>LPNX011088593.1:190021-226425 GCA_001517045.1 Pseudotsuga menziesii
TATTATGTGCACACTAGTTGAGTCTAACCCCATACTAAACTAATAGACCTCAATTTTGTGCTTTATCCCTTTTACTATACCTATAATTATACTCAATAAATTAATTTATAAAGGAAAATGAAGGGGCAAGGGTTACTTTTCACCTTCCCACTCAACCCTTATTAAAAAAGAGGTAGAGGTCTTGATCAAGGGAGGATAAAAGAGTAGGTACAACATTGTCTTGCATCTGTACATCTATTTTTCAATCTCTCATCTCCATTAAAAAAACCTAACAATGTTGGCAATGACATGCCGAAAACAAATTGAGTTCCAAGACTAAGGGTGAAAGAATAATTGCTTCCCTCATGACGTAAATATGCTTATTTGCTTTGTATTTTGGTTTTCATGTAAATTTCCTAAGGACGAACACCCTCATGAATGCACATACATTACTGAGAAACTGAGCATGAGGTGACTAGCTTCATGTTGTTTGAGGCTTCACTCTCTTAGAGTTCAGAATGTTGTGAATGGAATAGGGTCTTGAAAATCTCATTTTCATAGGGGCTAGACCAGTTGGCCAACATTTTTTTTATTGGCTATAAAGAAACATATTCATTAATAAAATATGCTTGTGACAATTCCTGCAATTGTTTCTATGTACATTATTTATGATTCAACTTTCTTCTTAGCTTTAAACAACATGTTTCTATTTTAATTCCTTTTATTTATATGTTGTATATAGGCATACTTTGAATTTTCAGTTGTTGTGCATTATGATGGTTATGAACCTTTATTTGCTGATTGATTACTATTCTAGTTTACTTCTGAGATCATGTGCATATAATGCTAGACTTTTGCATTTTGTATTACATTTATAACATATTAAATACATTTTACAACATATGTTTAAGACTAATTTTAGGATTTATAAATCTTTATTTGCATTTATTACAATTGTTATATGACACACATAAATTAGGCTACATTTTGATCATTATTTTTTTAATCTAATACACTTTATTCCATGTGCTCCATAATTCACTCTTTCAATTAACAACTTTGATTAGCACTAAAATATGTTGACTTTAGGATTGCATTCAGTATTAACTTGTACACTTGACATTAGGATATCAACTAACAACACACTATATCTAAATAATGAACTCACTAACTTAAGGCTCACAATAAAAATCATGCGTTCACTAAATTGGAATACTAGTACCTATAAGGGGAACAATTCCACTAAATAGTTTGACAAATCAATCTAACTGCATAATATTAGCGAGTCTATGGATTAAAGTAACTTTGGGCTACCATCCCCATCATACCATTGATAGCCCTCCAAGGGTGTTTTGCATGTTCATTCCTTATTGTGCGTTCCTTCCTAAATACCATTTTGGATGAAGGTGTCTTGGATTAGCTCTATAACCTCACCACAGGAGAATGGGAAGACTATAGTAATCCAACTTGTAGTGGAGAGTTGAGTTAGAAGAGCATCTATTGCTTTGCAACTGATTCCATTTTTTTTAATGGACACAACTATCCTGGTTGATTCTCACTATTTAAGTATGCCATACATTTTAGAAGAATAAGACTGCTAGGAATTTCCCTTTGAAAAATTGCATAGTACACCTACGTTGTGGAATCCAAAGCTCATAAAAATTCATGGTAATAATTTAAATAGAAACTTGGATCCTTATCTAATTTTGATAGTGTAACTGTAGGAGCTGAGAAAGTGGATAAGCATTGAATTGGCTTGGAACATTTCTCTCATTGATGCAAACTATTGGTCATCTTCTCAAATTTTAAATGGTTCTAGCTCAATGGAAGTTCACTAGCCTTACATGAAGAAGGTTGGTGGTTTGATTCCTTCATTCCCTATTGTTAATAATCAATTTTTCTCACCTACCATGACTTCAACTTTGTCATCCGCACACATCATCATGCCACCTAATTCCATCCATTTTTCCCTTGTGAAAGCAACAAAAGGTCAAAAAATGAAAGTTAAACCCTAAAGGAACCACCCTAAATCTGAGTCGCACCTATTTTCCAAAAATAAGCGACCTAAGTTGCACCCATTTATTCAATATCAATGACCTAAGTTGCATAGTTTCCACAAGTAAGTGTGACCTCTCCCCAAGCTTGATTTTCTATTGTTGATGTTTCATTCATAACAAAAAGGAGGAAATATTGGCATGAACTCCGACATGGCCCAAATTAAGTAATGGATCTAGGGATTAAAAACCTAAACCTAGATCCTTATCTTATCCATTATTGTGCTTGTAAAAATTGTTAGGATTAGTATAATCCTCCCTTCTCCACCATAGTATAAATGTCAGTTTCCTAGCTTAGGAGTATGTTTCTACTTCATTAGTGCCACGGGGAAGTTATTTGTGGCTGACCTACCCCTTGATGTGCCACTCTGCATGAGTTTAGGAGATACAGAGGCCAATCCCTATAATTTAGGAACCCACACCAAGTCATGGGAGTCCAACCATCAGTTCATCGTAGTCTGTGTTCAGTTATGCTATGACGGGAATCAGTTAGTTCATATTCAGTTAGCCTAGTGCTACATTTGCATGATAAGGAGGTTAGGTGCATTTGATCACCTACCTTGGTTAGTTAACTGATTTAGTTTTCTGGAGTTACAAGTTAGTCTCTAGTGGTGATTTTCCCACAGTTAGTGATCTCTGGAGTTAGTCCAAGTCATGGAATTTGAATCACACCTAGTGGATTTGAATTTTACTTATTGAATCATGGATTTATTACATATAGGTTAATGATTATGAAATTATGGTTATGCTGTCAATTTTTTCCTCTTATCTGAATAATTTCACCATGATTGTTTGATCATTCTAGCACTGAAATTATTATTCCTCAATAATTGTTTTTTCACACTGAGGTTCAATCAAGCCGAATGATCCTGTAGCTTTGCTAAATTTTACATGGTATCATAGCAGGTGCTCAGGCCAATTCCGATCCTCGGAAACTTCCATTGATTCACTAGAAGCAACTGGGTTCCACATAATTCCTGGTATCTATGCGTTGCTCCTTCTGTATTTATCTAGAGAAGTCTATCTAGGTGTGAACCACCCTGATATTGTGCACATGTCTAAGTAGAGAGTGATTGAACTTGTTTTCCTTCGAATTGAAAGTTTTTTGTAGGTAAATTGAAGAATTCAGAAGAATTGTGTTGCTCTTGAAGCTGCAAAATGGAGAATTCAGCAGCCTTAACACCGAGCATCATCACACCCTTCAATTATTTGGATTGGAGGGAAGATTTGCAAATTATGTTGCACAACAAAGGTAAGTACAAGGTCACTATGGGAAAGGAGGTCGAACCCCAACAAAATTTAGAGAAATAAAAGTATCTGAATAAATTGGATGAAGCCTTTGGTTTCATGTGAATTCATATCTCTAGGGAGTTACTCTTCCACCTTGATGGATTAAAAACTCCAAGGGAAGTATGGAAGAAGCTCGAATCACTGTTTGGAAAGCATGGTGAGATAGGAGGCCATATTGTGGAGAATACAATTATTTCTCTTCAACCCAACAATTTCAAAACAATCCAACAATTCTTCTCCAAGTTCAAGTCTTTGGTCATGCAGTGCAAGCAGTGTGGAATTGAGAAGAAGGATGAGAAATTGGTGCTCTCCATTCTGAGCAAGCTTGGACCATAATTATTAGTGTTTGTATCTACCTTTCATTCCAAGAGACTGACTACCCCAAACTAGCAAATTCCATCACTTGATGAATTCACTAAATCCCTCATTCAAGAACAAGACAAGTTGATTCAAATGGGATCCCTCGGAGCCTCCAAGAATCAATATCTTTTGGTTGGGGAAACTAAGAATGCTCAAGATAAAGGGATTCAGAAGGGAAAGGAAAAAAAGAACACTGATTTTGAATAAAAAGAGGAATTTGATCCATCAGATGGAGTCTAAGGTTCCAATAAGGAAAAATACAAGAGGTTTACAAAGTCAAAATATTCCCACTATAAGAAAGGAAACCATTTAGAGAAAAGTTGTATGAAGAAAAACATAAATCAAATGTCAAGACTTCTTGAACAACACAATATTGTCCTCCCTGAAGTTGCAAGGAAGGATGATTCTAGAGGAAATAATAAAGATCATGAGAGATTCCATGCATTAAAGGATGCATTTTCAAAATATCAATCCTTCCTCATTGATTCAGGAGCCTCCAACCACATGGTTGCCTCCAAAGAATCATTTGTGTTTTAGTGTGAAAGCTTGATTGAGTTCCTTGCTATTCATTTTTTTGGGGGGGGGGGAGGTTGTTCCCAAGAGGTTTCCCCATTTCCTTGGTTTATTGACCAATTAATTTTTTTCATTATATTGTATGGGTGAACTTTCATCTCAGTTGTCAGGTCCCAGGTTGTCCAAGTTTGGATTAAGGGGGGGGTGTTAGGATTATTATAATCCTCCCTTGTCCACCATGGTCTAAATGTCAGTTTCCTAGTTTACGAGTATGCTTCCACTTCATTATTTCCATGGGGAAGTTATATGGGGCCCAACTACCACTTGATGTGCCACTTTTCATGAGTTTATGAGCTCCATAGGCCAATCCCTATAATTTAGGAACCCACCATCAGTTCACCCTAGTCTGTGTTGAGTTATACTATGACGGGCATCAATTAGTTCATCTTTTGTTAGCCTAGCTTCACATTTGCATGATTTAAGGAGGTTAGGAACCTTTTCTCACCTACCTTGGTTAGTTAACAGATTCTGAACCAATTTAGTTGTCTGGAGTTACACTAGTGAGTCTCCAATGGTGATTTTCCCACAGTTAGTGATCTCTGGAGTCAGTCCAAGTCACATAATTTGAATCACACCTACTGGATTCGAATTATCCTTACTATATCATGGATGTATTACATACATGTTGATGATTATGAAATTATGGCCATGCTATCAAATTTTTTCCTCTTGTCTGAATAATTTCACCATGATTGTTTGATCATTCTAGCACTATAATTCTTCTTCTTTCACAGCGAGGCTCAATCTAGCTTGATGATCCTATAGCTTTAATAAATTTTACAAAAATATCTTAAATTCCCTCATTCAAAGACAATTCTCCATGTTTTCACTCAAGTCATCATTTTCTTGAGATTCTCTTCAAGATAGGAGCTATTATATTCTTGCTTCTATCTCATCTACTGGAGATCCTTACCGTAATGCGTGGTCAGAAGATTCCGAGATCAAAAGAGACTAACATACCCTCCCTTGTATAGCTATAGGGGACTCTTTCTCTTCACTACATCGAGGTGATTCTTCTCTATTGTACCACTCCTTTTGAATATAAAAGAAAAACATTCTTTGATTCTTTATGTAATGGTTTTACATGTGTTGTTTTGATTAAACAATGCGTCCATATTGTTAGAATAGATCTGCTTCATTTTGTTTAGTTTATTGATCTATTTTTCTTGTTTTTCCTTTTTCTTCGAATCTTTACTAAGGTTGCACAACCCCTTAGTAGGTTCCTTTTGGCACGAGTTTGTACCAAATTTCACACAACATATTTTGGCGTCCATGCTGGGGAGGATCTATATTCCTTCTTCGGTTGTGTCAGATATTATTTTCCTACCCTTGTTTGAGTGGTTTCTTACTTAGTTTATATATATTTATTGTTTGTCTGTTATTTGAATTTCTAGTAGGTTCCCATGAACATAAATCACTTGATCAACTGAGCTGAAGGTTATTTTACTATTTTCCAAGATTTTTGTTTCGGATTGCCCCTATTTGGTTCAACCCAGTGACCTAAGTTATTCCTGTCTAGCCTAAACTAGTGACTTATATCACTTATATCCTTTCAATAAGAGTGGCTTGTTTGAAAAAACAATTTTCTTAGCCCAATTAGTGTCAGATTTTATTTTTCATAGTTTCCTACTTACTGTTGCAGTCTCTTTGCTTGTTGTAGTATCCTTTTTTCTCCTCCTTTTAAAATATGTAGGTAAATAAAATTCCCTTTAACTATAGTACTTGCATCTTTGAAAGTTCTTTTTGGATATGTTAGCAGTTGCATTTTTTTTCTGTTTCAATAAGTTTTGATTACTAAGATTATTTGATAGTTAATATTTGAATTTGTTTAAAGAATTTTAGTTTTCTAAGTTATATCCTTTTTCTCTTATTTACAAATTAGAACTGTTTAGCTATCTTAATTTCATGCTTTCTTTGATTAGTGAATAACTTGATAATCATCATTTATGTTTGAGATAGATCCATTTCAAGAAACATTATTTATCTTAGTATTGAAGTTATTTTGTTTATCTCTTTCAAGCATTCACATTTTTTAATTAATTTCTATAGATAGTTGTACACACCATTTGTGCACACACTTTCACAACATCAATAAAAACTATCACTTGGTTCATGAACCAAATTGGAGCCTAAAATCCACCCTAATCCAAATACATTAAATCCTCGCTTGAGGACCAAAATAATATTGTAGCTAGGTTAGGACTTTATGGATAGGAATCCAAATAATCCCCCCTAGTCACTATACATTTGAGACAAAGTGGGTTCCCTTTTAGGGAACTAAAACCCTCTTGTACTATCGGACATGGTTTAAGCCAATTTGTGGGTGGCCCTTCTCTTTGAGGGTGGTAAGCGATAAGCCTAGAATGGAATGGATGAGTGGTACACTGTCCCCATCTGGTACAAAAGAGCATCAAGATCATTGCCTTCAATATGAAACTGTAGGAAACTCATGTGACATGTCCATGAATGAGGTATCCTAGTATCCTTTCTATTTAGGTATATTAACTAGAGGAGATCCTCTTCAGTGAGGGGGGGGGGGGGGTTCCAGGAGCAGATAGATTCGGTTGTAGCTCTATATCTATAACTATTCTTTTTTATCTTCACTCATTTGAACCAGATAGGATTTATGCCCCAATTTTGTGTCTCGTGATTGAATACTTGACTTGGCTTTCTACTTCTTTTGTTGGATGGGCATGATGTACCCATTTTTTAAAAACAAAAACTAAGAAAGATTTGTATTAAAAAGGTTGAACTATATGAAGGTTAAAAATTAAAATAGAGCCTTAGATAATTAACGATAGTCCCATATTGTAAGGGTGAGGCTGAGAGATCTAGTGGCTCTTCTTGACACAACAAAACTATGACCGATATATCTCCTTTGGTAAGTCTTTAGTGCTATAAATGTTTACAAACTAATCATTTCAAAAAACACAAAAATACATAGAGAGGATGACTTCAAAAAGAGACTACAATGGAACTTTCTAGGCTTTTGCTTCAAAGATCTCCATGGCCTGACTTCGTGATTGAGAATTCTTCCATTTCCTTTGCTTCAATCCGTGGGCTCTCTTGATAGTGAATCTGCTGATTATTTTTAACCAAACCGTTCAAATCATTTCTAACTTCTTCCAAAATGGCCATGTGTTCTCACATATTCCCATCCAATCATCCTTACATGATTCCAAATAATAAATGCTTAAGTAATTCTATTTTATATCACCCACAGTGTTTCCTATTCATTCATAAAAAACTCTTAACACCGGTTTAAAGTGTTCCATGTTTTGTTCGATGCCACAAATTAAGTCTCTCCAAGATCGTATTTCTCTAATAGAGTCAGGGACACTAGAATCAAGAATCTAGCCTTCAAATTTCCCTAAATACTAGTCCCTATTCTAATCCTACTCTGCAATCTGTTGGTAGGGGTTTTGGTAAGTGAGTTGCGGAGCGTCACGGCAGTTGCACAAGCTAACATGGTACCACGCAAGGCCAGATCAGCGCGATGGGCGAAAGAATAACCGTTTTGAATATTTTATATATTATTTGACCAAGTTTTGTCACAATAGGTCATCAACGGTTATAATTTAGTTAGAATTGGACCTTCAATGTAAAGGCGCAAGCCTATTTATAGAACTAGTTTTGCAATTGAATCGATATAGTAGGATGAGCATGATCTGAGAATTGGCATTATCTGGAGCATGATTGTCTCATGAGTTCTAGTGCAATCAGTCTATTGTTTTGGAGAATTTCCTGTCTTATCTACGATCTATCTGGGTTTTTGTTGAGGTATTCAGCCTAATGTTTTGGAGAATAATTGTGTATTTTGGATCCTTTGTGCAAGATTAATATGATATGACAGTTGTTGCACAGATCTTATCTTTTATTCCTACTGCGATCTAATTTATTATGATGCTGTGATCTATTTTATCATGATGCAGTGATCTGTTATAATGTTTCCATGGTCTATTCCATTTTCGCTATATTGATGTTGATGCGAATGGTTTTAAGTTTGTTGCATTTCTATTACGTTATGAGTTGAAATGTTTTATAAATGATGCTGCTGCACTCACGAGGCTGTGAAAAATGCATGATGCACTTTGTAGTTGTGGAAATGAGTTAATGTCGACTACATAGTTCTGGATCCAATAGTTATGTTGTCTCCCCATCAGATCCCCATATCCTCCATCCTCACTACCGGAAACTCGGTTCTGACAGCTCTCCCTTGAACATCTCAGGTGAGACTTTGTCTGCTCTACGGATGTTGTTGGGCAGGGTAAAACCTATCTGGGTCGGTGCTTAGGGAGATCACGCTGGTTGGGCATTGACAGAATGAGAACCCTTGTCGACGAGGATTTGTTGGTGGGTTTCACCAACAAATGGTTCTGTTACCGAGACCATTTGTTGGTGAAACCCACCAACAAAGCCTCGTCAACAAGGGTTCTCATTCTGTCGACACCCAACTAGCGCGATCTCCCTGAGCACTAGCCCAGACAGGTTTTACCCTACCCAGCAACATCCACAGAGTAGATGAAGTCACACCCGATATGTTCAAGGGAGAGCTGTCGGAACCGAGTTTCCGGTAGTGAGGAGGGAGGATATGGAGATCCGACGGGGAGACAACATAACTATTGGATCTAGAACTATGTAGTCAACATTAACTCATTTCCACAACTATAGAGTGCATCATGCATTTGTCACAATATCCTGAGTGCAGTAGCATCATTTATAAAACATTTCAACTCATAATGCCACATAAATGTAGCAGACTTAAAACATATAGCACCAACATCAATACAGTGGAAATGGAATAGACCATGGAAACATTATAACAAATCACAACATCATGATAAAATAGATCACATCATCATAACAGATTAGATCGCAGCAGGAATAAAATATAAGATCTGTGCAACAACTATCATATCATATTAATCTTATGCAAATGATCCAAAATACACAATTCTTCTCCAAAACAGGAGGCTGAATACATCAGGAAAAACCCAGATAGATCGTAGATACGACATGAAATTATTCAAAACCATAGACTGATTACACTAGACCTCATGCAACAATCATGCTCCAGATAATGCCAATTCTCAGATCATGCTCATCCTACTATATCGATTCAATTGCAAAACTAGTTATATAAATAGGCTTGCACCTTTACATTGAAGGTCCACTTCTAACTAACTTATAACCACTAATGACCTATTGTGACAAAAAAACAACTGTCATATCATATTAATGTGAAGATGCTATGGGAAACGTTGGGGAATACGTGATACTATTGCAAGTTTATCAAAGGATACGCTGCGATTACTGCCCCCATGGAGAAACTACTGAAAAAGGATGCAGCATATGAATGGACTCAGGAATGTCAAGGAAGTTTTGATACTTTGAAGGCCAAGATGGCCTATGCACCCATAATGGTTTTTCCTGATTGGACTAAGGAGTTCCATGTGCACGTAGATGCTTCTTCCATTGCGCTGGGGGTTGTTCTTGCGCAACTAGGTGAGGGTGACCTAGATCACCCAATCGCATATGCCAGTAGAAAGTTGTCATTTGCTGAATGAAATTATACAATGACGGAAAGGGAAGGCTTAGCGATGGTTTATGCCTTGCAAAAGTTCCAGCACTATTTGTTGGGTGGACATTTCAAGATGTTCACTGATCATTCTGCTTTGCAATACCTGGTCAATAAGCTTGTGTTGGGGGGGGGGAGATCTGTCAATGGCTGTTGCTCTTCCAGGAGTTTGATTTTGAAATAGTTGTGAAGCCAAGATGATTGAAGGTTGGTCCGGACCATCTGTCTCACATTGAGAACGGTGAAGAACCGACCAATATTGATGATGGATATCCAGATGCGCAATTGTTTTGTGTTGACATTGCAGATGATCAATATGCCTCAATTATTCATTTTTTGGCCATTGGTGTTAGCCGAGAGGACATGTCGACTAGCCAAAAGAAGCAGCTGGTCGTGAAGGCTTCTAATTTTCAAGTAATTACTGGGAAGTCATATAAGCTTGGACCAGATGAAATCTTGTGAAGGTGTATTTTACCACACAAGCATGGTCCCATTCTAAAAGAAGCACATGCAGGAATTATGGGAGGCCACTATGGAGGATGGGCTACTTCACGAAAGGTATTGCGCGCCAAGCTATGGTGGCCTATGTTGCATAACGATGCTGCAGAGTATGCGAGGAGCTATGACGTCTACCAGCATGTCGGTAAACCATCGCGACGGGATGAGATGCCACCAGTACTATGCAACCTTTTGATAAGTGGGCCGTGGATTTTGTGGGTCCTATTAATCCACCAGGGAAGAGGACTGGTGTGCGATACATCATTACTACAACTGACTATCTGACTAGGTGGGCGAAAGCTGCACCTGTTGTGGATTATACCATTGTGACAACAGTGAGGTTCATCTTTGAAAACATTGTGACACGGTTTGGGTGTCCTAAAATCTTGATGAGTGACCAGGGCAGTCACTTCATCAACCGAACTGTGAAAGTGCTAATTGAGGAGTTGCAGGTGCAACATAAGAGGAGTATGCTATACCATCCATAGGCGAATGGGACTATCGAAGAATTCAACAAAATATTGGAAACACCGCTGATTAAGGTATGTAATGCTAACTGTGATGACTGGGACCTAAAAATTCCCGCAATGCTATGGGCCTATCACACTACTTGTAAACGGCTAATAGGCCAGACACCATTCAAGCTGGTCTATGGGAAAGAGGCAGTCATGCCCATGGAGTATATTGTTCCTAGTTTGTGCATCGCCGTGATGATGGGCATGGACGATGCAAAAGCATTAGAAGAATGCATTGCGTAGTTGATCCTGCTTGAAGAAGATCTCTTTATTGCTAGCTTCCACCAGCAGGTTGTGAAGGATCGACAAAAGGCTTGGCATGATCGCCACATTAAGAAAAAATAGTTTGCGGAAGGAGACTTGGTGCTGTTATATGATAGTAAGTTCATAAAGTATCCAGGTAAGTTACAAATGCACTAGTTAGGTCTGTATCTTGTTCATTCCATTACTTCTCGAGGTGCAGTTTAGTTACAACAATTAGATGGCGTGGTATTTCCAATGCTCATCAATGGGAGTCTCTTGAAGCCTTATCGAACGAGGCCAAAGCCGTGCACTACTTGAGGTGCTGTGAAAAAAAATATGGATATTTTGTTTTAGAGCAGCAAGGCGAGCCCCAGGGAAGAGGCTGGGCAAGGTTAGAGTTTGTAGCGATGAACGGTCGACCACTTGCAATAGCTACAGGGCTGTGGGTTGGTCAAATCAAGTAATAAATGTAGGTAGTTAAAACAATTGGATGGCAGTGCTTGTTGAAGTGATGCACATTAATGGTTGATCCGACTATTAGAGGAGTAGGATTGTCGATAGATTTGGCATCATTACTACAAGATTTATTCATAATGGTGATCATAGATTTGGAAATGATGCGTTTAATTTGGAGATGGTTATAAAAAGAGCGTGGGATGCGAGCATATGAGATTGTTGAGTTGAGCGAGCAGAGTGTTGAGAAAAGGGAGAATTGTGCAATGTGTTGTGATCCTTTGAGTGAGTTGCAACGTTGAAGGTTAGAGTCGTCGAGTGCATTTTAAGGTTTGGGGCATGAGGCATCCTGAGCGACCTCGACACCATTGAGATTTCAAGCAAGCTAGAGTCCCCTATTTGGCCCATGACTGTCAAAGAAGAAGTCATGAGCATGTCTATTGGCTCATCATCTATCGCCAAGCGGAAGCAACAGGCTCAGAAGCCCAGTTCCACGTCACCGAAAAAGAGGCAAACCCACATGTCGATGAGAGCGCAAGGAGAAGGAACTACAAAGACCGGGCCATCGAGCTCGAGAGAGGTCGAGTCTACGGTGTCTATGGGTGTCTCTGTTCATGATATTTTAGGGTATGTCACTCCTATGCATCTGGGAGCAAAGCCGAGGTAGCCGCCGAAAATTTAGAAGTATCCACTGAAATTGCCGCCGCTGCCGGAAGGGATGATGTGCTTGGTCGACATCATCCCTACATTGATCAGGTTGAAATTCAAATACCATGACTTATTGTTACTCAAAGATGTCCGAGATGAGCCCTACAAGTCAGAATCGACGGTGCCTAGTGGCCCCATTAGCGAATTCCTAAACCTTGGACGAGTGGGTTAGACCAATCTAGATTATTGGGGCTCATCAATATGCCTCATTTTGGCCGGCTGAATGAAGCCCATGCATGTGTTAAGAAATTGTTGGCTTGTTTTCATGGGGGGATGCTTTGGTTGAATACACCCATCCTTTTTACAGTATATTTAATTCCGAGCACCATAGGCTTGCCAAAGGTCAGGGAAGATTCGACGCAGTATATCCGCGGGAGGGATACTGACAAAAAAATTTCTAAGCAACTGAAGGAGCGCTTTGGCTTACAGCGTCATGGCCGTGCTTATCGAATCAATAGCATTAAATCACAAGCGGTGTGCATCTATGCAGGGATTCTGGTGAGTAAGGTTGTTCGAGGAAATTGACCGGTCCAATGTAACTCGGGTGTTGTCTCCGGTGCCCAGAAGTGTGCTGAGGGAGTGCAGATGAATTGGTCTTTTTTTTGCTGAAATAGTTACTAGAAGATGCTCAAGTTGCTTAGGTTGGGCAGCGATTTTCATATAGTTGGTTGTTGATCCTTATTTCTCTCGTCTCCTAGATGGAACCTGAAGACTACCAACCAATGGCGGTTGATGCAGCGAAGGTGCTTTGAGGTGCACGGTATCAAAACTTATGGTGGGTTGAAGAGCCCATTCGACAAGTGGACTGTGCCATTATTTTTTGGGTTTATTGGGAGGTGCTGCAAGTCATAGCTGGCATCGTTCCCCGTGTATCTCCTTATGCCGCGACCAAGTATCCGCGGATAATTCGGTTTTCCATCGGGCCCCACTCTATATACATTCAGGTGTGACAGGACCCCAACTGCCAGTGGATATCTTTGGCTTAAAAAGTGATGATGGGAGCATTGGATGCTATTGTTTAAGAGTGGTCAGCAGAATGGTGCAACCCAGTGAGTTAGGAGGAATTGTCTAAGGAGCCGCCACTTGATGCCCCAGAAGATCCTACCTAGAAGGAGCTAAGCATTCACGACTTTGACAATGAGTTGTCGATGGACCCCGAGGCTGAAGAACAACGAATGCAGGAGGAGACTTGCACAAAATGGCACCAATAATATGATGCGGGCAGTGGTATCCGGTCGAGAGTAGAGGAACAACTACAACGACTCATCAAAGCGGTCACTGACACCTCCGAGGCTATGGCACAGGAAATCCAAGAGTCAAACCATGAAGAATTCAGTGTGGTAAGATATAGATTAAACTCCATTTTTGAGATTGTTTCCAAGAAGACATCTACGAGACCCATGATGTAGGATGTCCTGTCGATCAACACTGAGCCCTGGGATAGGAACATGCAAGTTCCCCCGACTGCGATCGACACGAGAAATGAGGAAGTACACCAGTTGATGCGATCGATCCAGAGTGTGGCTTTGGATCTAAACAAGTTATCTACTACGACATTGGTCAAGTTGCAGCATGTTGCCACCTTGGAATTGGTGGATCAACAGAAAGAGATGACTGAGGGATATGTCCAGTCACACAGTGCAGCTGAGAAGTTGTAGAAAGAGGCAGAGGAGCTGCATTAGGTCCGGGTGTAGCTGGGGAAAGAAAAATTATGGGAGATAGATGGCTTGAAGGCGACACAGGCTGAGCTGCAGCAAAAGGATTCCGAGGAGATTACTAAGTTAAAGAAGGTGCAAGACCGCTTGATTGTTGAGCAAGCACAGTTGTGTGGAAGATGCAGTGAGGTTGAACAAGTTATCACTGAGGCCTGCCGGCACATTTTTGAGAACACGATCACCCAGTCGATAAGGCCAAGCGATTGGGGAAAACTATTACCCAGCTATAGGGTACCAACCTGATGCTCAATTCCCTAGTCCAACCTATGACGCCACTAGAGCAGGTTGTTGAAAGGTAGGCTTCCATTGAATAAATCGTGACTTAGTTTGAAACCATGGAGCAAGAGGCCAAGACCATTATGAAGGAAACAACGTAGTTTTGGCAGAGCATTTTCCAAGATGAGCAGCTTGATCAGCTGACTGCGTAGGTGTAAGAAGCTGAAGGTCAACTTATGACCTTGAAGACATCACTACAGGTGATGCCACTGATGGTGCAGATCACAAGGGCCAAGGAATTGAAGGATCTTCAGCAGTGAGTTACCCATGCACAGGAGCTCCAACAAAAGTGTCGCACTCAGCTCGACGAGTTTCAAGAAATTGGTGGACAATTAGCTGTTAAACCAGTCACCATGCTACAGGAAGTACAAGAGAATTGACAGATGGTTGATGACAAGGATAGAGAAGAGCACCCGGTGCAACAAGATTTGAATAATTGTTAGAGTATTGTCGTCAAAGTCTAGCTTCAGGTTTGTGAGATCGCACAACAATTCAAATATTTCAAGGCACAGATGTCGGCATATACCCTGTCAACTTAATGTGGCTTGGGGACGAGCCACAAGACTGTGTTGGGGGCCTGTTGGTAGGGGTTTTTGTAAGTGAGTTGCACAACGTCGTGGCAGCTGCACACGCTCACATGGTACCGTGCAAGGCTAGATCAACACGGTGGGCGGAAGAATAACCATTTTGAATTTTTGATATACTATTTGACCATGTTTTGTCACAATAGAGTCATTAGCGGTTATAAGTTAGTTAGAAGTGGACCTTCAATGTAAAGGTGCAAGCTTATTTATAGAACTAGTTTTGCAATTGAATCGATATAGTAGGATGAGCATGAACTGAGAATTGGCATTATCTAGAGCATGGTTATCGCATGAGGTCTAGTGCAATCAGTCTATGGTTTTGGAGAATTACTTGTTATATCTACAATCTATATGGGTTTTTCTTGATGTATTCAGCCTCCTGTTTTGGAGAAGAATTATGTATTTTGGATCCTTTGCGCGAGATTAATATGATATGACAGTTGTTGCACAGATCTTATCTTTTATTTTAGCCGTGATATAATTTGTTATGATGCTGTGATATGTTTTATCATGATGTTGTGATCTGTTATAATGTTGCCATAGTCTATTCCATCTCTGCTATATTGATGTTGATGCAATTTGTTTTAAGTCTGCTACATTTTTGTTGCATTATGAGTTGAAATGTTTTATAAATGATGCTACTGCACTCGTGATACTGTGACAAATGCATGATGCACTCTGTAGTTGTGGAAATGAGTTAATGCCGACTGCATAGTTCTGGATCCAATAGTTATGTTGTCTCCCCTTCAGATCCCCATATCCTCCATCCTCACTGTCGGAAACTCGGATCCGACAGCTCTCCCTTGAACATCTCGGGTGAGACTTCATCCACTATATGGATGTTGCTGGGTAGGGTAAAACCTGTCTGGGCCGGTGCTTAGGGAGATTGCACTGGTTGGGTGTCAACAGAATGAGAACCCCTGTTGACGAGGCTTTGTTGGTGGGTTTCTCCAACAAAATGCTTAGATTTTTTCCAGCATCCCCTTCTTTACTGCCACCTCCATGCAAGTATACCCACTCGCAAGATCGCAAGGGTATTTCATCCCCACTTATTTCTTATAATTATCCTTGAAACCATTTTGCAAAAGGCTTACAAATGAAAACTAGGAATGTAAATTCTCCGCATTGTTCAAAGAGATGGAACAATCTTCCTCATCCCAATATTTTCCACTACCATTTCAAAATCAAGACTCCTCTTGAAAATTCACCTTCCCTCCATTGCATTAATTGCACAAGTGTGAGGCTTACAGTTCTATGGAATGGAGAGGAATTCATGTGCAGAGGCCTTAACAACCATGACACCATGAAATACTACAGCAATCATGGCAATTGGTACCTACTTTCCACTTCTCTTGCCACCTATATTCTTAGAGGAGGTTCCATAGGAACACATGAAAACATTGGAGGGGTAAGGTCCTTGTCTCAATAGTTTAGGGGAAGAAAATGATACCCCCTTAAACCAAAAAATCCAAAACACAAGGCCCATTTTATATCTTCCAAGGGATGGTATGATCCATATGTACATGGTATCCATTTTTTATTTGGGGTTTGGTTTTCAATTACAACCCATCCACACTTCAAATTGACGCCTTTATTTTCCATCTTGTGATCTTGTTCATTGTTTTTTATGCTAATTTGAAACAAAGAAACTCATCTCATATTAGAAATGAGATTAAGAATCCTTCTTTGCATTCAACCAAAGTTTGATTCCTTGCCTTGAATGTCATTACACATTTTCTTATTGAAAATTTTGGAATGTCCAAATATAGATAGTTTTAAGAGATTTAGAGGTATAAAAATTTGCACCCCTAGCAATAAGGTGATCCATTCAACCTAATTGTTATTTTTTTAACCAATGCCCTAAGAAATGTTTTTCATGACATTTCCTTTCGAGTCAAGAATAACCCCTCCTGTACCTACCTCCCCAGGGTTACCTTTTGAAGCTCTATAAAATAGTAAAGAATAACAAGATTGGTTCTTGCTCCACCCTTCAAAGTCTGTTTGCTCCATTTCAAGCTCCTAATTGGGGGAGATATTGGCATGATTACCTTTGGATTGAAGGGAACTCTTCAAAATAAAATTTTTAGACCAACACGATTATTCTCCATATAGAAACTCCTTATCTAGTTAATCTCGGTTTGAGACACATAGTTTCCTTCATGAGTTTTTTCACTCGGACAATTGCTATATTGGGATCCGCCTTCTTTCCTTAAAAATTCCTCTATTTTGAGCTAGCCATACTTACTAGCAAACATTTTTTGGTAAGTCATTTCAAATTTTTTCAAGGGTGGGATTTTTCTTGAACAATATATGATATCTCTCCTACCATTTATGGTTATCACTTAGATCTTTTTTAATTATTATCCAAACTTGTTGAAGAAACTCGCACTCCAATAAGAGATGTTTTGTTGTTTCTTCTGACAATTTGCAAAGGATATACCTCAACGATGCTTCAAAAAATTTTCTTTTTAGATTTCCCAAAATTAAGATTTGTTGTGTGATAAGACCCAGATGAAAGCATTAATCTTCAGTAGTTTGTCTTGTTTCCAAATTTTCTTCCACATTCGAGCATAGGAATGGAAATATATGTATTATTTAGGTTCTCATAAGAAAGGACCTAATTGAGTTCAAACTGTTAACCTCTTGATTTGATGTCAAATTCTTTGGTGAACTAGTGACCCCTTGAAAAATATTTATTTGGTGATTTTATTTTGATTTTGTAGATCTCTTATAGGTCTAGTTGGTCTTTTCCTTTTTAGGGTGTTCTTTTTGTTTTTTCTTCTATTTTGCTAGATTAGATCACTTGTTGCACCCATGTTTCACCTGGAATTTGATTTGGTTCATTTTACATAGTTGAGATTATATGATTCGAGAATTACCAAATGTATCCTTGCATTGTTTGTATTATAATCCATAATTATATCTCCCTTGAGGTACTCTCACAGACTTTAGGTCCAACCCCCTTTGTATGGTTTCTTAAGCTGCAATGTTGACTCCATAAGAAACATCTTAGTTCGACGCCTTGCATGATAATTTGAGCACTCCTCCAAGTCATATGATTTTGAATCCTCACAATACATATCAACTTCATCTCCCAACACCATCAATACCATGGATTGGAGTATTCCCATGTATGCTAACATCCCTATTACTAGCATCCCCACTCATGGTTTAAGAATCATTCCTATTTCCAGAGGCAGAATCATTGGTGACGGTTCCACCAGTGGAGCTATGACAAACACCATTTGTTGGTCCTACACCTCATATCATACTATGAGTCTTCCATTCATGGCTATTATAGCTGATTTTACCACTCTAGGTGAATCACACTTGTATGGCCTTCCCCTGTCCCTCTGTAGACTCCTTAGACCCATTGGACCATTTTTTGTCCTTTGATGCTTCCTTGACCATCCCTAAAAACATGTGAAAATTAATACACGTGACTTTTAAACCTATAATCACATATATACGCGGGTTTGACCCCTAAAACCGCGTACATCAGGATGTTTGCATAATCCAAATCCTTTTGGAGTTTTCCTTGACATGGATCCAACTCACTTGACTCCTGGCCTTCCCTATGCCTTGAGATCACTCGGATTCGACCTTTCATTACCCCTTTGAAAAGCTATATAAGGAACTCTATGGTACATTGAAGGAATATGAGAGAATTGAGAGCAAAGAAACTATAGTCCATTGTTGCCGGAACTTGTGCTTGAGTCTGAATCCCTTTGTCCCTTGGAGCACTTTTGTGTTCTTCCCAAGCTTTCCTTTTGCTTGTGAGCTTGATATCGAGAGATGGGCGATTGAGGTGGTGGAGGCCCAAGTGGGGGATTCAATTTCTCTGATTCGCAGACGTGCCGACAGAGGTTTTATCCATTGTAATCTCTGATTTTATATTAATAGAAATATCTTTTCCTGTCCAATAATGTATGTTTGAATGAATATTTTATCCATGGATGTTTTCAAATGTTTATACATTGTTGATTATATATGCTAGAATAGATCTAACACCAATATATATAGTATGCTTGTATTGTTTACTTGTTGTTGAGGAAGTGATTTATCAATTTAAGTTGAAGTTGGAAAGCTCAACGGGGATCTACTTCAACCGTCTGGAATAAGGTACGAGGTCTGATCCTTTAGTGTTAGATATTTCATTTCTATTGCATATTGGAAATGATTGATTTCTGGAGTCAAGCTGTCTGTTCTGGTACCCCAAGCCATAGGAATTTCTCTCCGTAATAGAATTGGCGACTTCACTGGGGAGTTCCTAGTAGTTGTCCTTTGGGGGTTTTCTATCGGCATTCAATGACTTTCAATTGCTCTTTTTCTCTTGTTTCTGTGTCGGGTCTAGGAGCATGTGTTCCTGGTAGTGTCTGATTGGTGTGAAGTTTTTCTCAAATTGTCTATTTGCCTTTATTTTTATGCACCTTTCTTCCTGTATGCGAGTTTTGAACTCACAGTCACGTATATACATGGGTTTCACTGCTATTTCTGTGTACACACGCGGGTTTACTGCAAACAGTCGTGTATGCCCTTAGTTTTGCCTTTTAGAGGAAGTTGAATGGTTGTTGAGTGAATTTTGATGATTGTTGAGTCTCCTTTGATACTTCCAGAGTCTGTATACACCTCTGTTTCTGACCAGAGACGACTTTTTTTTTAGGGTAAATTTCTTTTTTAGAATGTTCTTGTCATTGCATTTTTGATTTTTTGTTTTGGGATTAGTGCATTAGACTTCTTTTACCTTAGTGCTTTGCTTGAGTGCTATTTGAGTGTGCTTCCAAAGTCTGGGGGTTGTAGAATCATTCTTTTTCTTTTATATCTCATTTTTATTTCAAAAAAACCAAAAATATTTGCTTATCATCATGCATTGCATTTTGCATAGTACTTGCACTAGATTTGCTTTGGAGTATTAGTAAAGATTTCATATAGGAAAGCTTGCATTTATCATTTGAAGAAAATTGTGCATTTCATGTAGTAGCATACCCTATTTTTCATGGACACAATGCATTTGCACTGATTGTTAGGTGTGCATTTTACTTCATGTTGTGTCATAACGCCATTAGTTGCACGGCCATATACCTCTTTTTGAGTAATAAATCCAATTAAAATCAACGCTTAATTAAAATGAACTACACTATTTTATTTGATAGGGTTCACCAACAAGATTAGGTTTTAGGGTCTTGGAATAGTTCATTGTGAGTTAATTCTCCAAGACCACTAAACAACAACATGTATGTGTCTGTCCAGGTGAGTGTGTGAAATTCCTTGGTATAACTAGTGTTTCTCAGAATCCTCCTCTCAAAAGGGAGTTAAGCATGAGGCAGTGTGAGCGGTTATTGATTGGGATGAACCCTAGTCATAACTGAGTAGCACCAGAGATATTTTCAGGATTGTATTTGTATCTAGGGGCTCTTTCAAGAGTTTCAAGATTTTCTACCCTGCCCATACGGTCAATCCTGCCTGCGACTATCCGCCTGAGCATTGATTATATTGAGGTGACAATAGTGACCTTACCTAGGATATCGAAGGGATACTTTGAAGGGGTTATTCTGCGGGTGTCCCATCCAGGTTGGGGTCGGACAGCACAGTCACTTTATGCGTTAAAGCTGAGGGCCACGATAATTGGTTATGTACCTCTGCTTGTTGTGTATGGGAGTCTCAAGCCTCTCCTAGGCGAGACATACCTGCTTCATTCGGGAGCTCACTTATCCTACCCTTGATTGCTTGTGTTTGGCTTTAGATTTTATTTGTGATTGCTTTGTGCAAGATAGCTTGCCTAGGGTTTGTGTAGATAGAGAGTCTTTTATATTTTTTGAGTCATTGTGGATTCAGGTGCGGCTCCTCGCCATTCTTGTCATTTAGTAGGACTTCCGCCTTCTACATCTCCTCCTCCTTTGGGAGAGAGAAATATACAATCTAGGTAGACTACTTTGCACATTGATTCACACACCATGGGAGACCATATGGAAGGTATTCCTGAACCACCTTCTCCCATTCATGTAAAAGATGGGAAGTTTACTCCTAACTATGATCCTTCACCCGATTTGACTGAGTTAGGTCATGTGATCTTTGAGATAGGAACCTTTCATGATAGACCTACTTACTCTAGGGTTGATTCCCCATTGACACATCACCGGTATGGAATGCCGGAGGATGATGATACTCATTTTGAACCCGCGAGCACTAGTTATGGTAGTTATGGTATGTCTGGTTTTCCCACACATGATTTGGCATTTCATGTCGAATCTGAGTTTGAGCCTAGCACTATGCCTGGGGGCACTCTCATTCCTTACCATGCGGAGAGGTTTGGGAACACTAGTCACATTGCACCTTCCATCCCAGTGGTGGAAGTTACATCACATATTCCTCCTAGGTCTAGGGTTAGTGATCCTATTAGGATACTAGATCCGAGATGAGTGACTATAGGGAATAGTACGTACATAATTACACAGATCCATTCATTCTCTGTCCCTAGTTCTTCGAATGTTCACCCTCCACCTCATTCACATGGTCCTTCGGGCCGGAATGTTGCTACGAGTTATGTCCGTACTATGGTTACTAGACCAGTTGTGTCTTAGGTACATGTGCGGTCCATTGTTTTGGGAGGTCATGATCATACTTCTAGAGGTCACATTCCTACTTCCGGAATGTATATTCCTACTTCCAGAGCGTATGTTCCTTCTTATGGAGTGTCTCATGGGACATCTCATGCGATAACTTATGGACCCTATTATGGGATGCAGTATAGATAGGGTTCTTCACCTTATGGGGGCGGGTATCAACAACCTGCTTTCTCTCCAAATTACCGCTTTGTATCTCCGAATAGTCAAGGTATACCACACTGTGGTGCTTCCATGCTACCCTATACGGGTCAAATGGGAGGAGGACACTATGGCCAAGGCCATGGTGGTAATCAGACCTATGTGAATCAGAACTATCAGGGAGCGGTCCATCGACCTCATCATCCTAGGCTCTCTTTCCTCGCAACACTGAATCTTCTTGACTTGTCAAGATTGACGAATGATCCTGTAGCTCATGACCCGGCTTGGTCGACTGTCCCTACTAAGATTCCCTCGAACATACCCAAATTCTAGGGAAAACCAGGAGAGGATCCGAGCGAACATGTTACTACTTTCCACCTATGGTGCTCTTCAAATTCCTTACATCAGGACTCCATCCATTTAAGGCCGTTTCAACACACCCTTACAGGGCTTGCCATGAAATGGTATATAGAGCTACCTAAGGGGACATTCACTTTGTTCGATGACCTAGTGATGACTTTTCTTAACCACTTCCAGCTACCCATGTGTTATGACATTGGTACTGAACTCTTGTCGACATTTTGGTAGGATAAAGCCACACATATCTCAGATCATATCCAAGAGTGGCATAGATGGAAGAGGTTAATTAAAGTGTTTATACCACCGGAATTCCTCCTCGAATGGTTCCTTAAGTCGTTATTGCCATATATAGTGAAGGATGTTTCTACATTCGGAGTACAAAATGAGGAACAAGTTATTTTTAGGGAACATGAACTGGATTTGATTTATGCTTAGTCCGGTTTGTTATATGAGATCATTCCCAATGTTCTGCGTTCTAGTTTCGACCCCAAAGTTAAACCTGGACCACATGCCGATGGGATTGTTGGTTGTGCGAGTGTTAAACCTACAAATTCGGTTGCAAAACAAGTTAGTCAACTGTCAATCAACCAATCTACTTTGGGACAAGCCACGACTTCATCTCAACCCGCCCAAATGGTGAGTGTGCTTTTGGTGCTATTGTCGGACCAGAAGGGTAACCAACAACTCGAATAGAATAAAAAGAAGGCTAAGAATAATCGTAAGGGTGGGAATAGGAATGGGAATGCTAATAATAATGACAAGAATTCCCGTAATGCTTGGGGGGACAAGCAAGCTAAACATAAGGTTAAATTCCCTTGCAAGTTGTGTAAGGATGATCACCTCACTTACTTATGCCCTCGTATTGATGAATCCCTCTCGATTCTTGGCATAGGGCCTAGCTGTGTGGACTAACCTTTTACCTCACAATCAAAACATGAACTAGAGGACCCATGATCAGTCTGGTGGTGATTAAGATCCACCGGAGGGTAGTGGTTGTGGTTGCATTAACATGGTACGTGCTGCAAAAGTTGTGACCCGTGTGAAAGACTATGGTCCATCACAACCCAGCCCAGAAAAGGAACCTGATCCACCAGGGACTCCTTTACATATTGAGAAACCTGTGGATAAACCTGAAGCTACACCTTGCATTCCTAAGGGATTCCTTAAGCATTCGGGGCACAATCCTAATGCCCGAGCCTCCCAGAACTATTCTGTTGTCGAGGATTTGGGCCACACTCCTTGTGCTATGTCTGCACTAGAAGTGCTTTAGAGTTGTCCTTCGCAAAGGAAGGCTTTTGTTTCTTCCCTTGGTGTGAATGATGATAATTCTTCCTCCGTGATTAAATTTGAAACCGCAGAAATTCATCCTCACTTGCCTTACTATGTGTCTCTTTTGATTCACGTAGAATGTCTTAACATGACCATCAAGCGCACTGTGATTGATGAAGGTGCTACTGCTTCTATGATGTCTTTATCGTGTTGGAAGGGTTTGGGTTCCCCTTAGTTATCTAAATCAGAAACCATGTTAATTGCATTCAATGGGAGATCATTTAGGCTGCATGGGATCCTTCCTTCCCTTAAGGTCCATTTGGGAGGAAAGACCGTTGCGATAGAGGTTGAGGTGGTTGATGCGCCCCTTGACTACAATCTCTTGCTGGGTAGGAATTGGATGTACAGTATGCAAGCCATAGCTTCTTCCCTATTTTGCATTGTATGCTTTCCATTTAACGGGAAGATAGTCATTGATCAAACGTCATTCAATAATCCGTCTATTACCGCATTTTCGGGAAATTCGATCCCGATTGTTGAACACTCTCAGCCGACAACTGGGAGTGTGGGTGTAGGCATGTATCCATCCCTCATGGGAAGTTTTAGTTGTCCTGCACCTATCCTTATGATAGGGTCTAGTTCCGATGAGGCTTTGACATCTATGAGATCGGTGTCTTTTTGCACGAGTCATATGGAAGATCCTTAGATTCTTCCTACACCGAGTACTCCGAGTGAGCCCATTGTGACGAACATGTCATTGCCTGCAACTATGGTAGCATATCAAGCTAATCTTGAGAGTGTTGTAGAGCCTAGTCTTTCCTCTTCACAGATGGAGGAGGAGGACCCTTATGTGCTACCGGCATGGTCAGTGTAGTCTTCTCACGTGCATGATTTCCTTGATAGTGTTTTCCCTTTAGATGAAGCAATTATTGAGGACATGTCGGGAGTTGAGCCACCATGGGAAGAACTCCATCATAGATCTTACTTTCTTCCTGAGCTTGACCACTTGGAGCGTGAGGAATTTAGGGAGGTTCTTAGCGAGAGAATTGGTAGTCCTATGGTTCCATAAAGCTCTCCTGGTCCGATGGCTGATGGAAACATGGAAAAAATATCTTCAATGATTCCTATCAATATCTCTCATGATCCTGGCAGGATAGAGAATGTCTATATTGTGGCAGAATGTTCCCATGTCGAGATTCAAGAATACACCAAGCTGTTTAAAGAATTCCATGATATATTTGCTTGGTCTTATGATGAAATGCTAGGTATCGACCCTCGTATTGTCTAACACGAGATTAAGACTTATCCCAACACTAAGCTTGTTCGACAATGCTTGGCGGTGAATCCTAGAAAAGCACCCGCGATTAAGGTAGAGATAGAGAAACTGTTGAAAGCCAGTTTTATCTATCTTGTTCCCTTGATGGAGTGGGTTTCAAACCCCGTTCCGGTGGATAAGAAGCAGGGAGCGATCCACATATGTACTGATTTCCGTGATTTGAATCGGGCCTATCCTAAGGAAAATTTCCCCACACCATTTATTGATCAGATTTTCGATGAGTGTGCGGGTAGCGAGGTTTTTTCCTTCATGGACGATTTTTCCGGATATAATCAGATCCAAATTAAACCTGAGGAACAACATAAGACTGCATTTATTTTTCCTTGGGGAACTTTTTCATATCGAAAAATGCCTTTTGGCCTTAAGAACGTTGGAGCTATTTTTCAGTGGGCCATGACCTTGATCTTCCATGATCTCAAATCGTTTATCGAAGTATTTTTGGATGACCTTGCTGCTCATTCTCGTATGAGAATGCGTCATTCCTATCATTTGAGATTGGTATTTGAAAGATGCCGCCATTATTTGGTCAGGTTAAATCCTCACAAGTGCATATTTTGTGTGAAGTCAGGTTGCTTGTTAGGATTCATCATTTCTAAAGAGGGTATAAGAGTCGACCCTTTGAAGGTTGAGGCAATACTTCAATTGTCTCCCCCAAAAAATATTTGTCATCTTCAATGTTTGCAAGGCATGGAAAACTTCTTATGGAGATTCATTGTCAATTTTTCCAATTTGATTACAGGCTTCATGCATCTTATAAAGAAGGACACCACCTTTTGTTGGGATGAGAGAGCCCAGGAGTCTTTTGATGCACTCAGGCGAGCCCTAGCATCGGCCCCGATGATTAGTCCCCCAGACTATAGCCGTGATTTTCTACTTTATGTGGCCACGTCCATGGAGACAATTGGTATGGTTTTGGTTTAAGAGGACGAGGAGCTCCAAGAGCATGTCATATACTATCTGAGCCGAAATCTTCTTGACACGGAGATTCGCTATTCTCATGTTGAGAAGCTTGCCTTAGCTACCGTACATGCGGTTCAACGGTTGAGACATTATATTCTCCTTCGCCAGACCTTGGTTGTAGCCCATGTCAATCCGTTTCAATTCGTCCTCACTCGAAGGATGACTGGGGGAAAATATAATAAATGGATTGTCATCCTACAAGAGTTCGATCTCGAGTTTTTTTAGGCAAAATCAAAGAAATCGTTAATTTTTGCAGAGCTTATATCGGATTTCCCAAGCGAGGCCGAGGAGTTGGTTTGTGAAGATACATTTATCGATGAACACATCTTCTTAATCTCAAATTTAGACCCATGGTATGGGGATATCATTATATATTTACAAACATTGAAGGTCCCTACTCACCTCTCATGGGATGAATGATGACGATTATGTCACGTGTCTAAGAATTACCTCATAGTGGATAACACTTTGTACCGCTGTGGGGTAGATTCCATTTTATGATGTTGTTTAAATCATGAGGAGGCTGAGGTAGTGCTAAATGATTGCCATGGAGGGGTGTGTGGTGGTCATTTATCTGGGCTTTCTACAGCCCAAAAAATCCTACGAGCGGGTTATTTCTGACCGTCGATCTTTAAGGATTGTGTTGATGCGGTCAAGAGGTGCCACCCTTGCCAAGTGTTTGCATGTAATATGCGCTCGAAACCTGCCCCATTACATCCCATCATCACCGCTAGTCCCTTCACTAAGTGGGCGCTTAATTTTATGGATTGCAACCCAGCTACAGCTGGGGGGCATCATCATATCATAGTGGCTGTTGATTACTTCATGAAATGGGCTGAGGCTATGCCTATAGTTAAATCCGATGGTGAGACAGCTGCACACTTTGTATTCAACCAGATTATTACTCAGTTCAGGATTCTGAAAGAGCTTGTCACTGACCATGGCTCGCACTTTCAGAATCGTATGATGGAAGAGTTGGCATCAAAGTTAGGGTACAAGCAAGAGAATTCCTCCTCTTACTACCCTCAAGCAAATGGACATGTCGAAGCAGTGAACAAGTCACTCAAATCCATTCTCCAATGAACCATCGCACAAAGCAAGAATAATTGGCACATCTTGTTATATCCTGCTTTGTGGGCGTATAGAAAAACTGTTAAGATTGCCACGGGTTTTTCTCCATATCAACTTGTACATGGAGTGGAGTCGATATTGCTAGTTGAATGCAAGATTCCTTCTTTGAAGCTAGCCATAGAAATCTTACCAGACACTTCACCATTGGAGGAGCGTTTGGTCAACCTTGAGCAACTTGATGAGCAACGTCGAGATGCCTTGGTGGCTCTAGAAGTAAATAAACGTCACGTAAAGGCCCAGTACGATAAGTCTGTTCATCCAAGGAGGTTTAGTGAGGGAGACTTGGTCCTTTTGTGGGATCAACCAAAAGAACCCTTGGGGGCAGGAAAGTTTAATCCCATGTGGCATGGTCCTTATGTTCTTAAATGTGTGTTAGAGAAGGGTGCTTATGAGTTAGTGGATTATGAGGGAACGGCCTTGGCGGAGCCTAGAAATGGGCTCTATCTCAAGAAGTACTATGCATGATTTTCAACCAGGGATGGTTATTGTATATTATTGTACATTTTTGCATAGTTAGGTATTTTTCTTATAGTGATCGGGTTTATGATTAGTTTCCGTTTCTTTTGGCAGATTTCAATGGAATCTTCCACCTACATAGGATTTGCAGATGGTGCGATTCGTCGCACTCAACACTCAGCCTATGCTGCTTGGGTGATTTATACTCTGATGGGTTAGGTACTGTCTTTAGGAGGCATATGTTTACGACCATATTCAAACAATGCTGCTGAATATAGTGCCGTTATTGAGCTTCTACGGGATGCCATTTCACATGGCATTCTCTCTCCTGAGGTACGTCTTGATTTGGAGTTAGTAGTGTCACAGCTTAGTGGTTTGTACCATGTTAGAGATTTGACGTTATTAAGAAGATTCTTATGTGTGAGATTATTAGAACGACAATTTGACAATATAACATAAATACATATTCCAAGAATTAATAATCAAGTTGCTGACTCATATGCTAACTACGTGTTAGATTGACATTCGTTTCATACACAGTAAATTCATCCCAAACACAAATATTTACACATGTAAATAAATAAACCGATCATCATAAAATTTTTATAAACATCCAAAATGTGGTAATACATAGTGTCATGATACAAAAATGGGGTTCTCGAGCCACCAAAATATAATACACGACAATAGAAAATGTATCACTCCTAGGTATCTAAGCCTGTGGAGGAGGGGGGGGGGTTGTGAGCATGGAAGGTCACTATGGCTCTATCTAGCCGTCGAAATAATCACACCCATGCTCATGGTACACCCACCACCTGGTGCTGCATGACCTCAGGTAAGTCCTCGACTTGCGCCATGGGAAATCTGTGTGTTAGTCTCACAAAGTTGGTATGAATGCTCTGGAGAGTCCGCTCCACATCCACACCCGTGATATCATCTCCTCTTCCCCTCCATCTATGACGAGGGAAGCCTTCAGGCCACCGTGGTCCCACATCTGCATACAAACGGTAGATGTGACTATGTATTGTTGCACAAAAAATATGTCTTTTGATTCCATATAATGAGAAAACATAAAAAAATTAAATAACTAAAAAATTTAAAGAGAGGGTCGAGATTCGTTACCTATGTCACCGTATGCTGATCCTAGTGGTAGCGGCATGTCTAGGTCCCCCCAGAAATCAATCCCCACATAGGGGTAGTCATCGATGGAAACTATCTGTCATCGCCACCATGGAAAGAACTCAACTGGATAGGGGTTGGATACCCTACCTCCCCCCAGTCTGTGCATCGCATCCACCCAACGCCGTTGGGTTGGATCTCGAACCTCGTGTAGAGGAATGTCAACTCTGGGGCTCAATCCTGGAACATACATAAAGAAAAACGTGCTCAGTATGTTGTTGAAACCGAAGTTTCACACTCTACCCATCTTACACTCACTGAGCTGATGTTTCATGTTGCTTAGTAGTGTAGTGCTCCAGTCATATACCGTGGGTCGCATGCACTCCATTGCATAGAACATCAGAGGCTGCGAGGCCTGGTGGAGTGAATCCAAGCCTGCTATCCTGCCCAGTGTCAGTAGGATGGCCTTTAGGCCTAGCACCTGTATATAGTTGGTTGGGATCTGACTCCCCACCTTCTCTATGTCTGGATAGTAGTACACCACAATGTACTCATCTATAGTCAGGCCACCTCCGGGCCCACGATAATGTAGGTTCACTACTTCCCCCCATCGAGAAAGTTTAGTGATAAATTATATGTCCTCCACCTCTATGGTGAGGGACATCCCATCTATCTAGAATGACTCAAAGTTTGGATCCCAGTAATCCACTAGCATCTGCAATAGTCTTGGATTGGCCCTCAAGCCACCAAGACACCAAAATTTGTAGATCCCACATGCACGTAGTGCTTATTGAGCCATTAGATCAGTCCTTACTGCCTCCTCTACATCACCATGTTCACGTTCTCTCCATTCTAGGACCATCCTGCACAAAAAATTGCAAGTTTGCCCATTAGAATACTTAAAAAAACTCATGTGTGGCCGCATACGCGAATGTTTGCCAAACAACCGCGTATGTACGCGACTGTGAGGGAATTTTCTACTTATATCCAGCCCTATACGCAGAAAAAACCCTCGATTTTCTTGTGGGCTGTAGCGCCTTTTTTGGATTGGCCTAGAAATCCCAAATGACCATGGAATTTGATAAAAAATGCATTAAAATGGAAGAGAAGAGCATGGGTAAGTACCTGGAAGAAACGGTAGTGGATTCCGCCGGTTGGATCTCCTGGAATTCGCTGTTGAAAATATGAACTCAATTGGGTAAAAATTTCAAATGTTTTATAATGTTTTGAATTTTTTACTATTTATAGAAATTTTTCAAATTTTTGAAAATTTTTACCCCCTTTCCTATAGTTTCGACCATTTCTAATCATTTTGGACCGTTTCTGACCTAATTTATGATGTAGGAGACCTTTTTGAGTGTCGTTTCAGCCATTGGATTGACCCGGTCATGCTGATATTAGGTATCATGTATAAACTGGCATATAGGTTAGGTTTCATCATCGTTTCCATTTTGCATGACCTTGTGACCATTTCATTATAGCCTTAGGTACAAACCCACTCTATTATGTCACAGAACCTTCTTGCTATTTTAGAAGTGGCATGGTATGAGTGGTAGAGCTTGACCTTACATGGGTACCCTAGTTAGCGCCTTATTTGCATTTGGTGCCCATGCTGATGTTTTGTCCTTTAGGGTGTGGGAGTCCGTTGTATAGTACTGCCATGACATTTCACAAGAGCCTCATACTCCTCTTGATCTTTTGTTGGCCTATTTCCCTCAAGACTCCCTTATGTCAAGTTGTAATTGCATTATCATGAGCTTTGCCTACCTTATTGAGCTTTATGCCAGCTTCCCTGACATTGCGTTTCAGCCATATAGCCTGAGCTTGTCTCATGTCTAGCCATGCAGATCCATTTTATATCTCCTTTGCAGCTTGATTCCCTTTTTACCAGGAGGGGATTTTCCCCTGAGTGTCGCTATCCTACACATGTGTCCTTGCATTGAGCATAGGTATGTTCCACTGCTTGGAACTAGTTTGTTTGCCCCTATGACACTCGTCTGCTCCTAGTTTATAACTATAAAGTAGTTTTATTTTTTTTCAAGATTTTTAAATATTTGAAAAAGTCCAAAAAAAAAAAACAAAAAATCAAAAATCCGGACAAGGAAAGATGTTATCTTTGGTAGCTGTTGAGTTGTGTCGCCTTCGAACAGAGCACTGTATATCACATCCATTGGTTGAGTTTGTAGTTTGAATTTACGATCTATACTCGTTTATCTGAGTTTATCTCCACCAACTGGTTAAGCTTCCAGTCCCCATGGAGCCTCTATCGATGCCTCCTGTGTCGCAGATATTTCCCAGTTTTGTATATCGAGTCTATGCTGCCTCTATTCAGTCATCATTCATCGTTATGCTCTTGTTCAAAGGAATTTGAAACCTGAGCTGGCCATTCCTCAGTTATCTTGACTTTGCATGTCGGCCATTCCTGGTACAGTTACTGGTTCGTGCACCTTATGATAAAGTCCTTCCACACTATACAGATTTGCTGAGTACCTCGTGTTGGATGATGGGGGATTCCTTAATGCCCTCCTTCTAAAGGATTTCATCCCATCGACTTTAGATCATTTATTTTAAGATTGGAATCTAGAGTCATTTGTGAGTGCCTTAAGACTTGCAGTCATCAGTGGCAGGTTCTCTCGCCATCGACAGTCTTTGGGAATACATCAATGTCCCCTGATCGATGGATCCTCTCAAGTGTTAAACCTCAACACATTTATTCACACTTGTTAGCTTGCACTCTAGTACCTTGATTCCCATTTTCATTATCGGTGGGTGATCTCATGTCTGTTAACGGTATACATCAATGACTGGTAATCAGACGATGAACTACTATGTTCGACCTCGACACCTCTATTCACATAGTTGGACATGTACTTGTAGTAGTTTGTGTAGAAGACCTTCCAGATTGGTGGCATCTCTTATATTCTACCTCCTTGATCATGCCAGTTTTCATGAGATTTCAGCTCTCGTGACTTGATTCCAGTATATGCAGACATTTGCAGCCATTATGGAGATCTTGATCCATTATATATCTTCAGCCATCATGGAAATCATGGTCTTTTGTATATCTTCATCATGGATAATCTGATCTATGTATATTGTACGTGGTGATGACCACTTATGTGATATCTTGTATCATGCCTATTCATGGCCATTGTACTCTTATGTATCCGGTACTTCTATATGTATTTGCAGTTACGTGCAGAGTTGTATCATCGTACTATGTTAATTGGGTGGCTGGTCTTCCATTTGGGATCCTTCATCATTCCACTTCTGGGATGGACTTATAATGTATTTCGGCCATTGTATGACCCCTTTGATTTCACGCATTAGGGGCCATCTGTTATAGCTGATTTTACCACTACAAGTGAATCACACTTGTATGGCCTTCCCCTGTCCCTCTATAGACTCCTTAGAACCCTTGGACCATTTTTTATCCTTTGATGTTTCCTTTACCATCCCTAAAAACATGTGAAAATTAATACACGTGACTTTTAAACCTATAATCGCGTATATACGTGGGTTTGACCCCTAAAACCGCATACATCGGGATGTCTGCATAATCCAAATCCTTTTGGAGTTTTCCTTGACATGGATCCGACTCACTTGACTCCTGGCCTTCCCTATGCCTTGACATCGCTCAGATTCGACCTTTCATTACCCCTTTGAAAAGCTATATAAGGAACTCTATGGTACATTGAAGGCATATGAGAGAATTGAGAGCAAAGAAACTATAGTCCATTGTTTCCAGAACTTGTGCTTGAGTCTGCATCCCTTTGTCCCTTGGAGCACTTTTGTGTTCTTCCCAAGCTTACCTTCTGCTTGTGAGCTTTCTATTGAGAGATGGAGGATTGAGGCGGTGGAGGCCCAAGTGGGGGATTCAGTTTCTCCGATTTGCAGAAAATCCGACAGAGGTTGTATCCATTGTAATCTCTGATTTTATATTAATAGAACTATATTTTCCTGTCCAATAATATATGTTTGAATGAATATTTTATCCATGGATGTTTTCAAATGCTTATACATTGTTGATTATATATGCTAGAATAGATCTAACACCAATATATATAGTATGTTTGTATTGTTTACTTAATGTTGAGGAAGTGATTTATCAATTCAAGCTGAAGTTGGAAAGTGTTACGGAGATAAATTCCTATGGCTTGGGGTACCACAACAGACAACTAGACTCCAGAAATCAATCTTTCCCAATATGCAATAGAAATAAAATGTCTAAAACTAAAGGATCGAACCTCGTACCTTATTCCGGATGGTTGAAGTAGATCCCCGTTGAGCTTTCCAATCTTCAGCTTGAATTGATATAATACCTCCTCAACAACAAGTAAACAATACAAGCATACTATATATCATGGTGTTAGATCTATTCTAGCATATATAATCAATAATGTAAAAGAATTTGACATATTCCAATGCTTTTATTGGAATATGTCAAATACACATTACTGGATAGGAAAAGATATTTCTATTAATATTCAAATATTCATTCAAATACACATTACTGGACAGGAAAATATATTTCTATTAATATAAATTAGAGATTACAAGTGACAACCTCTGATGGCACATCTGCGGATCGGAGAAACTGAATCCCCCACTTGGGCCTCCACCACCTCAATCCTCCATCACTCAGATAGCAAGCTCACTAGCAAAAGGCAAGATTGGGAAGAACACAACAGTGCTCCAAGGGACAAAGGGATGCAGACTCAAGCATAAGTTCTAGCAACAATGGACTATAGTTTAGTTACTCTCAATTCTCTCTTATGCTTTCAATGTCTCAAGGGGTTCCTTATATAGCTTTTCAAAGGGATACTGAAAGGTCGAATCCGTGCGATCTCAAGGCATATGGAAGGCTAGGAGTCATATGAGTCAGATCCAAGTCAAGGAACGCTCCAAAAGGATTTGGATTATGCACACATCCCGATGTACGTGACTATAGGGGTAATATCTGCGTATGTACGCGGTTATCGGGGTAAAAGCCGCGTATATCACTTTTCTTATGTTTTTAGGGATGATCAAGGACACATCAAAAGACAAAAATTAGTCCATAGGGGCTAATGAGTCTGCAGCGGGACAGGGGAAGGCCATACAATGTGTGATTCACCTAGTGTGGTGAAATCCGCTATAACAGATGCCCCCTAATGTATGAGATCAGAGGGGTTATACGATGGCCAAAATACATTATAAGTCCATCCCAGAAGTGGAGTGATGAAGGTACCCAAATGGAAGACCAGCCACCCAATCAGCATAATACCATAATACAACTCTGCATATAACTACAAATACATATAGCAATCCCAGATACATAAGAGTACAATGGCCATGAATAGGCATGAAACATGATAACACATATGTGGTCATCGCTACGTACAATATACATAGATCAGAATCTCCATGATAAAGATATACAAAGGACCATGATCTCCACAAAGGCTGAAGATATACAATAGATCAAGATCTCCATAGTGGCTGGAAATGTCTGACATATACTAGAACAAGTCACGAGAGCTGAAATCTCATGAACACTGGCATGATCAAGGAGGTAGCATATAATGGATTCCACCAATCTGGAAGGTGTTCTACACACACCGCTACGAGTACATGTCCTACTATGCGAATAGAGGTGTCGAGGTCGAACATAGTAGTCCATCATCTGATTACCGGTCATTGATGTATACCATTAACAGACGCGCGATCACCCACCGATAATGAAAATGGGAATCAAGGTACTAGAGTGCAAACTAACAAGTGTGAATAAATGTGTTGAGGTCGAACACTTGAGAGAATCCATCGATCGGGGGACATTGATGTATTCCCAAAACTATCGATGGTGAGAGAACCTACCACTGATGACTGCAAGTCTCAAGGCACTCAAAATGACTCTAGACTCCAATCCCAGAATAAATGATCTTAAGTCGATGGGATGAAATCCACTAGAAGGAGGGCATTAGGGCATCCCCCATCATCCAACAAGAGGTACTCAGCAAGGCTGTATAATGTGGAAGGACTCGATCATAAGGTGCACGAACCAGTAACTGTACCGGGAATGGCCGACATGCAAAGTCAAGATAACTGCGGAATGGATGACTCAGGTTTCAACTTCCTTCGAACAAGAGCATAATGGCGTATGGTGACTGAATGAAGGCAACATAGACTCGATATACAAACTGGGACATCTCTATGACACAGGAGGCATCAGTAGAGGCTCCATAAGGACTTCAAGCTTAACTAGTCGGTGGAGATAAAATCAGATAATGAGTACAGATCCTAAGTCAAACTACAACCCAACCAATGGATGTGATATACAATGCTCTGTTCGAAGGCGACACGACTCGAAAGCTGCCAAAGATAATATATTTTCTTGTCTGGATTTTTGGTTTTTTGATTTTTTTGGTCTTTTTCAGTTATTTGAAAAGCTTGAAAAAAGAATAAACTAGCTTTATAGTTACAAACTAGGAGGAGACGAGTGTCATTAGGGCAAACAAACTAGTTTCAAGCAGTGGAACATACCTATGCTCAATGCAAGGATACATGTGTAGGATATCGACACTCGGGGAAAAATCCCCTCCCGGTAAAAAAGGAATCAAGCTGCGAAGGATATAAAAATGGCTCTGCATGGCTAGACATGAGACAAGCTCGGGCTATATGGCTGAAACGCAATGTCAGGGGAGCCGGCATAAAGCTCAATAAGGCAGGCAAAGCTCACGATAATGCATTCATGACTTGACATAAGGGGAGTCTGGAGGGAAAAAGGCCAACATAAGATCAAGAGGAGTATGAGGCTCTTGCGAAATGTCATGGCAGTACTATACAACGGACTCCCGGACCTAAGAGAGGACTCACAGCATGGGTGCCAAATGCAAAGGGGAGCCAACTAGGGCACCCATGTATAGGAAAGATCTACCATTCACATAGTACCACTTCTAACAGCAGCATGAAGGTTCCGTGATACCATGGAATGGGTTCGTACCTAAGGTCATAGTGACATGGTCATAAGGAAATGCATAAGTGCAAGCAGATGTGAAATCCTAACCTATATGCTAGTTCAGACATAATACCTGTGATAGGCATGAACGAGTCGAAACCTCGGAGAGAGTGTACAAAAATGGACCCTACATGACAACCATATTAGACCAAAACAACCCAAAATAGTCAATAAAGAATCCACACTATAGGATATAGGGAGGAATGATGATGACAACAGCACCCAAAGGAAACAATGCAGTGAATGATGGGACATAAAAAGGAAAGTAAGGTGTAGACCCAACGTTCACACATCCACTACCACCCCCATGAGGGTGACCATTGGTGTAAAGACCGAGAGAAGGGAAAAAATCCTCCACAAATGGAGTAGAGGATGGAAGGTGACCATTCCCAAATCTATGAGCACGGTAAGCGGCTGTGATGCCCCCAAGTATAACACCAAGGTCCATACTAGGACCAATACGGGTGATAGGATACCAGGCATGCTGAAAATAAAAGGACCCAAACTCAAGAGAGCATAAATATACTCAAGTAACCACGATCCCAAAGGCCAACTAGCGCACAAAGAGCACACTCCTAAGAAAATCTACAGCCAAAATACAAGAAAACCAAGGGGAGGATATGTGAGCTCCCGAATGCAGCAGGTATGTCTCACCTAGGAGAGGCTTGAAACTCCCATACACTACAAGCGGAGGTACGTAACCAATTATAGTGGCCCTCAGCTTCAACGCATATAGCGGCTGTGCTGTCCGACCTCTACCTGGCCGGGACACCTGCAGAATAACCTCTACAAGTACCCCCTCGATATCCTAGGTAAGGTCACTAAGTTCACCTCAATATAATCAAAGCTCAAGCGGATAGTCGCAGGCGGGATTGACCATATGGGCAGGGTAGCAAATCCCGAAACTCTCGAAAGAGCCCCCAGATACGAATACAATCCTAGCAATATCGCCGGTGCTACTCAGTTATGACTAGGGGTCATCCCAATCAATAACCGCTCACACTGCCTTGTGCTTAACTCCCTTTTGAGAGGAGGATCCTGAGAACGCTGGTTATATCAAGGATTTCACACAATCCCTGGACAGAAACCTAGTTGTTGTTGTTTAGTGATCTTGGATAATTGACTTACAATGAACTATTCCAAGATCCTAAAACCTAAGCTTGTTGGTGCACCCTAGAAAAGAAAA
>LPNX011088593.1:226804-332088 GCA_001517045.1 Pseudotsuga menziesii
TGAATAAAACTACTTTCAAAGAAAAATCAATGAAAAAGCGGTCTCTAGTCACAAAAGAAGCATCCAATAGACAACATCAGACCCAAGGAGGACCTAACCACACTCACAACCCACCCAATAACTTCCCACAACATCAAACTCACCAAAAGGGAGGATGTACGCGACTGTATAAAGAACATCTACATATGTACGCGACTTCTGGCCAAAAATCCGTGTATGTACGCAACTTTTGGCCAAAACCCCGCGTATACAGAGAAGTTAGTGGTAAAAAGCAGGCCAAGGACAAACTAATAAAGGGGAGTGTCAATGGACAAACATACTATAAAATGTGGCACAGAAACAGAGAGAAACCAAGAGCAAGTCAATAATATCAAGCCCATTGTGCCGACAACCCCAAAGAAAAACAAGGAACGTCCCTAGCAGAGTCGCCAATTCTGTTACGAAGAGAAATTCCTATGGCTTGGGGTACCACAACAGACAGCTAGACTCCAGAAATCAATCTTTCCCAATATGCAATAGAAATAAAATGTCTAACACTAAAGGATCGAACCTCGTACCTTATTCCGGACGGTTGAAGTAGATCCCCGTTGAGCTTTCCAATCTTCAGCTTGAATTGATATAATACTTCCTCAACAACAAGTAAACAATACAAGCATACTATATATCATGGTGTTAGATCTATTCTAGCATATATAATCAATAATATAAAAGCATTTGACATATTCCAATGGATACAATATTCATTCAAATACACATTACTGGACAGGAAAAGATATTTCTATTAATATAAATTAGAGATTACAAGTGACAACCTCTGACGGCACGTCTGCGAACCGGAGAAACTGAATCCCCCACTTGGGCCTCTACCACCTCAATCCTCCATCACTCAGATAGAGAGCTCACTAGCAAAAGGCAAGCTTGGGAAGAACACAACAGTGCTCCAAGGGACAAAGGGATGCAGACTCAAGCATAAGTTCTGGCAACAATGGACTATAGTTTCGTTACTCTCAATTCTCTCTTATGCTTTCAATGTCTCAAGGGGTTCCTTATATATCTTTTCAAAGGGATACTGAAAGGTCGAATCCGTGCGATCTCAAGGTATATGGAAGGCCAGGAGTCATATGAGTCGGATCCAAGTCAAGGAACGCTCCAAAAGGATTTGGATTATGCACACATCCCGATGTATGTGACTATAGGGGTAATATCTGCGTATGTACGTGGTTATCGGGGTAAAAGCCGCGTATATCACTTTTCTTATGTTTTTAGGGATGATCAAGGACACATCAAAAGACAAAAAGTAGTCCATAGGGGCTAATGAGTCCGCAGTGGGACAGGGTAAGGCCATACAATGTGTGATTCACCTAGTGTGGTAAAATCCGCTATAACAGAAAGCTCAACGGGGATCTACTTCAACCGTCCGGAATAAGGTACAAGGTCTGATCCTTTAGTGTTAGATATTTCATTTCTATTGAATATTGGAAAGGATTGATTTCTGGAGTCAAGCTGTCTGTTGTGGTACCCCAAGCCATAGGAATTTCTCTCCGTAACAATGGCTAGTCCCAACATCCCAAATTTGGTGAGACTAACTAATCCCATCCATAATGATCCTACATGGCCTCCCATTCTTACCAAAATCCCTTTGGGCATCCCTAAGTTTTATGGTAAGGAAACAGAGGATCCACAAAACCATATCAAGTCCTTCCATATATGATGCTCCTCGAAGAGCATCATAGACAATTCTATCTAGTTACATATGTTTTATAGAACCTTGTCTAGTGTCACAACCAAGTGACACATTGACCAACCATGATGGGTCACATCCCAACTTTGTGTCCTTATCTTCCAATTTTTTAATGTTCTTCCAATTACCTATTCGTTATGATGATAGAGTAGAAATCCTATTATCACATCACCATACTCTTCCACCCATATCATGGATCATATACATGAATGACATCAATGATGAAGTGTTTGTAAGTCGATTAATATCGATGATCATATATTTTTAGACTAGTTCCTGAAATATTTCCTGCTTGAGATAGCTAAAGACGTGGCCTCTTAGGGCCCATATACCTAAGAAGAAGCCATTCTCAAGGATAAAAAATAAGGCCTGAAATATGCATAGTCTGAATACTTATACATGATCATCCCTGGTTCCCATTGAGGGGCCTCCTCCTGGAAGGATCATCCGAAGGCATCTCATGATATGGATGGTGTTATCAATGGGGTTGCATCTTGACCAAATCCATATTCGCCTCCCCCCCCTTTAAGTGGTTACACATATGGTGATATCGCTAGAATTAGGCATCATTATTAGAGTCCTATCCCTGCACCATGTTAAGGCCCCAATTCATCTCACTCTTCCTTGCATACAAGAATGAATACCTCTTATTCATCTCCTGCTTTGGCTCCCCATATTCATGGACCCTTATGTAGTGGCACCATGTGTAGTGGTGCTTGATCCAGGAGGATATTTTTAATTGATCTAGAATAAAGAATTCAAATGATGAATAGAATGCCACCACCATGTAGAGGGCATTGAGATATTTTCGATGACAATTGATTAATCTAAAACATACACCATATGACTGAGATATGGTCTTCTAAAGTTTTTCCCAAACAGGTAAAAAAGGAAAAAAATGTGCCACATAGCACACCCATAGTGTGCCACGTGGCCTATACGAACATGATGCACACTGACATGGTAGCACCATGAGGTGCCACGTGGTAGGTCGTAGGTGATGTGGCACATTGTTGGTGACATGGTCAAATCATATTTTAACATGTGGCGTTGGCTGTACAAATGAAGGACATGTGGACCAACTAGATGCTACCATGTGGTAGTCTTAGTTAGCCCTTTAACAATTTTTCTTACCAAAAAAATGGCGAGTCTAACAGATCGAACCCCGAACCCATTTCCTTGACATCCCAACCATATACCAAGTATGTGGGGTAGATTACACTACATACATACATACACACACACACACACACACACACACACACACACACACACACACACACATATATATGTATGTATGTATGTATGTATGTGTATACACACACACACACACACACATATATATGTATGTGTATGTATATATATGTATGTGTATGTATATATATATGTATGTATGTATATGTATATAGTGTAATGTACCCCACAGACTTGGTATATGGTTGGGATGACAAAGCAATGGGTTGGGGATTCGATCTGTTGTCCATATATATACATACATAAGATACACACACACATATACATATATATATATACATACATACATACATACATACATACATACATACATACATACATAAATATACACACACACACACACAAACATATGTATACATATACATGTATATGCATACATGTATATACATACATGTATATGTATACAATACATGTATACATATACATGTATGTGTATACATATACATGTATATGTATACATACATACATACATATATGTGTGTGTGTGTGTGTGTAGAGATACGTATACATGTATTGTATACATATACATGTATACATATTGACACACACACACACACATAGACATATATGGCAATAGCCCATTGGTAACACATTGTAGTGTGGTTGGGTGGTCAAACCTCGTCAAACCCCCTTTTCGTATGGTTTGTTCTGTTGTATGATACAACTGAAAAAACCATGCGAAAAGGGGGTTTGACGGGGTTTGACCCCCCAACCACACTACAATGTGTTGCCAATGGGTTGTTGCCATATTGTTTAAATGAGATTGGTATTAATTATTTTTGAATTCGTATGAGACTTGAATCCCCAAATGGGTGCATCACCCATGGGGCTTGGAAACTATGGTTTTACTTTATAAAATGACAATTCTTTTGACAATGATCCATAGTTTGGGGTATGAAATTTGAATATTGAAGAATTATGTTACAAGAACGAATCCCAAGGTGGGATTTTATATGTTGCATAAGTATGTTGTTTTTATTTGTATGGCAGGGGTGTCCTTTTGCATTTGATTCAAGAGTATTGCAGTGGCAATGTCTATTTTTGCATATGTACAAAATATTTTGAATGTGTTCCTAGAATTCATTGTACTTTCAAGCATTTGAAGATTAGTGGATCAGTCTCACATTGGGAGTGAACCTGAATATGTATCCCATTCACGGTAAACTCCATTATCAATATGTTGTCTCAATTTAATGGTTTTCTTCTCTTATTTTATTGCACTTCAGTTATTTGAGCTCGCATTTAAGCTTGTTTATTAAAGTTTTTAAAATTTGACTATTGAAGTGAATTCACATGTAATTCAAGTGTTATTTTTAGATCATGTTTGGTATCAAAGCAGGTATAACCAAGGAATTACAAGTGTGAATGTTAAACAAGCTTAAGTTTAAGCTAGGTGAAGGAGTGCTTGAAGAATTTAATCCAGAAATCAGATCAAGGCATGCATATTCAAGAGAAAGAATGACCTCACTAAAAGGTGAAGGGGATACTTCATTTGCATTAGATGAAGCTTTTATCCAAGATTTTATGTCCATGGTGGCTATGGTAGAAGAACTATATAGAGAACGTAAGAGACATGAGGAAGGTGGAACTTCTGTTAAATTTGAAAGAGGTAAAGGAGAACGAGGTGGTGGTGACCCTCCTTAAACTCCACCATCTCTATCATCATCATCTTCTCATTCTAGTTCGTCTTTTTGATGCACAAAAGAAGCATTATGACAAATCTGACCATAATATTCCTTTATTGAAATTGATGTTAAGTTTGATTTGTCCATATAAAATGGTGAACTTAACACAATAAAACTGGATAACTGGATTAGGAAAATTGAGGTGTATTGAAGGATCCAAAAACTCATAGATGAAAATACAAAGATCTATTTGGGTCCTCTCCATATTGGAGGCACCAAACTCATTAGGACTTAGGAAGACCTTCTCTTAAAAGTTAAAATTATTTCTTCCTGGTATGAATTTACTGCTATGTTGAATAAACTGTTCTATCCATTAGGCTATAAGCAACAATCCATGATGGATTTGAAAAATTTAAGGTAAGGTGAAGGTAAAAATTTACAATAGTACATAGGAATTCAGAAAGAGAGCTTTGGTTTTCAGTATACCTATTTACACTCAGGAAACACTTCTCAAATTTATAGGAGGATTGCATAGTTATTTGCACCATACAATACTTATGTTTAATCAAACTAACCTTGATGAGGTTTGTGTTCAAGCTACTCACATTGAATCCAAAGGGAAGAATTGTCACAATAAATTTTCCTTAACATAATCCATCCATTCAAATTAAGGCAAGGATAAGGGGAAAGGGAAATGGAATTGATTTTCCACAGTGAAGGAGGATGCGAAGATTTCATGTTCTCATTGTCAAAGATAAGGACATGATGGAGAATTATTGGAAGTTGCATCCAAAATAGAATTCGAAGTGGGATCGACTTCAAAGAGGTAAGAAAAAGGTTATTGCCACTATCCAGCATGATCTTAGATATGAATCCGAAGATGAATTTAAGGTATCATTTATGGGTATAAAAGGTATAACCTTTGTTTCTAACACTTTCACATGTTCTTCTTCTTCTAATATGATCCATAATGAAAGGAAGAGGAATGCATTGTTTCACTTAAGGGTTATATCTAAACACACCAAGATCGATGCCCTTATTGACTATGAGTCTCAAGAAAACCTCATTTCTAAAGACATTGTTAAGATACTTGCATTAAAAACTAAGTTACATCTGAAACCTTATCCATTGGGATGGCTATATGGAAATGCTAAATTTCAAGTGACTAAACAATATAGACTTAGGTTTTCCATTACTTATGATTTCATTGATGAGATGGATTTGGATGTGACACCTCTTGATATATGTGACATTGTGTTGGGTAGTCCCTACTTGTTTGATAGGGAATCTATTTTATTCAAGGAGCATTATAAGTACCATTTCTTTAAGGATGGGATCGAATACATTATAAGAGCTCATAAGATGAAGACTAAATTGTCTGTGGTTGCTACATGGATGATGAAGATGTTAGTAAATTCAAGCAAGGATTTATCTCTCCTTACGGTAAAATATTATGGCCTTGGAAATAAATTAGTTAAGGTTGATACTAATCAGATACATCACAGGTACAACATGAGGGGTTACATCGTCAAATCATCTTGGATTTTGATTTTTATCCTTTGGTTGATAGAAAAGAAGATCCATTGGTTCTTACTGCTTCTCTAAAGAAAGACAATATTTATATGGGATCATTCTATTTAGCATCTACATGTTCAGTTTCATGTCTCATTTTGTTGCTATTTAGTTGTGTTTATATAGTATCTTTGACATTGAATGCAGAGCTATGTAAAAGTGATAGAATGATTAAGTTTGTCAACAATATGATGGTTGTTTTCATCTCTCTTATGATGAATTGGATCTATTAGAAAAAAGGACTGCAAAGCAATAACACATATACAGTTAAATCATTAAACAAGATGCAAAACACATTAAAGAAATTACATAGAGACACAGATATAATGTGGTTCACCCAAACGATGGGATACGTCCACAAAGAAATTGCCAGTCCTTTTATTATAGTCTAGAAAGATGAAGGGATACAACCTGCAGCAAAACCGCTGCACTTTCTCTTCACGCTCTCACATGGGGTACAATACACCTAGGGTACAAACACAACTGAATAATATCTCTGGATCTGGAAGATCAAGCTCCACAACCAACAATCTCCCACTTGGAGACTGATCAAAACAACTCCACTGCTACTGCACTTGCTGGACTATGCTCTGGACCTTGGACTTGTAAAATTTCTTATTTTCACCTTCATGCTTGAAGGCCAATAGAAACCAAGCAGGAAATCAGTTTCTCTTTGGTTACTCCCTTTTTCAACATGTCTGTAGGATTCTGGCTAGTATGTATCTTTTACAGTTTTAATAGTTTGTCACCTAGAACATATCTTATGAAGTGGTACTTGAGCTATATATGTTTAGTATTCGAATGAAAGGCTGAGCTCTTTGCAAGATGAATGGCACTCTAGCTATCACTGTACAACCTACTACTCTCCTGCTTCTTACCCAGTTATTTCATGAACCTCTGCAACCAAATCATCTCCTTACCAGCCTCTGTAGTAGCAACATACTCTGCTTCCGTTGTTGAAAGTGAAACAACCAGTTGCAGTTTTGAAATCCAACTTATTGCTATTCCACCCACAGTAAACACATACCCTGTGGTGCTACTCCTATTGTCTTTATCACTAGCCATATTTGCATCAACATATCCTTGTAGAATAGTGTCTGAACCTCCAAAACATAATGCATGTGAAGTGGTACCTCTCAAATACCTCAGAATCCACTGTACTGCTTTCCAATGCTCTTTACCTAGATTATTCATATACCTGCTCACAACTCCCACTGCATGTGCAATATCTGGTCTTGTGCACACCATGGCATACATCAAGCTTCCAACTGCTGATGAATAGGGAAACCTGGACATGTAATCTATTTCTTCCTGTGTCTCTGGACACATCTCCTTACTTAGTTTGAAAAGGATGGCTAAAGGTGTACTAACTAGTTTTGCATTCTGCATTCTAAACCTCTACAATACCTTTTCTATGTACTCACCTTGAGACAATGTCAATTTGTGATTTTTCCTGTCTCTTATTATTCTCATACCAAGGATTTGCTTTGCAACACCCAAATCCTTCATCACAAATGAATTAGCTAATTTTCTTTTGAGCACATTTATATACTGCATGTTAGACCCTTCAACAAGCATGTCATCCACATACAATAACAAGATAACATGTTAGACATAATGCCATCTATCATAACCTTGTTTTGTCATAAACTTTTCAAATTTTAAATACCACTGCCTTGGAGCTTGTTTCAGGCCATACAAGCTCTTCTTCAACTTGCAAACCAAATTTTCCTTACCTTTTACCTCATACCCCTGTGGCTTCTGCATATAAATCTATTCCTCCAAATCCCCATGGAGAAAGGTTGTTTTTACATCTAAATGTTCAAGATGCAAATATTCTACCACCACTAGACTTAAAATAGTTCTAATTGAAGTCATTTTAACAATAGGAGAAATGATTTCATCAAAGTCTATACCTTTCTTTTGTGCAAACCCCTTTACAACAAGTCTAGCCTTGTACCGCTTCTTGCCTCCATCTTCTTCCTTCAACCTGTAAACCCATTTATTCTGCAATGCCCTTTTTTCTGCAGGAAACTTAACCAAATGCCAAGTCTGGTTTCTTACCAATGAGTCCATCTCCTCATCCATGCCTTACTGCCACTTCTTTCTAGTGTCTACTTGCATTTCTTCTCCATAACATTCTGGTTCTCCAGAATCAATCATTAATAAATAATACAACGAAGGGGAGAATTGTTCAGGGGGTCTACTTAACCTGGTAGACTTTCTTACAGTTTTAGGAATTTCAGGTACCTACTGCTGCTCTTGATTTCCTGGTGCCTTTGGAACTTTATTTTCTTTGATTTCATCAAGCATTGTGTACTCTATGTTTTCCTTTTTCACTTTCTTTCCCTGCAACTGTGCTTTGTACATGACCTTTTAATTGAATACTACATATCTACTCCTAATGATTTTTCATTTTTCATAATCCCATAAACGATAACCAAAATCATCAACCACGTATCCAATAAAGGTACATTTCTTGGATTTAGCTTCAAGCTTTGTTCTATCATCTTTATCAATATGTACAAATTCTTCACAACCAAAAGTTCTCAGAAATGACTATTTTACTTGTTTACCTATCCATTCCTCCTCTAGAATGCCACCATCCAAAGTTCTTGAAGGCCCTCTATTTATTAAATAAAAAACGGTGTTTACAACATCATCCCAAAACTGTAAGGGAAACCCTGCATATAATCTCATACACCTTGCATGCTCCATGATAATTCTGTTCATCCTTTCTGACACGCCATTTTCTTGTGGTGTTCCAGGGACTGTCTTCTCTCTGCAAATCCCATTGTGTGAATAGTAACTATCAAACTCATTGCTGCAGTACTCACCTCCATTATCAGATTTGAGACATTTCAACTTTTTTCCTGTCTCATTCTTAGCCAAATATTTCCACTTCTTAAAAGTATCAAACACATCAGATTTCTATCTAATGCAATAAACCCACGTTTTTCTAGTTGCATCATCAATAAAAGTAACATAATAATGAGAGCCACCAAGAGATTGTACATGAGCCAGTCCCCATACATTTGTATGGATAGGCTCTGACTTTTCACTCTTGTTTTGTTTCCCAAACCTGATAAAAATAACTCTCTTCTGTTTTCCATAATCATAGGTCTCACATAATTCCAAAGTTACCTGATTCAGATCTGGAAGCAATTTCCTTGAGTGGAGAATTTGCATCCCCTTCTCACTCATGTGGCTAAGCCTATGATGCCACAACGTCGCACCTGTTTCTATGGAAGCTACAAAGATAGAATAATCAATATTATGAGGACATAAATATAACATACCTATCCTATCTCCTTTTGCAATTAACATTGATCCTTTAGTGACCTTCCACCATGTTTCTCCAAACGTAGACAAACAACCACCATCTCCCAACTGCCCTGTTGAGATCATATTTCTTTTCATAGCAGGAATGTTCCTTACAGCCTTTAGCGTCCAATCATTTTCATTATTTAACTTAATCCATAGCTTACCCTTTCCAACAATTTTATATGGTTCATCATCCCCCAATAGCACATACCCAAAATCACCTTGAACATAATCATGAAAGAATTTCCTATGGGGTGTAGCATGACATGAAGCCCCTGAATCTACTACCTAGTAATCACTAGTATTATCTAATGCAAGAATCAAAGCATCTTGTAACACATCACCTACTACATTTGCTTCCTGAGTAGTCTCTTGCTGTATGTCTCCTTTCTTCTTTGGAACTCTACAGTCTTTCTTTATATGTCCTTTCTTACCACAATTCCAACACTCTATTTTTCTGAATCTGGACTTGGATCTGCCCTTTTTATACTTGCCATGATTTCCTGGGCTCCTTCCTCTCTCATTTTGTCTCCCTCTACTCTCCATGGTCAACGCATTTCTTGATGTCTCACCTATGCTTTTTCTTCGCATTTCCTCGCTAAGAATAACACCAACAACATCATCAAACTTAAGAGTGTTTGAGCTAGGGACAGAGTTACTTACAGCCATGACCAAGCTATTCCAACTTTCTGGTAATGAACACAAGATTAGAAGATCTCTAACCTCATCATCAAAGTTCACTTTTACAGAACTTAACTGACTGGTAAGTGTATTAAAATCATTTAAATGATTGGCAATAGATCCACCTTCTGACATCTTCATATTAAATAAACCCTTCATTAAAAATACCTTGTTGGAAGCCAAGGGTTTTTTTTAGATCTTACCCAATGCGCTCATCACTCCCTCTGTTGTTTTTTCTTTCAAAAATTGAAAGCCACCAATGAAGCCAGGCACAACCGTATTGTTCCCAGTGCCTTTCTATCAAGAACCTCCCATTCTTCATCCTTCATAGCTGTCGACTATTTTGCTTTTCCACCCAATGGCAGGTACAGATCCTTCTGGTACCAATAGTCCTCCATTTGCATCTTCCATAACTGATAGTTTTGGCCATTAACTTTCTCGACCCTAAACTTTCCCTCTTCCGCCATTGCTCCCACTCGAACCAGGAACCCTTCTTTATTGTGAGTTTACCAGCCAAATAGACCTTTTGTCTCTGATACCAATTGTTAGAAAACAAGACCGCAGAGAAATAACACATATACTGTTAAATCATTAAACAAGGTGCAAAACTCATCAAAGAAATTACAGAGAGATATAGATATAATGTGGTTCACCCAAACGATGGGCTACGTCCACAAAGAAATTTCCAGTCCTTTTATTATAGTCTAGAAAGATGAAGGGATATAGGCTGCAGCAAAACCATTGCACTTCCTCTTCACACTCTCATGGTCTCTCCCACACAATCACAGAGATTGTTTACAATACAAAATAATACCATACACAATCGTGTTACAAAGCTTTCTTTTATAGGGAAAATACCATGGGAAAATACTACGGTTAACCCAATATCATGGGTCCGCAAAATTGTTGGCCATGCTCGACAGTTTGATGATTTTCATGTATTCTTGGACAATTTGTTGAAATGATGAAGACCTTGAAACAAGATGCTAACTGAATCTTGAATACTGTAATGATATGCTAGTGATGTTGATGATCAGAGTGATCATGAGATGATGACGTTGGACAACTGGTGGACAATGAAGACATGATGAAGATGTGTTTGATTTGTGACATGATGCTGATATAATCTTTGATATAATGCTGAACAAATTGATGCTCGTCATTGATGATATTAGTGACATAATATGGATAGACTTGACATATGGAATTTTTGGGTAGGAAGATGACGCACTGATTTGTTGAAGATGTAGTGACAGTGGACATATAACTGATATAAAAAAATAATGATTACAGCTGATGACCAACAGAAAGATTGACAAGGTAGCAATAAGGTAAACAGGTTGAGGACATGAGCAAGGGACAATGATAAGGCAAGGACAAGTTATGGTATGACAATGTTGGCAAGATTGAGTCGACAAGGGTAAATTGTTGTAATCTAAAAAGGATGTAAATATTTGTGTATGTAAATACAAGCTGGGTCTTTCACATGTTTTCTTAGTAGGATCTAAAAAAAACTAGACAAGGTCCTAGATAAGGAGTTGGAGCTCTTTATTTCAGTAGGTTCTGAATTGCCTCATGGTCATAGCCGTTCGAAATACAAAAAGATTACACATATTATATCTTGTGTTTTTTGTTTAATTGGATGAATGATTAATGACATATGTTATTGATGAATATGATATTGAATTGAATCTAAAATAATGACTTAAGTTTTTAGATCTTGAAGAAGTTAAATTTGTAGTAAGTCCAAGCTCACCGATTCACCCCCCCCCCCTCTCGGTGATCCATTGTGTCTAACAATTGGTATCAGAGTGGGCCTTCAACATAATCCTAATAAGCTTGAAGGGATTTGGGGACATAATCATGGAAGGATGAGAAAAGCACATTGAATATGAAGTTCCAATTTTGCAGAAGTTAGATTACTTTGGTTGGAGAAATAAAATGAAAGACTACTTGAAAACATTTGGTGTTTGAAAAATTGTGGTGAATCCACCTGTCCATCCAGACAAGAAGACAAAGATAGCTGTTGAGAAATACAACAAGCTTTCCTTGAAATTTTTGATGGATGGACTATCAAGCTATATTAGAGAAAGTTTAAAATATTACACCTTTGCCAAGGATCTCTGGTTCACACTTGAAGAAGAATACCAAAAGAAAAATCAAGACAAAGAAAAGGAAGCAGAAGTCAAGGATGAAAAGCAAGAATAAAAGTAGGTACAAGCTTTAGATACAAGTGAAGGTAAGTACTCTTCAATGGATGATAATTCTGAATGTAATGATGATGAAGTTGTTCTTACATAATATGAAGAAGAATTTTTGTTGAAAGCAAATAATGCATTTACAAGCACATTGTTAGATATTGATCTTAGATTCAATCCAAGACTCAAGAATAAAATTTTGAGGTCATTTGAAAAATACAAAGAGGAGACAAAAGATTTGTTAATGAAGTTAAAACTCAAGAACAAAGACTTGCAAGATAAGCCGCAAGATCAAAATGATGAAATAAAGGAATTGAAGATTGGATTAGCAAAAGAGCAAGAAGAGATTGGTGTAGAAGTGATATGGGATAATATTGATCTAAAGATCCAGTTGGAGGAAGCTAAAGGAATATAATATGTTATGACTCTTCAGCTGGAAGAAAAGAAAAAGAAAATCAGAGGCTTGAAATGGAAATTGTTGGTCTTAGAAAGAAAATTGAGAAGCCAAAAGATCGTGTGAAGTTCAATAAAATTTCAGTCATCTTGGATGAAATTATAACGTGTCAAAGGATTTCCTCTGACAATTTTGGCCTTGGGTTTGAGAAGGAAGAAGACAAATTGAAAGAAGTCTCGTGGTCCCCCAGAACTCCTCAATATGAATCTAGCAAGGCTGTTCGTGCACCTGCACATGCCAACAGAGAAGTTGAAAATTCATAAGTACCTCACGAAGATACTCCCACTCATCAAAGCCATTCATTTGAAAGAAGGACAACACCAATATGGAGCCAAACATCAAGGTATCAAAATAGATTTAATGGCTATTTTTTTTCTTGCTCTAATTTTGGTCATAAGGCTATGAAATGTAGATCCTATGGAAGAAGAAGTTTTGGAAGCCCTAATGAAAAAGTTAGGTGTTGGACATGTAATCATCATGTCCATATTGCTGCTAACTGTCATACAATGAGGTGCTACTCATGTAGTGGTTTTGGTCACAAGGCTCAAGAATGCCCAAGTGAAAGGAGTGAACCTAGGAGGAGCCCATCATATATATCAGCAAGGAGAACCAATGAATCATGGAAGAAGGATAACGAAAGAAAAATTGAAGATCAGAAGACAAGCAATCTAATCCAAGGACACTCCAAGGTATGGTTAAGAAAAAATATTTTGCTGGATCTAAATGAAGTTGAAGATCATTGCACGAAAAATGAAGATGGCTTACATATGGAAAGCCAAACTTGAGGTCTTTCAAAGACCTTAAGTACACCTTTAGTTCATAATGTTTGGAGGATGAACTCAAAGGTAAGAGAATGCTACTCCAAACACGTCCAAGGATCGTGGTTCAAGTTTAAACTAACAAAGTTTAATAAGTGATGAAGTTGGCATGTTGATATGGGGAGCAATGTGGTAAAGCAGTTTTAAGTAGTTGCCATTGATGCAATGACTATTGAAGCATATGGACATGATATATGGTTTCCCTCACAGTATCATCACATTCTTGCATTAAAGTGGAGTTCTTATGGTAATCTAGAATCCCCTGGAGAGTTATCTAATAGCAAGCTTAAGTCCAAGCCAATCTCGAAGTTGTAGAACAATGAACTACAATAGCAATAAGACCGTCTTTGAATCTCAATACAACAATGAATGTAAATGTGAAGTATTTTGAAATTTATGAAGACAAAACGTCATAAAAAATATCCTAAAAGACAAAGGAAGATTTGGAAAGAAGTAATAATGATGACAAGCTGAGTTATTGATGAATACATAATTGTTGAGCGTGACTTGGAACTTGGCAAATATTTATGCTTGGAAATTAATATATGCTTACCTTTTATGAGATGACTGTTGGGCATGACTCTGGATTGGATACAATTAATGGGGATACCTAGTTATTGGTATATAGCAGGAGCAGTAGGAAGACATGGTCAAGTTGAATATTACATAGTTCTAAGTGCTCAACCTGCTATAACAGAATTGGAGAAGGACATATCAGATTTGGTAAGGCTAAAATAGACAAGCCGTAGGTAATAGCATCAACATGATAGCAACATCATAAGATTTCGTATATCTAAAGTATACCCTTTTTTGAGGCACCCAAAAATTACTTGCAAGAAGGACAAAGAAGAAATTATGGTAGAGTTAGCAGTTGAAGAAAATGAAGTAAGATAACATGGTGATGGATGTCTTCAAGAAACATTTGCATTTGGTATCTGATTATATGACTTATATTGAACATAGTTGGTTATAATCCAACTCAACATGAGGAGACTCCTTGATGATTAAATGGCATGAGCAGTACTTGATCTTATCTGCGATAATACACAGATTTAAAGACAACCAAAGTTAAACAAGGTTTATTTTGAGCTACCAAAAGACTAAGACAACCACTGTTTCCAAGGTTTGATTTTAGAGGCATTTTATCAACATATGTTCCATCCATAAATTATGAAGTGTGTCCAATAGAATTGAAGGAAACTACAGTCTCAGTCAAATCCAAATCGCAAGAAGAGCTCATTCCCTGAAGAAGAAAGAGAAATAGACAAGTTTTGGAGCTTATCCAAGAGGTATGTTTTGAGGAATCAAAAGACATATAAACTCAACCTAAGAGGATAGCAACAACATTGGTGCATGTTTAAATAATGTTCTACGTAGTTCGGGTGGATGTTGAAGAGAAGTAGGATTAAAGTATCATACAAAAAGATTGTCTTGAAAACTGATCTGACCTCAGATATAAAACTTAGTTACAATAAAGAAAGTGAAGCAAGGTGCTGAATATTTTTGAAGTATAAATCTTAGCAGTCTAGTTGAAAGGGGGAGTACATCCATATACTTATGACAAGTAATGGAAGATCAAACTCAACAAACAATTTCATGAAGTCTGAAGACCCGCAGTCAATGATTTAAAGAATAAAGTGGAAGGACTAAATCATTGGATGATGTAGCATGAAAAACCAGCAGCAAATATTTGATGGAAAGTATGCGTGAAGATGGAAAGTGATGATCTAACGACAACAAACGTAGATCAGAAGTTCACATTGAAAATTTTAAAAGATACAATTTTTTTTTGGGTATTGTGAAGCCCTTAATGGCTACTTGGCCCTTTGTCATTAATGTCAAAGGGGAAGAGAAATTGAAGTTGCCATCAATAACAAAGGGGGAGATTGATGAATATGATTGTCATTGATGACAATACATTATTAAAAAAGGTCAAATTGGTGACATGAAGGCCATGATGGTTGGGAAAGAAGGACAACGGAAGGAAAAATGACCCATACTGTGGTCATTGTGGCTTAATAAGGGTATGGAACCCTTGAAGAAGGTTATGGTGCATATAAAGTCTTGGAACCCACTCATGGTGGTCAAATGAACCCTTGAATAAGGTCTTTACACTTCTTCATTGAATCCCATGAAGAGGCATTTTAAGCAATCATTAAATGGCACCGTGAAATAAACTTTGAAAGAGGTAGCTTGCTGCTAAAAGTTTAACTTTGGAGAAGCCATCAAATTGTGCAAAATAAATTCAAGGGTGAAAATAATGAGGTCAGACATCCCTCATGATTTGCATTAAAAATATATAAAAAAAATTAAAAACTCTTGCAAGTCGGATCCATTTAAATAAATTAATTTATCCTTTGATAGGTCAGCTCTAAATCATAGGAAATGAATATAGCTTGATTTTTGAGTTGTGATTTCGGATGAGTGTAGGAGTGCTTTGAATTTCGGTTTTACCGAGGAAATTTGGACTGTGGGTGTAGCAACAACGAAGGCATCAAAATTTTTTTTTGGTGTGAATTTGAAGTAAGATAGAGCTTTGATTTCGGGCTGCTCACTAAGGAGATTTTTGGGTAATGTAGCAGGAAGCTACAGTGGAAAACATTGTTATTTTACTTCTTTGATATCTTCTTTGTTTTGGGGAAGCAACTCGATAATGATAATATGCCGAGACATGAAGATGATGCACAGTTGATGACATGATATACTGCTAGACAATTTGATGATTTTAATGTATTATTGGACAAGTTATTAACATGATGAAGACCTTGAAACAAGATGCTAACTGAACCTTGAAGGTTGTAAAGATATGCTGGTGATGTTGATGATCACAACGATGATGAGATGATGAAGTTGGACAACTGGTGGACAATGAATACATGATGAAGATGTATTTGATTTGTGACATGATGCTGATATAATCTTTGATATAATGCTAGGCAAATTGATGCTCGACATTGATGATATTATTGACATAATATGGACATACTTGACATATGGAATTTTTTGGGTAGGAAGATGATGCACTGATTTGTTGAAGGCGTAGTGATAGTGGACATATAAATGATATAATAAAATAATGATCAGAGTTTATGACCAGTAGAAAGATTGGAAATGAAGCAACAAGGTAAACAGGTTGAGGACATGAGCAAGGGACAGTGATAAGGCAAGGACAAGTTCTGGTATGACAATGTTGACAAGGGTAAATTGTTGTAATATGACAAGGATGTAAATGTTTGTGTATGTAAATACAAGTTGGGTATTGCACATGTTTTCTTAGTAGGATCTAAGAAAAACTAGCCAGGGTCCTAGATAAGGAGTTGACACTCTATGTTTCAGTAGGTTCTGAATTTCCTCACGATCACAGCCATTCGAAATACAAAAAGATTACAAATACTATATCTCGTGTCTCTTGTTTAATTGGACGAATGATTATTGATATATGTTATTGATGAATATGATATTGAATTGAATGTGAAATAATGAATTAAGTTTTTAGAGCTTGAAGAAGTTAAATTTGTAGTAAGTCCAAGCTCACCGATTCATCCCCCCCTCTCGCTGAGCCATTGTGTCTAAAAATTGGTATCAGAGCAGGCCTTCAACATAAGCCTAATAAGCTTGAAGGGATTTGGGGACATAATCATCGAAGGATGGGAAAATCTCATTGAATATGAAGTTCCAATTTTGGAGAAGTCAGATTACTTTGGTTGGAGAAATAAAATGAAAGACTACTTGTTAAAATTTGGTGTTTGAAAAATTGTGGTGAATCCCCCTGTCTAGCTAGACAAGAAGACAAAGATAGTTGTTGAGAAATACAACAAGCTTGCCTTGAAATTTTTGATGGATGGACTATCAAGCTCTATTCAATAAAGTGTAAAAGATTACACCTCTGCCAAGGATCTTTGGTTCACACTGGAAGAAGAATACCAAAAGAAAAATCAAGACAAAGAAAAGGAAGCAAAAGTCAATGATGAAAAGAAAGAAGAAAAGAAGGTACAAGCTTTTGATACAAGTGAAGGTAAGTACTCTTCAATGGATGCTAATTCTGAATGTAATGATGATGAAGTTGTTCTTACATAATATGAAGAAGAAGTTTTGTTGAAAGAAAATGATTCATTTACAAGAACATTGTTAGATATTGATCTTATATTCAATCCAAGACTCAAGAATAAAATTTTGAGGTCATTTGAAAAATACAAAGAGGAGACAAAAGATTTGCTAATGAAGTTAAAACTCAAGAATAAATACTTGCAAGGTAAAAATGATGAAATAAAGGAATTGAAGATTGGATTAGCAAAATAGCAAGAAGATATAGGTGTAGAAGTGAGATGGGATAATATTGATCTAAAGATCCAGTTAGAGGAAGCTAAAAGAAAAGAATATGTTATGAATCTTCAGCTGGAAGAAAAATAAAAATAAAATCAGACACTTGAAATGGAAATTGTTGGTCTTAGAAAGAAAATTGAGAAGTCAAAAGATCGTGTGAAGTTCAATGAAAGTTTAGTCATCTTGGATGAAATAAAGTGTTAAAGGATTTCCTCTGACAAGTATGGCCTTGGGTATAATAAGGAAGAAGGAAAATTGAAAGAAGTCTTATGGTCCCCCAAAACTCCTGAAGATGAATCCAGCAAGGCTGTTCATGCACATGCACATGCCAAAAAAGAAGTTGAAAATTCATAAGTACCTCATGAAGCTACTCCCACTCATAAAATCCATTCATTTGAATGAAAGACAACTCCAATATGGAGCCAAACATCAAGGTATGAAAATATATTTAATGGATATTCTTTTTTCTTGCTCTAATTTTTGTAATAAGGCTATGGAATGTAGATCCTATGGAAGAAGAAGTGCTGGAAGCCCTTATGACAAAGTTAGGTGTTGGACATGTAATCATCATGTCCATATTTCTGATAACTCCCATACAATGAGGTGCTACTCATGTAGTGATTTTGGTCACAAGGCTCAAGAATTCCCAAGTCAAAGGAGTCAACCTAGGAGGAGCCCATCATATACATCAGCAAGGAGAACTAATGAATCATGGAAGAAGGATAATGAAATAAAAATTGAATATTAGAAGGAAAAAAATATATGCCAAGGACACTCCAAGATATGGGTAAGAAAAAATATTTTGCTAGATCTAAATGAAGTTGAAGATCAATGCACAAAAAATGAAGATGTTTTCCATATGGCAAGCCAAACTTGAGGTCTTTCAAATACCTTAAGTACACTTTGAGTTCATAATGTTTGGAGGATGAAATAAAAGGTAAGAGAAGGCTGCTCCAAATAGGTCCAAGGATTGTGGTTCAAGTTTAAACTAACAAAGTTTAATAAGTGATGAAGTTGGCATTTTGATAGGGGGAGCAATGTGGTAAAGTAGTTTTCTGTAGTTGTCATTGATGCAATGCCTATTGAAGCCTATGGACATGATATATGGTTTCCATCATAGTATCATCACATTCTTGCATTAAAGTGGAGTTCTTATGGTAGTATAGAATCCCCTGGAGAGTTATCTAATAGCAAGCTTAAGTCCAAGCCAATATCGAAGTTGTAGAACAATGAACTGCAGCAACAATAAGACCGTTTCTGAATCTCAATACAATAGTGAAAGTAAGTGTGAAGTATTTTGAAATTTATGAAGACAACACTTCATAACAACTATCCTAAAATACAAAGGCAGATTTGGAAATATGTAATAATGATGACAAGATGAGTTATTGATGAATACATAATTTTTGATCGTGGCTTGGAACTTGGCAAGTATTTATGCCGGGAAATTAATATATGCTTACATTTTATGAGATGATTGTTGGGAATGACTCTGGATTGGATATAGTTAATGAGGATACCTAGTTATTGGTATATAACATGAGCAGTAGGAAGACATGGTCAAGTTGAATATTGCATAGTTTTAAGTGCTCAACCTGCTATAACAGAATTGGAGAAGGACAGATCAGATTTGGTAAGGATAAAATAGACAAGCGGTAGGCAGTAGCATCGAAAAGATAGCAGCATCATAAGATTTAGATATCAAGTATACTATGTTTCGAGGCACCCAAAAATTACTTGCAAGAAGGACAAAGAATAAATTATGGTAGTGTTAACAGTTGAAGAAAATGAAGTAAGATAACATGGTGATGGATGTCTTCAAGAAACATTTGCCTTTGGTATCCAATTGTATGACTTATATTGAACATAGTTGGTTATAATCCAACTCAAAATGAGGAGACTCCTTGATGATTAAATGGAATGAGTGGTACTTGATATTATCCATGATAAGAAGCAACACTTTTTAAAGACAACCAAAGTTACATAAGGTTTATTTTGAGCTACCAAAAGACTAAGACAACCATTGGTTCCAAGGTCCGATTTTACAGGAATTTTCTCTGCATATGTTCCATCCATAAATAATGAAGTGTGTCTAGCAGAATTGAAAGAAACTACAGTCTCAGTCAAATCCAAATTGCAAGAAGAGCTCATTCCCTGAAGAAGAAACAGAAATAGACAAGTTTTGGAGCTTATCCGAGAGGTCTGTTTTGAGGAATCAAAATACATATAAACTTAACCTAAGAGGATAGCAACAAAATTGGTGCAAGTTTAAATAATGTGCTATGTAGTTCAGATGGATTTTTAAGAGCAACATGATTAAAGTATCATACAAAAATATTTTCTTGAAAATTGATCTGACCTCAGATATAAAGCAGTACTACAACTTAGTTACAATAAATAAAGTGAAGAAAGGTGCTTATATTTTTGAAGTATAAATCTTAGTAGTCGACTTGGAAGGGGGAGTACATCCATATACTTATGACAAGTAATGGAAGATCAAACTCAACAAACATTTTCATGAAGCGTGAAGAACCACAACCAATGATTTAAAGAATAAAGTGGAAGGACTAAATCATTGGATGATGTAGCATGAAAAAACAACGGGAAAAATTTGATGGAAAGTGATGATCTAACGACAGCAAACCCAGATTAGAAGTTCACTTTGAAATTTTTAATAGATACAATTTTTTTTTTGTGTATTGTGAATCCCTTAATGGCTACTTGGCCCTTTGTCATTAATGTCAAAGCGGGAGAGAAATTGAAGTCACCATCAATAAAAAAAGGGGATATTGATGAATATGGTTGTCATTGATGACAATACATTAATGACAAAGGTCAAATTGGTGACATGAAGGCCATGATGGTTGGGAAAGAAGGACAATGGAAGGACAAATGACCCATACTGTGGTCATTTGTGGCTTAATAAGGGTATGGAACCCTTGAAGAAGGTTATGGTGCATATAAAGGATTGGAACCCACTCATGGTGGTCAAATGAACCCTTGAAGAAGGTATTTACACTTCTTCATTGAATCCCATGAAGAGGCATTTTAACCAATAATTAAATGGCACTGTGAAACAAACTTTGAAAGAGGCAGCTTGCTGCTAAAAGTTTAACTTTGGGGAAGCCATCAAATTGTGCAAAATAAATTTAAGGGTGAAAATAATGAAGTCGGACATCCCTCATGATTTGCATCAAAAATATATAAAAACAAATAAAAAATCTTGCAAGTCGGATCCATTTTAATAAATTAATTTATCCTTTGACTGGTCGGCTCTAAATCATGGGAAATGACTATAAATAAGAGCCAATGTTTTGATTTTTGAGCTGTGATTTCGGCTGAGTGTAGGAGTGCTCTGAATTTCAGTTTTACTGAGGAAATTTGGACTATGGGTGTAGTAGCAATGAAGGAAGCAAACCTTTTTTTTGGTGTGATTTTGACGTAAGATAGAGCTCTGATTTCAGGCTACTCATTGAGGATATTTTTGGGTACTATAGCAAGCATCTACAGTGGAGAACATTGTTATTTTACTTATTTGATATCTTTGTTTTGGGGCAGCAACTCGACAATGATAATATGATGAGACATGAAGATGATGCACATTTGATGACATGATATAATGCTAGACAGTTTGATAATTTTATTGTATTCTTGGAAAAGTTGTTGACATGATGAAGACCTTGAAACAAGATGCTAACTAAACCTTGAAGGCTGTAAAGATATGCTGGTGATGTTGATGATCACAATGATGATGAGATGATGAATTTGGACAGATGGTGGCCAAGCAAGATGAATATGTATTTTATTTGTGACATGATGCTAATATAATATTTAATATAATGCTGGACAAATTGGTGCTTGACATTGATGATATTAGTGACATAATATGGATAGACTTGACATATGGAATTTTTTGGGTAGGAAGATGATGAACTGATTTGTTGAAGACATAGTGACAGTGGACAGATAGTTGATATAATAAAAGAATGACCAGAGTTGATGACCAACAGAAAGATTAACAAGGAAGCAACAAGGTAAAAAGGTTGAGGACATGAGCAGGGGATAGTGACAAGGCAAGGACAAGTTCTGGTATGACAATGTTGACAAGACTGAGTTGACAAGGGTAAATTGTTGTAATATGACAAGGATGTAAATATTTGTGTATGTAAATACAAGCTGGGTATTGTACATGTTTTCTTAGTAGGATGTAAGAAAAACTAGGCAGGGTCCTAGATAAGGAGTTGGCACTCTTTGTTTCAGTAGGTGCTGAATTGCCTCACAGTCGCAGCTGTTCAAAATACAAAAAGATTACGGATATTATATCTTGTGTCTCTTGTTTAATTGGATGAATGATTATTGGTATATGTTATTGATGAATATGATATTGAATTGAATGTGAAATACTGACTTAAGTTTTTAGAGTTTGAAGAGGTTAAATTTGTAGTAAGTCCAAGCTCACCGATTCACCCCCCCTCTCGTTGAGCCATTGTGTCTAACAATTGGTATCAAAGCAGGCCTTCAACATTTGCAGAAGAATATTGAAGGGATTTGGGGACACAATCATGGAAGGATGAGCAAAGCTCATTGAATATGAAGTTCCAATTTTGGAGAATTCATATTACTTTGGTTGGAGAAATAATATGAAAGACTACTTGAAAAAATTTGGTGTTTAGAAAATTGTGGTGTACCCACTTGTCCAGCTAGAAAAGAAGACAAAGAATGTTGTTGAGAATTACAACAATATTGCCTTGAAATTTTTGACGGATGGACTATCAATCTCTATTCAAGAAAGTATAAAAGATTACACCTCTGCCAAGGATCTCTGGTTCAAGCTGGAAGAAGAATACCAAAAGAAAAATCAAGACAAAGAAAAGGAAGGAGAAGTCAAGGATGAAAAGCAAGAAGAAAAGCAAGTACAAGCTTTGGATACAAATGAAGGTAAGTACTCTTCAATGGATGATAATTCTAAATGTAATGATGCTGAAGTTGTTCTTACAGAAGATGAAGAAGAAGTTTTGTTGAAAACAAATAATGCATTTACAAGCACATTGTTAGATATTGATCTTAGATTCAATCTAAGAATCAAGAATAAAATTTTGAGGTCATTTGAAAAATACAAAGAGGAGACACCAACTTTGCTAATGAAGTTAAAACTCAAGAATAAAGACTTGCAAGATAAGCTGTAAGATCAAAATGATGAAATCAAGGAATTGAATATTGGATTAGCAAAAGAGGAAGAAGAGATTGGTGTAGAAGCAAGATGGGATAATACTGATCTAAATATCTAGTTGGAGGAAGCTAAAATAATAGAATATGTTATGAAGCTTTAGTTGGAAGAAAAAGAAAAAGTGTAACACCCTGGTTTTGACCTTGTTTGCATTAAAAATGTATATGATGTATATATTGTAATTAATCGTGGTGTGGAGCTAAAGGAAAAAGCCCCACCATTGATTTAATGTTTTATGTTTCGACGATTAAAATCGTTGCCGATGGTATTTCATGCTAGCTAACACATTATAATTTTGGCATCATGTAAATATGCGATTTAATTAAAAACCCAACCATCTATGCCAATGCAACCATAATGAAAAGGGCATGGTTTTCTCAAGGAATAGGGAGGGAAATTATTTAAACTTTTGGGCCGATGGGGAGAAGCCAAATGTGTATGGGAGAACCCATCAAACAATCAACTACCTTTCTTGTCTCATTCACCCAATCATTTAATTCTACAAGAAATTGGTTGAAGTAGTTATTGCATGGGGATGGGAAGATTATGAGCATAAATTTCGAATTTGGGGAAAACCCATTTTTGGGGAAAATCATTTTTTGCTTTTGGGGCAAGAAAAAACCAAAAATGCATGCCCATTTGCACATACACCCACGTTCTTCATTTTGATCGCGCAGGGAAATCTTGGGAGTTGTTTTTGACCTCCACGATTTGGGTCGCTGTATGTTTTCTTCACGAATTTGGGCCCTGGATGTTTTCCCCCATTTCTAGATATCCACATTGGGCTCTCTCTCAAACGGATGGAAGTTTCATGAGTGTGAAATCCACGATTTTGGATTTTCTGTGTATTTCTTCCTCACATGGACAGTTGTTCTTCATTTTTCTGGAGCCTGAGAATTTTGTTTTTGTGAGGTTCTTATGGTTGGGTTCTTCCCCAATGATTTCTGTTGCATTTCCCCAATGTTTTCCAAGATGAATTTTATTTTTGTGTTTCCCAATGATTTAGAATAGAGACCACATCCTATTGGGTGTTGTTGTTGATTTCATTTTTGGCCACGTTAGGGCCAAAACATTCCTGGGAAATTGAATTTCTATCAGGGGTTGTTCTTATCCTCCTTAGAAACTAATTTTGTGACTGAACTGTTTTCCTTAACCCAAAAATGGTGTATTTTGCTGTGTATTCAATTGGTATTCGGACTATGTAGGAGTGGAAAGGAGTCTGCTTGGAAAAACTAGTGTTTTACAGGATCCTCATAGACAGAGCTAGAGGGATGGCTCTCTTCTCTACACCCCCTGAATAGCACTGGAAGGGAAGTCATGTCCTGAGGGACTATGCAGCAGAGAAGGGAACTATTCCTTGTGTTATTGGGTGTGGATGTCTTAGGAGTCAAGCTAGTTTTGGTGAAGGCATCCTCATCTCTTTAGCAAGCCCACTATCTTAGCAGACAGTACTTCCATCTCCTGATAACATGTTAAACCCAACTTATTGGCTTGGTTATGTGTTGTTGTGTACTCTTGGTCTGATAAACTCAAATGTGTTGGCTTGATTAAGTCTTGACATATATTTGTCTATGTGTGATCCTGATTAGTTTCCTTACTCCTTAGGGAATCATGCCCAACTCGGGGGTGGAAATGTTTCTGAGAGATTAAGGAGCACACTGGCCTATGGTTGGGTGGATAGTTGCAGTGACATAGTTGGTTACGGGATGAGATTCTTCATAAGATAAGTATTCTTGTCTATTTCATATCTGCAATTGTATTTGTGTTTAAATCCTTGCAATTACATTTGATAATGAATTACAATGAACATGCTGAATGCTTGAATGTATGGTTTTGCTTTCGCTGTATGGTGATAATGTATGCATGTTTTAGTTCAATCATTTCAATTTTTATGTGTATGTTCATGGGGATAGTTTCCCAGGTAGATAACAGCCATGGTAGTGTCCTCTTCGCTGGTCGGAGGGTTGGGGACGTTACAAAAAGAAAATCAGAGGCTTGAAATGGAAATTGTTGGTCTTAGAAAGAAACTTGAGAAGTGAAAAGATCATGTGAAGTTCAATGAAATTTCAGTCATCCTGGATGAAATTCTAAAGTGTTAAAGGCTTTCCTGTGACAAGTCTGGCCTTGGGTTTAAGAAGGAAGAATAAAAATTGAAAGAAGTCTTGTGGGCCCCCAGAACTCCTAAAGTTGAATTCAAAAAGGTTGTTCATGCATCTACACATGCTAACAAAGAAGTTGAAAACTCAAAAGTACCTCATGAAGCTACTCCCACTCATCAAATCCATTCATTTGAAAGAAGAAGGACAACTCCAAGATGGAGCCAAACATCAAGGTATGAAAATATATTTAATGGCTATTGTTTTTCTTACTCTAATTTTGGTCATAAGGCTATGGAATGTAGATCCTATGGAAGAAGAACAGTTGAAATCCCTAATGAAAAAGTTAGGTGTTGGACATGTAATCATCATGGCCATATTGCTACTAACTTCCATACAATGAGGTGCTACTCATGTAGTGCTTTTGGTCACAAGGCTCAAGAATTCCCAAGTTCAAGGAGTCAACCTAGGAGGAGCCCATCATATACATCAACAAGTAGAACTAATGAATCATGGAAGAAGTATAACGGAAGAAAAATTGAAGATCAGAAGACAAAAAATCTAAGCCAACGACACTCCAAGTTATGGGTAAGAAAAAATATTTTGCTGGATCTAAATGAAGTTGAAGATCAATGCACAAAAAAGAAGATGGTTGCCATATGGAAAGGCAAACTTGAGGTCTTTCAAATACCTTAAGACCTCAAGTACTCCTTGAATTCATAATGTTTCGAGGATGAAATCAAAGGTAAGAGAAAGGTTGCTCTAAATAGGTCCAAGGATCATGGTTCAAGTTTAAACTAACAAAGTTTAATAAGTGATGACGTTGGCATGTTGATAGGGGGAGCACTGTGGTAAATCAATTTTATGTAGTTGTCATTGATGCAATGACTATTGAAGCTTATGGACATGATATATAGTTTCCCTCATAGTATCATCACATTCTTGCATTAAAGTGGAGTTATTATGGTAATCTAGAAGGCCCTAGAGAGTTATCTAATAGCAAGCTTAAGTCCAAGCCAATCTCAAAGTTGTAGAACAATGAACTGCAGCAACAATAAGACCATCTCTGAATCTCAATACACCAGTGAATGTAAATGTGAAGTATTTTGAAATTTATGAAGGCAACACGTCATAACAAATATCCTAAAAGACAAAGGAAGATTTGGAAAGATGTAATAATGATGAAAATCTGAGTTATTGATGAATACATAATTGTTGATCATGACTTGGAACTTGGAAAATATTTATGCTTGGAAATTAATATATGCTTAATTTTTATGAGATGACTGTTGGGCATGAATCTGGATTGGATACAATTAATGAGGATATATGGTTATTGGTATATAGCAGCAAGAGTAGGAAGACATGGTCAAGTTGAAGATTACATATTTCTAAGTGCTCAACCTGTTATAACATAACTAGAGAAGGACAAATCAGATTTGGTAAGGCTAAAATAGACAAGCCGTAGGCAGTATCATCAACATGATATAAACATCATAAGATTTAGTATATCTCAAGTATACTATGTTTTAAGGAACCCAAAAATTACTTGCAATAAGGACAAAGAATAAATTATGGTAGTGTTAGGAGTTGAAGAAAATGAAGTAAGATAACATGGTGATGGATGTATTCAATAAACATTTTCCTTTGGTATCCAATTGTATGACTTATATTGAACATAGTTGTTTATAATCCAACTCAAAATGAGGATACTCCTTAATAATTACAGGGCACGAGCTGTACTTGACCTTATCTGTGATTAGAAGCAACACTTTTAAATACATCAAAGCTACACAAGGTTTATTTTGAGCTGCCAAAAGACTAAGACAACCACTGGTTCCAAGGTCTGATTTTACAGGAATTTTCTCTGCATATATTCCATCCATAGATTATGAAGTGTGTCTAGCAGAATTGAAGGAAACTACAGTCTCAGTCAAATCCAAATCAGAAGAAGAGCTCATTCCCTGAAGAAGAAAGAGAAATAGACAAGTTTTGGAACTTATCCGAGAGGTCGATTTTGAGGAATCAAAAGACATCTAAACTCAACCTAAGAGGATAACAACAACATCGGTGCAAGTTTAAATAATGTGCTACGTAGTTCGGATGGCTTTTGAAGATCAGCAGGATAAAAGTATCATGCAAAAAGATTGGTATGAAAACTGATCTAACCTCAGATATAAAGCAGTACTACAACTTAGTTACAATAAAGAAAGTGAGGCAAGGTGCTGAATATTTTTGAAGTATAAATCTCAATAGTCTACTTGAAAGGGGGAGTACATCCAGATACTTATGGCAAGTAATGGAAGATCAAACTCAACAAAAAATTTCATGAAGCATGATGACCCACAATCAATGATTTAAAGAATAAAGTGGAAGGACTAAATCATTGGATGATGTAGCATGAAAAAATAGTAGCAAATATTGGATGGAAAGTATGCTTGAAGATGGCAAGTGATGATCTAATGACAACAAACCTAGATTAGATGTTCACATTGAAAATTTTACAAGATACATTTTTTCTGGGTATTGTGAATCCCTTAATGGCTGCTTGGCCCTTTGTCATTAATTTCAAAGGGGGAGATAAATTGAAGTTGCCATCAATGACAAAGGGGGAGAGTGATGAATATGATTCTCAATGATGACAATACATTAATGACAAAGGCCAAATTTGTGACATGAATTCCATGATAGTTGGGAAAGAAGGACAATGGAAGCAAAAATGAACCATACTGTTGTCATTTGTGGCTTAATAAGGGTATGGAACCCTTGAAGAAGGTTATGGTGCATATAAAGGATTGGAACCCACTCATGGTGGTCAAATGAACCCTTGAAGAAGGTCTTTACACTTCTTCATTGAAGCCCATGAAGAGGCTTTTTGACCAATCATTAAATGGCACCGTGAAAGAAACTTTGAAAGAGGCAAAGCTACTAAAAGTTTAACTTTGGAGAAGCCATCAAATTGTGCAAAATAAATTTAAGGGTGAAAATAATGAATTCGGCTAGCCCTCATGCTTTGCATTAAAAATATATAAAAATAAATAAAAAACTCTTGCAAGTCAGATCCATTTAAATAAATTAATTTATCCTTTGACAGGTCCACTCCAAAACCTCATGGGAAACAAGTATAAATAAGAGCCAACATTTTGATTTTTGAGTTGTGATTTCAGATGAGTGTAGGAATGCTCTGAATTTCGGTTTTACTGAGGAAATTTGGACTGTGGGTGTAGCAGCAGCGAAGGAAACAAACCCTTTTTTTTGGTGTCAATTAGAAGTAAGATAGAGCTCTAATTTCGGGCTGCTCACTGAGGAGATTTTTGGGTAATGTTGCAGGAAGCTACAATGGATAACATTGTTATTTTACTTCTTTACTATTTGTTGATGTAATTGTAATTTCAGAATGTATTCACTTGTATTTCTTATCTATTGTAACCTGATGTTTATTCCGGGATGTAATTGAGTCATGTCATACCCCGATGTTTATTCTGGGAAGTTTCTATAATGAGAAAGTCATGTCAAGTCATTGTGGGTAACCCTCCTATTGGTCAAGGGTTAAAGTCCCCACAGTTGTGGGGCCCTTGGGTTATTAGACTATCCTAGTGAAGTCGAGTCATTGTAAGTCAGGGAAATAGTCCCCACCATTGTGTTACCCTCCTATTGGTTAGAGGAGACAAAGTCCCCACAAGTGGTGGGGCACTAGGGTTATTAGAAACTCCTAGAGATGTCGGCTCTAGTAAGTAATTGTTAAGTGAGGCCAACATGTTGGAGTGGGTTCCAAGTGAATGAAAGAATATAAATAGAGAGTGAGAGCCTCTCTATTTATCATACTCATACACACACACTCACTCATTGGGGCGCATGAGTGAGAGAGGAGAAGCTCTCTCAGTGTGAGAGAGAGAGACTGCTGCTGTCGGGAGATCATCTTACTATTTTTCGGTTTTACCTTTTTGGTGCTGATTCTATCTCTGAGGAAGTTGTGGGGTTTTCTCCTTTATGGTTTCCCCGAGGAAAATTCTTTGTGTCTCTTGTCTCTTGTGTTGTGCTTATGTTTTATTGTTGTGCATGTTATTCTCTCAGTTAAAGATCCTAATATCATAATGGTAGCTTGAATGATAAAAATATAACATGGTATCAGAGCTAACCTGAGGAGAAGACATTATACAGCTACAAAATCTAGGGCTTCTTAATTTTTGGGTCTCTCTCCACAATCCATCAGCAAAAGTATGCTAGGCTGACTCTCCATTGAAGGGTGCATCTTTTTGTCGAAGCGGAATTCGATTTCGATCATTTTCAGTTTTCGATGCAGAAATTAGGGATTTCTACAAAAGAGGAATTTTTGAGTGATACCAGCATAGGATTTTTCTCCTCATCAAAATCGAATTTTAGAGACCTGGATCAAGAAATTTGGTTGGGTGAAACTCCGGGAAAGTCAAACCCTAGTTTGACCCCAAGCTAGAAAAACCATAAGTACTAAAATTGCTAAGTTTTGGTACATTCTATATATCTCAAGATTGCTGAAGGATCAAGAGATGAAAATTGTAGGGGCCAAATATAAAATCTGGATGTACACTGTTTCTAAAATTCAGCCTAATATTCGCTATATTCTGGGAGATATGATCCCTCCAAGTTAGGGTTCCAGCCTCTTCCAGAATTCATCCCTAAACAGGAAAACTGGAGAGAATTGAAATATCTTAGGCTATAGAGGTCCCAATGGAATTCTTGAAGATGTTCCAGAAATTTTATGGACTGTACTCTCTGTGGTCCAAATATAAGACTCAGAATATTAACCAGTGACACGTGGAATGTCGTACAACTTCGCTATTATGAACAGTCCTGTAACAGGTCACCTTGGGAAAAGGATCATAAATCCGAATTGGTGAAACCAATTCTGATGAAACATATGGTGTTGGATTTGGGACATGCTAGGTTACCACAGTGAAAAATTTCAGATATAGAGGAGTAGTAATTTCAGAGATATCATAGAAACAGTAATAGGCATTTCTGCATAAGAAATTGGAAAGCTAGGGCTTCTTGTTCCGGGAGCCTCCCTCCACTGTTTTCAGAAAAGGAGTACATTGGAAAACTCCATTTGAAGAGATCTACCTTTATATCCAATAATATCTAAAATATTCCAAGTTTTGAAAATTAGGGTTTCTCTGACAAACCCTAAATCAGCCAGCTCCGGAACTAGGACGGACACCTCAAATCGGTAAGATCTAATCCTTTGCTATTTTAATTTGAGGTTCTCATTTCAAAGTGATCTATCACATCAGATTGATGATAATCTTGGTGAAGTTGACAACTTCCAACTATGGAAGTATATGATCTCTCTAAATAAAATGAATTGGACACCTACATGAGTAGAGAGGTTCCAATTCCAGAGGGAGATGAGGTTCGAAGCCTTTCACAAGAAGAACTTGGTCAAGGCCAAGAAGATCATTGTTGATTCAATCATGAATCAAATTGTACTACAAGTGTCTTCCTTAAAGACACTGAAGATGTTTGATTCCTTGACCAAGCTATTTGAAGGGAAGAACAGAAATCAGAATATGACCTTAAAAAACCAATTGAAGAATATGAAGATTCAGAATGCAGAGACCATGCAGTCATACTTTACAAGGGTCTCTCAAATCAAAGAACAACTTGTAGCGGTAAAAGAAGAAGTGAAGAATGCAGTAGTGGTGATTTCCACCTTGAATGGCCTCCCAGGATCATGGGATTCATTCATGTGAGGAATGTGTGCCAGAAGGAAGTGATTACTTTCAGCAGACTCCGAGAAGAAGAAGAAGCTCGACTCATAAGAAGAGAAGAAAAGATGGGAACAGTTGAAGATCAAGCTCTCACCATCCAAAGAAGATCCCTCAATCGATGAGGAATATGAAGATCTCAAATCTTGAAGAACTTCTTATCCACCTTAGCATTTGGATAAGAAATGATGCTATTATGAATGAAGAAGACAATGAAGCTGAAGACTTAAGAAGGAGTATACCCACAAAACAAATAAAGATAAGTATTCAATTGTCATTTCATGATATTATTTTGTTATGCATTTGTTTATATTCAGTTGATGTATTATGCATGATAGGATGTTTGCATTAACGACAATATACTACTAATATTCATATGATGGGTAAGTAGCTCTTGGTGCTATACAAACTCTCCATTGCTACTTATCTAGAATGAAACCTCTTTGCTGATATATTAGATTAGTGCACAATCTCAATGTTGTCATGGTAGAGATGGAAGGCATCTAGAAAGTTTCAGTGAGATATGGATGAATGTTCTATTGGCTAAAGTAGTTGCATGATCATATATTTATGCATAAGAATTTTCTAGTATGAATATTCCTTATGAAATGTTTCTAACCATACAACTGCATTTGACTTGTAGGAAAGATCGCATACATAATCGCCTACAAACAAAGAAGGATGAGACATGTTCTGAAGAACAAGTGACGACAGTTCAAGATGAAGAATAATATGACGAATGTAGCGACATCATTGATACAAAGCCTTCCAGCTATGAAGAAGTAACCAAGAAGAAAGGGAATACCAGTTTAAGAAGAATGATGTCTAGGATGCAGTATTGACACATGAAGAGAAGTTCGTAGTTCCATCATGCAGTAGATGGAAACATCGTGGGATACAAGGCATAGACTATGGAGAGACATTTGCAGCCACTAGAAGTGAAGTCACATGACATGCATAATCATGTGTGCAAATGAAAGAAATACTTGTACGAGTTCAGAAGACATCCATGGGATGAAACATACATGATGAGCTTGATGAATATATTAACATTTGTTACAAGGTTGATAAAGGATGACAAGTTCACAGATGGATGTGAGAAGAACTTTTGAAAAATTTCAAAATAGAGGATCTTGGCATCCAATGATCCTAGATGGATATTACTTGTCACTCCAGTACAGAATGTTTCAGTGCATAGAGTATGGAAGACAGAGGGAGTATGATGCTCTTCTTCAGAGGGAGTGACTGTAGAAGATCCAGAGGTTTGACATGGTACGACAGGATGGATAGATTACTAATGACTCTAGGCTTTACTGAGAGTAAAGTGGATTCCAACCTTTGCTTTAAGGTTGAATATGGAAGACCAGTGATGTTCCTGTTATGTGTCGATGCACTATTTTTCTAGGTATGGAGGTGTGGCAGAGTGTGGATGGAATCTTCCTTGGACAAGGGAAGTATGCAGTAGAGATCCTGAAGAGGTTTGGGATGATGGACTGCAAGACTATGGCCACACCTACGGCATCGAACCTGAAGCTATTGACCGATGCTTCATTAGAGTCAGTTGATGCTACGATGTATCGTTAGATGATTGGATCATTGATGTACTTGACGAACACAAGACCAGACATTTGCTTTGTTGTGAACACCTTGAGCTAGTTCTTGACAGATCCGAGAAATGTTCACTTGATTGCTGCAAAGCATATTCTGAGGTACTTGAGGGGTACAGTTGATTATGGGCTCAAGTACAATGTGAATCAGAAATTAACTTGGAGGGTTATGTTGATTCAGATTGGGCAGGAAGTGCCATCGATAGGAAGAGCACATCAGGGTGTTGCTTTAGTATGGGATCAGGTGTGATCTCTTAGTTTAGCAGGAAGCAATCCTATGTGGCACTGAGTACAGATGAAGCACAGTATGTCGCAACTTATTCAGCTAGTTGTGAGGTAGTATGGCTACAGAAGCTACTGTCTGATTTATTTGATCTCTAGATGGATGCTACTTGTATACATTGTGACAACCAGAGTTGTGTGAAGTTGTTAGAGAATCCAGTGATCCATGACAAGTCGAAGCATATTGAGATCAAGTATCACTATATCAGGGATATGGTGCAGAGGGGAGCAGTGAAGCTCAAGTGTGTTGCAACAGAGGAATAGATAGCTGATGTGTTGACAAAGCCATTGGCCAGAGTGAAGTTTGAGTACTTCAGGGAGAAGCTTGGTGTTCTCCAGATTGAGGTTTGCTCCAAGGGAAAGTGATGAGTCCCAAAGCCATTTTGACGAGCAGGTCAGATGTAAGGGCTGAGCCATTTTGTCATGGTGAGAGGATTTGATTCCTTCCATGTCAGATATGAGTGCTGAGATCCAAAGCCATTTTGACGAGCAGGTCAGATGTAAGGGCTGAGCCATTCTGTCATGGTGAGAGGATTTGGTTCCTTCCATGTCAGATATGAGTGCTGAGATTCATAGCCATTCTGATGAGCAGGTCAGATATAAGGGCTGAGCCATTCTGTCATGGTGAGAGGATTCAGTTCCTTCCATGTTAGATATGAGTGCTGGCCATTCTGTCGAGTAGGATAGATGTAAGGGCAACTGCCACTCTCCAAGAGAGTGGAGGCACCTGGTCCGTTACCAGGTAGCTCAGTCCGAGACTGGGGGACATTTTTTCATGGTGAGAGGATTCAGTTCCTTCCATGTCAGATGTGAGTGCAGGCCATTCTGGTGAGGGTGTAGGACTTGTTTCCTACCAGGTCAAATATAAGGGCAACTACCATTCTCCGGGAGAAAGGAGGCACCTGGTCCGTTACCAGGTAGCTCAGTCTGGGACTGGGGGCCATTCTGTCATGGTGAGAGGATTTAGTTCCTTCCAGGTCATATGTGAGTGTAAGCCTTTCTGGCAAGGGTGGAGGACTTGTTTTCTTCCAGGTCAGATATAAGTACTAAAGCCTTTTCACAGATGTTAGTGATGTGATTTCCTATCATGCTGGTGAATGTGAGTGCTGGGCCTTTCTGATGTGATTGTAGGTTACTACATGATCAGATGTGAGTGCTGGGCGTGCCTTTATAATGAGTAGGTCAGATGTAAGTGCTGGGCAAAGACCTACATGATGGCTAGGCCTACAACTGGCATGAAAGACGACTAGCTCTGTAGAACTTCCTATAACGAGAAGAATCATGAGATAGCACACATGATGATGACTAAATGAGATCCAGATCGAGCTATGATCCAGATCCAGTTATGATGACTCCAAGAGATCTAGATCAAGTGATGACCCAAATCCAGCAGTGATGATCCAGATTGAGTGATGATGTCCAGTGATGATCTAGATCGAGTGATGATCTAGATCCAGTGATGATGATCTAGATTGAGTGATGATCTAGATTCAGTGATGATGATCTAGATCAAGTGATGATCTAGATTCAGTGATGACGATCCAGATCGAGTGATGATCCAGATCCAATGATTCAGATTCAGATTGAGTGATGATCTAGATTCAGTGATGATGATCCAGATTGAGTGATGGTCCAGATCCAGATGAAGATGGCTTGAAGACGAAGATGACAAGAACTCAATGATGATCCAGATGATACAGAGAAGAAGACTTGTGCTAATAAATTGTGTCGAGAGAATACCTTCCTAGTTAAGAGGGAGTGTTGTTGTAATTGTAACTTTAGAATGTATTCACTTGTATTTCTTATCTATTGTAACCCGATGTTTATTCCGGGATGTAATTGAGTCATGTCATACCTCGATGTTTATTCTGGGAAGTTTCTATAATGAGAAAGTCATGTCAATTCATTATGGGTAACCCTCCTATTGGTCAAGGGTTAAAGTCCCCACAGTTGTGGGGCCCTTGGGTTATTAGACTATCCTAGTGAATTTGACCCTAGGTGAGTCATTGTAAGTCGAGACAATAGTCCCCACCATTGTGTTACCATCCTATTGGTCAGAGGAGGAAAAGTACCCACAAGTGGTGGGGCACTAGGGTTATTAGACACTCCTAGAGATGTCATCTCTAGTAAGTAATTGTTAAGTGAGGCCGACATGTTGGAGTGGGTTCCAAGTGAACAGAAGAATATAAATAGAGAGTGAGAGCCTCTATATTTATCATACTCATACACACACACTCACTCATTGGGGCGCATGAGTGAGAGAGGAGAATCTCTCTTAGTGAGAGAGAGAGAGACAGCTACTGTCGGGTGATTATCTTACTGTTTTTTGGTTTTACCTTTTTGGTGCTGATTCTATCTTTGAGGAAGTTGCGGGGTTTTCTCCTTTATGGTTTCCCCGAGGAAAATTCTTTGTGTCTCTTGTCTCTTGTGTTGTGCTTATGTTTTATTGTTGTGCATTTTATTCTCTTATTTAAAGATCCTAATATCATAATGGTATCTTAAATGATAAAAATACAACACTATCTTCTTTGTTTTGGGGAAGCAACTCGATAATGATAATATGCCGAGACATGAATATGATGGACAATTGATGACATGATATAATGCTAGACAGTTTGATAATCCTAATGTATTCTTAGAAAAGTTGTTGACACGATGAAGACCTTGAAACAAGTTTCTAACTGAATCTTGAAGACTATACTGATATGTTGGCGATGTTGATGATTAGAGTGATGATGAGATGGCGAAGTTGGACAGTTGGTGGACAATGAAGACATGATGAAGATGTGTTTTATTTGTGACATGATGTTGATATAATCTTTGATATAATGTTGGAAAAATTGATGCTTGACATTATTGATATTAGTGACATAATATGGACAGACTTGACATATCGAATTTCTAGGTAGGAAGATGATTAAATGATTTGTTGAAGATGTAGTGATAGTGGACAGATAACTGATATAATAAAAGAATGAATAGATTTGATGACCAACAGAAAGATTGACAAGGTAGCAACAAGGTAAACAAGTTGAGGACATGAGAAAGGGACAATGATAATGCAAGGACAAGTTCCAGTATGACAATGTTGACAAGATTGAGTTGACAAGGGTAAATTGTTGTAATATGGCAAGGATGTAAATATTTGTGTATGTAAATACAAGCTGGGTCTTGTACATGTTTTCTTAGTAGGATCTAAGAAAAACTAGGCAGGGTCCTAGATAAGTAGTTAACACTTTTTGTTTCAGTAGGTGTTTAATTGCCTCACGATCACAGCCATTTGAAATACAAAAATATTACAAATATTATATCTTGTGTTTCTTGTTTGACTGGATGAATGATTAATGATATATGTTATTGATGAATATGATATTGAATTGAATGTGAAATAATGACTTAAGTTTTTAGAGCTGGAAGAATTTAAATTTGTAGTAACTCAAAGCTCACCGATTCACCCCCCCCCCCTAGTGAAGCATTTTGTCTAACACACACCAGTTGATGCAATTGTAACCAATGGTTCTACAAAACCCCTTCCCATCGCAAGGGGTAGTCATAGCACAATCTATGCCACCTTATTTGCCTCACCTTTCTTGCAACCTCATGATTCTTTTGTCCAACATCTCCTTATGATGTCTATTGAAATCAACCTTCAAACTAGATGTAACTAATATTGTTTGAATTATGATACCTATATTACTGATAAAGGGAAATAATCTACTCAAGTTGATGAACCTTTACACCTACCTTATCCAATTGTCAATGGGATTCCCAAATTCTCTAAGATTCCTTTGTGCCACATAGAGAATAGTCATAATTTTCGAGCCACTCCTAACTATAGCATTATGGATGGCTTGGCATAGTTTCCCTTGGCCATGTATACATTAGAGGTTATTCAAAAGTTCCCTACATAGTGAAAAGTGTTATTATCCACTTTAGTTGCTATCGATCCTTCTGATTCCCGCCTCAAGATGTTTGATATCGATCAAATAGAACCTCAAGTTCCCTCTTTAATAGTTTTTCAGATTCACGTAGCTATAAAAAACTTGGTTATTCATAGGTGTATCATCGATGAAGGTGCCTTAATGTATAGTAGAAGCTTGGTTAACATTAACTTGAACAATCCCTTATGAGGTTGCATGGTTGTGATTGTCATGCCACTCAACAATAAGGTCTCCTCTAGAACATCACAATTGAGTTAGATGAGAAAACAATATTGATTGGCATTGAAGTTGTGAATGCACAATTAGATTTTAACCTCCTCCTTGGGTGTAGTTACATGTACTCTATGAAAGTAGTCACATCCAGAGTGTTTAGGATTATTATGTTCCTTATTTCAACATCTTTGCACCATGCCCTCGAAACTGTATGGGAGCCTTTTAGCTCTCACTACCAACACTCTTGAAGGGAATATTGTAAAACTAGACCAATTGACATTTTACGACCCTAAGGGGCCCACTTATCTAGATAATGTTCTACCCACGGTTGATAGTAGTTTTGACAACTCATCCATCCATTCATTCTTGAGTGTTGGACTGGGCATCTTCCGCAACTCTCCTATGATTGGGACTTTTTAGGCTTTACCTCCCCCACCTCCGAAGGTATAAATTTCAGATTTGTGCACTATCTTTTCTAGTAAGTATACTACCCAAACTCAAACTATGCCCACTCCTTGTAAGTTACCTGAGAACATGTGAGGAACTACACCTATTCATCAAATCATGTTTCTATTTCCTCCTTTTGAAGTACTGAGCATGCTCTTAGTGGCTATTATAAACCTTCTAGATTTGACGTTAGGCCTTCCTATTTGGTACCTTACTCCACCAAAATCACCCCCCATACACAATTTTTCCTGATTCCTATGGAAACAATTGGTACTTCCAATAACCCTCATCCTGTAGTCACAAAGGATGCACCAACCACCATTCAACCTCCTCCCAAGAATAAGCCTTGGGGAAAAGCCAAGAACATGGCAATGCAAGCCACTTAAAATCCAACCATGAATCCCCCTCATGCTACCATTGATCGAGTGTCTTTTCCTTGTGATGTGTGCGATGTCTTGGGTCACGCTACCCAAATATGCCCAAATTTTACTATCTTGCACACTAATCTTCAAATGACTGAGGAGACAACTGACGAGAACACTCTAGTGGTCTATCTCCTCAATGCTACCAAACTGTGCAAAAAATCCTTTTGCACCAACCATCCATGTGCATTGTGTGGCCTTTATGTTTATTATTTGCACCATTTACTAATATACCCTAATATATATCTACCTTGGTTGATTTTCACCGACTTTCTTCAGAGTCCCAAGTCACCACCATTGAATAAGTGCACCCTTCAATGTCTTCTTCAAATGGTTCAACTAACATTACATCTCATACTTTGGTGAGTATTCCTCATCATTTCGTGATGTTGCAATCATAACAACAAACAGAGCCCGCTTTGACCTATCTATCCAATCCTTTCAATGCAATGAAAATATTCTTGAAGTGCTGATAGAACCAGACTTCCCTTGGGATGATATGCATCATCATGCATACTTCATTCCTGAAGAATCCATTCTCCCGTCTCTCTTTTCAAATCAATTCTCTATTGAGTTTAAATATCACTTTATTCCTCATGGAAACGTTGATTGGTTCAAGACTTTGATTCCAGTTCTTGATGCCTTTGAGAAGTTAATATGGCTAACATCTCTCCCATGATCTAGTTGGACATTGTGGTTATACCAAGTGTCACTGAGAACATCTTGTTAGGAGGATCTTGTATTTATGATATATTTATTCCTATAAAGTACTAATTCAGGATTTTAATGATGTTTTCACTTGGTCTTATACTTAAAAATTTGGATTTGACCTCACCATCATGGAACACCATATTGATACATGGCCGCAGGTTGCACGAGTGCACTAAAAGCATAGACCTATTCACCTTTCAAAAGCACCAACCATGAAGGTTGAGATAAAAAATTTGCACAAATATAGATGCATTTATCCAATTTATTATGCTACATAGGTATCCAACCCCGTTTCAGTCAATAAAAAACAAGGCACCATATGTGATTGCACTAACTTATGAGACTTGAATCTAGTATGTTCAAAAGACAATTAATGCACCCCCTTCATTGTCCAGGTTATTGATGCTTTTGTAAGGAATGAGGTTCTTTCCTACATGGATGTATTCTCAGGGTATAACCAGATTCAAAGCCACAAATAATACCAATATAAAAGAACCTTCACCCTCCCATGGGGGACATTCACTTACAATGTCATGCCATTCGAGCTCAAGAATATTGGAGCCACTTTCTAGCCTACATTGTCATATTGTTTTCATGATATGGTTCACATCACCCTAGAATACTTAGATGACCTCATGCCACGTTCAAACAAATGATCGCAGCATATCAATGACCTTTGATAAGTGTTCCTTAGATGTCGTAAATACAACATCTGCTCAAACCCCCTTAAGTGCATCTTTTGTAATCATATCAACTTATTACTGAGATTTAACATTTCACAAAAGGGATCACTATTTACCCTTTGAATTTTCAAGCCATCATTATCCTTTCCCATCCACTGACTTTGCAAGTACAAATCCTTCAAGTAAAGTATAACTTCTTACACTAATTTATACTGGACTATTGCATGAAAATTCATGTATTCTTATGTTTTCTTCATTTAAACGTCCCCTTTTTTGGGTACAACAAGTCCAAGTCACTTTTGACACATTGAAATAGGCTTTGACTTCTTCCCCCTTGGTTAACTCTCTAGAATTCACAAAGTATTTCATCCTTTACATTTCGAATTCTGTATATGGTGTACTAATCCAAGAAGATTCTACTTGTCAAGAGCACATTCTATATTATGTGGGTCAAAACTTATCTGGTCAACCCCTATCCTACCCTCATGAGGATAATTTATCCTTATCCATTGTCGTTTTGGCTCAAAATATTTGTCATTACAATCTCCTGAGTTCAACCAAAGTCACTGTGAACTCAAATCCTATGTTATATCTCTTGAATCCTCGCCTTATCCAAGGTAAAGTTGCCACATAGATCGTTATCCTACAAGAGTATGACCTTGATTTTATAACCCCCAGAGCACCAAGGTTTTGGATTTGGAATAGTTTATCACAAATTTACCTTCTACTTTCGCATTTCCCCCCATCATTGATCACCTTTTGGATGAGCACTTTTTCACCATATCTCCCAACAATCCTTGATAAAGGGACATCCTTGTGTATCTATGCACCCGAAAGTCTGGTCCTCACCTCAACCATGATGATCATAATCATATTAATTATCAATCCCCTCAATATCTCCTTATTGATGATGTTCTATATTGACAAGGCATTGACATCATCCTAGGATGATGTATCAATCACATTAAGGTTGAGCATGTCTTAAATGACTGCTATAGTGGAGCCTATGGTGGACATATCTTAGGGATATCTACCACCCAAAAGGTCATCCACATCAGTTATTTCTAGCCGAATAATTTTTCCAATTGCATTGTGGGAGTCAAACACTCTTGAAACTACCAAATCTTCACTCCAAATGAAAGAACGCATCTGACACCGCTATATCCACTCAACACGATTGGTCCCTTCTCCAAGTGGGCCATCGGTTACATGGAGTGAAATCATATGTTGGCTAGTGGCAATAAGTATATAATCGTGGCTGTCGATTATTTCATTGAATGGGCTAAGGCCATGCCAAAATTCAATTGTACTAGGGCCACTATGACACTTTTTTTTAAACCATGTCATCACTTGATTTGTCATCCCCCACCAATTGGTGTCCAATCATGGTTCTCACTTTGAGGAGACTATTTGGAAGGAACTTGCACACATTCTAGAATTTGAGAATTAATTTTCCTTCGCCTATTACCCTCATGGGAATGGCTAAGTTAAGGCCATCAACAAAATCATCAAAACCATACTCCAATGGATGGTGGATAAACACAAATCCAACTAGAGCCATATTCTCTTCTATCAAACATCAACTGAATCCACCAAATGGTTCAACCCATTCCATATCATGCATGGAGTGGAGTCCATCCTCTCTATCAAGTTTCATATACCTTCCCTGCACATTGTCGTCAAACTTCTACTAGATATCACCTCTCATGAACAACATCTAATCACCATTGAACAAGCATATGAGGATTATCACGTGGCACTCCAAATGGTCAAATCTACCAAGGAATGGTCAAGATATAATTATGACACCCACGTCTACCCACAAAAATTCAAAGAAGGTGACCTTGTCCTTTCCTATGACCAGGCTCATGATAATCTTGGTAAAGGAAAGTTTTACTCCATGTGGTAGGGACCCTATGTCATTAAACACTACCTCGGTAAGGGGGCATACCTCCTTTATGGTCCTTATGGTAAACTCTTGAAGAACCCTCCCAACAGATTGCATCTCAAGAGATCCTATGCTTAATTTGACCACACCCATTGTTTGTTGTATCATAGCTTTTTATTTTGCTAAATATTGTCCCTTTTGAAAAAAAGCCTCATGATTTGTTTCCTTTCCCTTATCAGATGTATCCTTATCTTGTCATCTACATCAGTTATGTCAACAAAGAAAGTATATTTTTTCTGAATCTCACCTCGGATATATGGGTAATCTATTCCTCGTCACATGTCTTGATCCATATCAATGGTGTTTGTATTATTTCAAGTGCCAATAACAAGGCAAGTGGTCTCCTAGCTGATGCCTTCTTTATGTGCGCTCATCACCTTTGTGTTTATCTAAATTCCCAGCTACTTGTTGCATAATTGAATAACTGTTATTAGGTACACAATCCTTGCCTTTTAAGAAAATTCTTGAACACTAAACAATTGGTTAGACAGTTTGAATCCATTACATTCATCCATAGTCCCATATGTTTCAATAGTGTAGCAGACCAAATGGATAATGATATTCTATATTGGAACCTCAATCATTAATACCAAGGAAGTAAATCATTAACATGAATTCATATCATTGTTCATCCATATATACATAATAACATTGCAAAACATCATCATCATAATAAGAGGCTCATAAATAGTAAAAATTCAGCATTCACATGCATCCATATATATATATATATATATATATATATATATATATATATAACCATATGTCCAAAATTATAGTAGTATATACAAGGACCCCCAACAAATCCATAAAAATAATACATTGGTAAAATGTCTATGCCCATAGCATGGGTAGAAGCTCTACATACTATCAACTAGTAATGAGGATGCTCCAAGGAGTCCTTAGTTTCCTTGTCATCATTTTCAAGCCCAATGTGGGGCATGTCCTTGCATCAGGTCGTAGATGCCTTAAGCCACCACTACGATATGATGCATAGTCAAATGACGCTCAGGGAGTGCCTTGTAGCACATCGCGATTAGCTCTCCATCTAGGTTCTTCCAGCAATCATCCATCAACTCCTCTAGAAGTCGATCAATATCATGACATAGTCCCTCAAGGATTTCCTCCACACTCCTTCGATGCTGTGCATGGGGGGTACAATTGACTTTCTTGACCTTGTTACACTGCCTTTGGAAGTTAGCTACGGGAACTGGACCCACATATTCACACACATATGACAAGTCATCAGTACCATGATAACATATACAAATATAACTATCATTTATGCCAGTGCTGTAAACACATGTATAATCATAATGCATCAATCATACATACCGTCAGGCCCTAAGGCTTCTTGGGAGGTTGTGGTAACTCTTGAGCCCCCCTGAATTTTATGTTGATGTAAGGGTAATCCTCAATCACCATAAGAAGTGTTTCCATTCTAGAAAAAATACCTAGATGAACACCTTGAAAACCACATCGTTTCCCTCCCATATCATCATCTCTCCCCACTTGCGCATCATAGTCTCAATCAGCCCGCCATCCCATATGACAAAGTGGGGTCATATTGTAAGCACTTTCTCAAATAAGAAAGTGTAGATGAATGTATCAAATCCATGATTACCATAGTGTCAGTTACTTTGGTTCAATTGCTACCAAACCACTATCTGAAACAGCTAGGCACACTCGAAGTAGGTCCATGCTAGTACCTTCTCTACAATGAGCATCTATCCAACTAAGATGTTGTGGGTCTCACTAGATTAGTTCCCTCACCACCCCTACTGTGATCTCTCATGTATAGAGGCTCTCAATGTCCACCAAAATTATGGAAGATCCATGCAGCTTTGGGATAGCCATGTAGTGACAAGATAGTATGTATTCTATGTCCATGTCTCATGGATGCATAGGATGAGTGTCATAGATCACCTCACAACAGAATTTTATCCCAAAATCCAACGGCTTCCATGTCTAAAATTCGACAGACGCCTGTCGGTAATTCAACAACAAGAATTTTTTTGTCGTCGGTGGCATATCGTCAAATATTCGACCACATGCCAAAACCCATTGAATTTTCAACGTACTATGCAAAAGTCTTTCAACACTAAGTCATCGAATTTCCAACTCTGAGGTTGTCGAAAATCCGACGTCTCCTTGTCGAATGTGAGATAGTTCCTTTGTAAAATTTCAGGCTTATGCCATCGAATGTTATAGGAATTGGTTGTTATATTTTCGACTGCGATGGGTCGAATTTCCAATGACTCTTTAGTCGTTGCTCCAACAGGTATTTCTCCATTCTCCAAGTTCACCTTGTCGTTTGTGCGGCACACTGTCTGTCGAATTTTCGACGGTAATGGGGTCAAATTTGCGACCGGGGCTAGCCAATTTTTCGACGGTCTTAGTCTAATGTCTGACGAATTGTGCTTGTCATATTTAATGCAACCTCGTCGGACGAGGGCCACAATTCATCGAATAATTGAAGGGATATTGTATAGTTAAAAAAAAATATTTTCAGCAAGGGAGTGGAAATAGTTAAATAGTACAACCCTCATGGTGCATTACGGAAGTGGAAATAGTACAATAATCACCCTATGATTGCAATGCACACAAAACGTATTAATTTCTCACTTATTTGCAAGTTATAGAATGAGGTTATAGATGACACCTAGTTGTGGTAAAGTTTGTGGCACTGTCAATGGGAAATAAGCAGCAACCAATGCTCATGGGGTGGTCATAGGTTGAAAGTGTAAAAAGATATCCACCAAGACATTGACCTCAAGTGACTTCACTATATCCATCTATTTTTCATTTGTTAGTGTCTCTTCAACACAGAACTTCTTCCATATTGAACCTATCATTCTAGATTTTTTTCATGGTCATCGCAGCAGGGTGATGTATCCAATATGAATTATTCAATTGTCACCTCTATGCATACTTCTTCTGATTATGCATTCTGCTAGCATAAATTTGTAGACATGATCTAAGTTGGGAGAGGAACCTCTTCCCCTTCATTTATTCCATGGATTCATTTCTTGAAATTATTCAAGTTTAGTTCATCCATTACTTCAAACATAAGCAAAAAGTAAGCCAGCCTAGAACAAGGTATCATGGATAGCAGAAGAAATAAGAAATAAACATTATAGAAAAATCAGAAAACAATGGGAAAACAACAAACTTAAAAGAAATTTATCTATTTGATGACTAAGCCAAGGGAAAAAAGCCCGTCATTCATTAAAAAAGCACTACCAATTCCCATGAAGTGAAAGAAGAGAAGTAATGTGCATACCTTGGAAGCTTCAACTCATTTGTTATATATGAATTCGAGATGGGGGAACAGTTTGGCATGATTAAATATCATCTCTTATTTTGTCTGCAAGAAGTATATTATATACTCGTGATTGTTAAGGACCTTCGTGACTGCACCCATCATTCTCCTAAGCATCAACTTCCTACCCTGACCAGAACTGAGATAACAAACATTAGTGCAAGAATAAAGTGATTACTAGTAGGTGGTAGCCATTCTTTCAGATAGGAATTAAGTACTCCATCAAGATACCTACAGAAAGCGGGTACTAAAGTAATCAACTTGTTCAATTGTTATTTTACATCAAAATTAAAACATACAAACAAAATAAAATTATAAGAATGTATGCTCTGAAGTAAAATTATGTTAGGAAGGATTCTGAAAAATATTACCAACCCAACCATGTCACAAAATCCAATGCAACAACAACAAGAACAAAAACAATGGCAATATGCAAGTACAACACAACAACATGTTTAATGAAAATACTATTCAAAATATCCATCTATTCAACTATCTAATCCCATTTCCTTCATTTCTTTAAAAACCCTGATCTTTCTTGATATTTCAGTTTCATCTATTATCATTGGCCTACATTGTATCAAAATACAAGAAGAAGAAATATGAATTCATGATTCCCATAAATGGAGCAACGTTGTAGCTATTACCTTCTCACATACCATGTGTTATTCCTTGAACCAATGCTAAACCCACTAAATAAATCTTTGAATCATTGCAAAGCTACTACTAAACCGACAAATTTCACCTTTAGTGAATTCTGATTCTTTCTTCCAAGACGATATATTTGTTAGCAATAGGCAAACCATCATGGACATGCACATTATACTATCATTTTTTATAAACATGTTAATGTGATTTGCTGTTACATGAATGATTTGCAAGAATAAGAGACAGACTCTAAATAATAGAAGAAGTTGAAGGATGTAGTTGATGAAGTGAGACTAGGTAGAGTGGAATCAATTGAGCCATAGGTAGACATGGGTACCCTAGGGACATTTTGTAGGGATACATGATGCAATATAGATGATGAGTCCAACTTATAAATGGGAGAATTCCATCAAATTTTTATAGAATAAACTTATCCATAATTACCATGTGCTAGTCAAGCGAATCTTGATGAAGGATTATCTCAAATGATCAGAAATTTAGATATTCATAAAGTGCCAGCGAAGCCAACGATGCTCCAATGTGATGAATTCATACCTTTGTTGATTAGTCATGCAAACATCAATAAAAAGATGATAAGAGATGTAATAGGGAATATCATTTCCTATTTCCAACCTTATCACCTAGATATCTATTATAAGTTCCCTAACCTTAGTAAATAATGGTCTTACAATTTACCATTAACTATCGCAATCCCATTAATAATAGGTGTCATTAGGTGAGGTGGCATTGAGAATGGGTAGCAAGGGTAGAGGAGGAGCTGACAAAATGACAGAGAATTTACAGAAAGAAAGGGTATAAAAAGAGAAAAATTATATATAGGTAGCAACAATAGATACAACAAAAAAACAAGCTTAGATAAATACATAAAGAGAAGCATAAAAGATGACATAAAAAATGAGACAAGAGGTTGAAGTTCAAAGGGAAACGTAAAGCCAAGAAGATGAAGAAAAAGAAAACTTGATGTAAAGAAGAAAGTAATAAAATAAGCTGAGGAAAAGGCAAGGGAGGACGTTGAAAAGAAGAGGAATGAGGAGTTTGTTAACACATAATGCATGGATATCAAAATTTCTAACCTAGACACATCCTTTGATTCCTCCATGTTATTCATTGACGGTGGGAATTTTCCTCTTTACGAGTTAGGTTTGGGAAAATTCACACCTTCTAAAACTGATGTTGTTGCTTCATTTAATATTTTGTGTTTGATAAGGAGAAGAGGTGGTTGGTAATACATACCCAAAATAGGTTCAAGTTGCTTAGATTCTTAGAACTCAAAATAATTACAAAAAATTGATGGTAACAAAAATAAAGGCCAAAACATTCTTCACAGTTTCTCACATACCTAGAGAGAATCAAGGATTAGATAGTGATACTAGCTAGAGTTTAGTAAGGCCTATAATATATACACATAAAGTGGAAAATAGGAGGTCCCAACACAGTAAAATCCACTTAGAAGTCCATAGGAAAACCAAAAAGTATGCTAGCCTAGAACAAGGTATCATGGACAGCAAAAGAAATAAGAAATAAACATTAGAAAAAATCAGAAAACAATGGGAAAACAACAAACTTAAAAGCACTTTATCCATTTGATGACTAAGCCAAGGGAAAAAATCTTGTCATTCATTAAAAAAACACTACCAGTTCCCATGAAGTGAAATAAGAGAAGTAATGTGCATACCTTGGAAGCTTCAACTCATTTGTTATATATGAATTCAAGATGGGGGCGCATTTTGCATGATTAAATATCATATCTTATTTTGTCTGAAAGAAGTATATTATATACTCATGATTTTTAAGGACCTTCATGACCAAACCCATAATTCTCATAAGCATCAACTTCCCACCTTGACCCAAACTGAGATAACAAACATAAGTGCAAGAACAAAGTGATTACTAGCGGGTGGTAGCCACAAATGCAAAAGTACCCACAAATAATTTTAAAGATTTGCTTTTAGGAGGCTCTTTACATTTATATGTATGCATATAAATATACATTCAAAGTTAAGTTTCCAACAATTATAGATACTTATAGGTATATTAGACATGGGTTGACATTTTTTTTGGCAAATTTCCATGAAAATGCCCAAAAACAACAACAAAATTTAAGACATTAAATTATAAATCTAGTCAATTGAACAAGAGATAGCGGTAAATGCCATTAAAATTTCATGAGACATCAATAAGTTACCTAAAATCACCTTAAAACAAAACCATGGCTCTTATTGGACTTGACATCATCCTCAGTGTTTAGACTAGTCTCATTCATATTTTCAACCTGTAGTTTTTGTAACATTTTCTGTCTTTTCGAAGCATGAATCCATCCCAAATAGCTAGGTGAAACAAAACATGCAAGCATAGGAAAACAAGTTTTCCATCAATGATCACCATTGGCTCGTAGATTCAACAAGTTTAGTTCCGAATTTAATGGGGAATACACTAGGTGTGTCACTTCAAACTTAAATGTAGTTTTGCAAAGTCACAAGAGTCAAATAATGAGTTTATTTTTGTTAAAAATAGAAGAGATAAGAACTCATGGATAAAATTCATTAAAATGTGGAAAAACAATAGTTTCATGCTTAAAAGAATAAATCATTGAAACTTATAATCCATACACAATGCACAGCATGGATGTCAATATTCTATGATCTCTTAAAGTGAACCAAAATATGTAGCAACATTGTAAAATCACTGTAATACCTAAAAAATCAACAAGTTTCTAACTTCCATTTACATAACTATTGTGAGCATCCCACAATATATTCTATGAGAATGGATGAATAATAAATACTATCATAAAAGAGGAGTTTTCATATAACTTAGAAAAAATTCCAACTCATCACAACAAACTCCTAAACTAAATGTTATAAAATTGTAACAAATGTTTAAAAATAGATTCAACCCTTGTATCCAATGAACCGAATAACTCAGTCCTTATCTATTCATTTTGTCATTAACTATTTTCTTGATATTTACATAAGTGTCTACGAAGATCATATATTTATGCATGGTTTTACGCTTCCTGGTTTTAGTGTTTACCCTTGTATCCAATGAACCAAACAACTCAATGCACACGTCATAGATGTTACTCTTTGGACTATACCTCTTTTTGTCATCAAGCATGATCATTTTCAATCATTGAAGAACAATTTTCAAATAAGGGTACTTAATAATGTTGAACAAATCCTTCATATGGTAGATGTGGATCTTCAAGGTTGAACACTTGTTTAAAAACAAACTAAGGTTTTATGCTGATCTACAACTTGTACAAGTGAGACCCAGGTTGGGAGGCCCAGGGAGGCCTTTTAGATTTAGACATTGTATCTACAATATATTCAAGAGAGATATGTAGGCTCCTCCATCATTACAATGTATAAACACGGAAATGGAATTTAGCCTCAAGTTACATTCCTGGAAATGACTGATTTGTCCCATTCGAATCTTGTCTCGATAGCCATTATGGTTTTGAGGTTGTATCAGTTGCATCCAGATCCATCATTTAGGGTTGAATTGAATGGAATTATTCATGTTTAGGGTTCAATTGAATGGAATTCGTCATGAATGGATCCATCATTTAGGTTTCCAACCAAACATTGAGAGGTATATGAGAGATAACAATGGACAAACAATAGGGAAATTAGGGTTTGCAGGTTTTGGAAAAAATGAATAATGCAGTCCTGAGTTTGCATATCTAAGGTGAAAGAATATGCCAGAAATGAATAAACGTAGAGGATATACAAAGGAAACGTATACCTAAACATGCCATGGAATAATTGTTTTGTTTATACTACAATCTCCATTCCACACCCTAGCTAGCCTATGGCACCACTAGCTAGCTTATGGCACCACTAAGGTGAATAAGGATGTATAGAATTATCAGGAAAATTTCTATAACTGAAAGGAAAGGGTAGGATTTACTAAGTTTACCCCTATTGAAATTTTATGTTGGATTAATTGTTTGAAAACCACAATACTTATGCAACACAAGGAGAAAGCATTCCTTCTTTGGACATTAATCCCTAATAATTCCATCCCTCTAGTGCTATTCATTTTGGCATATATATGTCTAGACTACTATCCATTAATTTCCAACAAAGTTTATGTGAATCCATATTTTAAGTCCATGTTTTACTAAGTATACTAAGGGGTGAATAAGGAAGAATCTACCAACATTTTGGTTGAAGCAGGTTGCAGAATAGTATTCCGCTCTTATTGTTGAACCCTTAAAGTATTGAATTGGAAAATGGCTATCCTCATACAAGTGCAAAGCATGCTTTACACAAGAAGCTTGAGTTTATATAGGTGGAGAAATGCCTGACTTTCATTGCTTGTAGAAAGTCAATGCACCAAAGGGTTGAAAAGATGGATTATCTCCATCCTCGAGGATGAAAAGCACTAATGATTTTAAAATCTATCACCTCTCTCCCTTTTTAAATTCTTCCATGTGGTTTAATCCCAAGAACTCAACATAATATGTATGCCTAACTGTGAAATCTTACACCATTATATATTAATAATTTTCTAGTGCCATCTTTCATGGGAAAAAAAGGTGAAGAAAAAGTTTGAAGTGGCTTCTATTGGTGCTTGAACTCATGCAAATGATCTAAAGCAGTTCTGGGCATGTCTAGTAGCAGAAAGCAGCATCCTATCCATATTCTAGGTTGACTTATGCAATTGAACAGTAGTTCTGGGTGTGTTTTAGCAACAAAGAATGAGCAGAAAGCCAATTATGGGCTAATTCTGTGACCTAAGAAACAATTATGCTATGTTCTAGGTGAAATTTATTGGTCTCCATTTGGCATGTCCTTTGGATCACTACTCTATCCTATTCATGGAAAAATATATATAAAGTAACTTTTAGGATCCTAAAAAGGTTTCAATTGAATGGGTTTCCAAAGTTTTTTGGAATAATAGGAAGCTAAAATTTATGCTAAGTTCCTTTCTAGGAGAGTACATTGTGTCCTCTACTATTACATCCCAGTTGGATATGATTGCCTTCCTCATTTTGGTGGTAAGAAGAAATTCAGTGATGTAAAGGATTACTCTTTGTACATTATATTGACTTATAAAGCTAAGCCTTTTGAAACAACAACAAAAAAGTATTTACTAGTTTCATCACACCTCCCCTCCAAGCATATAGGACATATACATTTCCAAATTGAAATATTCATCTCTATGAGAAGAACTGGAAAACCTTCTGGTTATCTTTATAATTTTTTTTTGAATTTGGTTATCTAGGAAAAATTGCAACTTGATATTCTAGGAAACCATTCCTTCTTCAAGATGGGTTGGAGACACCATTAAATAAGTTACAGGGAAATCAATCCCCTTTTGTATTCTCATAGTTCTTTAAACACTCATTGTCTTAGCCATTTGCTCTTCCATCTCTTGTAGTATCTTTAGTCCCAAAATTTCTTGGTATTTAAGTGATTCCAACTTAGAGGGGTTATGTAAGGCATTCCATATATAGAATCATATGGAGACATGTGGAATTATGAAACCTATTATTTTATACAAATTCTTTCATGGAAAAAAAGATATAAAGCAACTTTGAGGATCCTAAAAAGGGCTTCAATTGAATGGATTTCCAAAGTTTTTGGGAAGATTAAGAAACTAAAAATTATGTTAAGTTCATTTCTATGAGAGTACACTATGTCCTATACTATTGCAACCCAGTTGGATATGCTTTCCTTCCTCACTGTGGTGGAAAGAGGAAATTTAATGATGTAAAGGCCTACTCTTTGTACTTTATATTAACTTACAAGGATAAGCCTTTTGCAACAACAAAGAGGTATTTATTGGTTTCAATACTCGTCCCCACTAAGCATATAGGTCACATACATTTCCAAAATAAAATATTCATCTGTATGAGAAGAAAAAAAAACCCTCTGGTTATCTTTATAGTTCTTTTTTTGAAACTGGTTAATCTAAGAAGAGTTTAAACTTGATCTTCTAGGAAACCATTTCTTCATCAAGATGGGCTTGAGACACCAATAAATCTACTATAGGGAAGTAAGTCCTCTTTTGTATTGTTATAGTTATTTTAACACTTTTTATCTTCCTTTATTCTAGTCTTCATTTGAGCCATTTTCTCATCCATCTTCTGTAGTATATTGTGTCCCAATATTGCCTAGTATTCTAAGTGATCCCAACTTAATGGGGTTATTACCAATTACAAGCAAAGGAATTTTAGAAATATTTGTCCTATGACAAGTATTTCTTGTAATTGGTAAATGGATTATAAATATTTGTCCTATGACAAAGATTACTTTTTAGACAGGTCTATACCATTTTTACAGCACTTTGGGAAATTCTGGGTCTGTTTGTGGCCTCAATCAGCCCTAAAACAACATTCATTTATAATTCTTGGCTGATTGTGGGCAAATAAATAATGAGAGTAGCACACATGGGCATGAAAACAACCATAAATCCCAAACCTGGACATTATATGAACTGTTATGAGCCTCTAAACAACATGTTGGGAGAAGTTCTAGCCTCTAGGTGCATTAAAGACCTCAATTAGTAGTACCAACAGTCCTGGGCATGTCTAGCAGCAGAAAGCAACCTCATATCCATATTTTGGGCTGACTTATGCAATTGAACAATAGTTCTCAGCGTGTTTTAATAGCAAAGAATGAGCAAAAATGCAATCTTGGGCTAATTCTGTGAGCTGAGAAGCAATTATGCTATGTTCTGGGTGAAATTTCAATTGGAAAATTTGATCATGTTCCTGTGTGGAGGCAAACTTATTTTAAATTTTGGGCATCCTTTAGGCGTCATTTCATGTGCAAAAATCTAAGCATCATCTAACATGTGACTTGAAAATGATTCACAGTAGTCTAGATCTAAAAAGAAGTTCATGGATTGAAACCTCATTGGGAAGTAAGGCTGCTGTTGAAGTTCAATGAAGTTATTATGAAAAAGACTTTGCAAGAAGACTGTTGACATGACTCATTTCATAAAAATGTCATAAATATACAATGTCTTACTCTGTTGGGTGTGTTTATATAGACATGTTTAATATTGATGCAAGTTAACAAAATTACGTAATGGAAATTTCAATTCTACATTAAAATTTATATCAAAATTATAAATACAAAAAATGATAAAAACAATATCAAAATTATAAAACCCCAAGATCGTAGTTGTTATGGGCAAGTGTGTGGGTAAACGGAGTGATAAAACCTCAATCTAGGTTTATACCAGCCATCTAACAACCAGTAACATTAATTTTGGGCATACTCCAGCAGTCAAAACGTGAGTAAATTGAATTAATGTTAGGTCTGTGGGCAGAGACATAGTGAGAGAAGCAGACCTGGGCTTGTTTTTAGGATAGAAGTGGTTGACAGAGTATATCTGTGTACATTTTGGCAATCTTGGGCTCATGAAAAACCCTAGATCAAAGGCCTGGGCACATGTAAGGTCAGTTCTGGGCACATAACAGAGTTAAATAGGCATAATTTCACCCAAATTTAGTTGTAACAAGAACTAAAAAACATTTATGGACAGGTCTGAGTGCATTCTAAGCAGTTAAAAAGGGCATGAACAACCTCTGGGCATGATAAAGAAGTCCTGGGTGAGCCTGGGCATTGTTTCTACCGTAAAAATCCAACCATTTTTTAAATTGGCCAAGTTCTGAGGTATTAAATAGCAGTAGACAACAACAATTCTGGGCAGGTTGAGCCTAGTTTGTCCTTCCAAACAACAATTACGAAGCCCCAACTCCAAATATGGGCAATTTTTGAGGAACAACAACAAACATCTTGCTAGAAATGGAGTTGCAAGCTGGAAATTGATAATCTAAGATCACATACCTTCTTCTACAACTCAATTTATATAGAGTAGCACCCCCACAGAGTTCTTTGTTGATGCTCCTAATTTGACAAAGAGGGATGTTGACAGTAGTCTTAAGGAGATAGAAAAATATTTTTGAAGTCACATATACTGAACAAAAGGAGACCCAAGCTCCAAAAATTCTCATAAACTTCTATATTGTGCATCTTTATTAGGTTAAATTCCATAGATATATGGATAAAACGCTTTGTTGGATTCCACTTGTGTAATGATTCAATGATTCAACATGATTGAAGGATCGAAATGCTACTACAACAATTGCTTCACAATCTACCATGCAAACCTATCCAAACTTGCCATGACTACCTGATGCAGGTTGAACAATACTCCAAACAAGTCATGAATGGTCACACAGGTAAATCACCCCCTATAGGGCTTTCGTTTCATACACATGAATCCCTAACACACATCAAACCTGGATTTTTTTAAGGATTTTATGACTATTGTTTATACTTTTGGTACCTTCCCTAATACAAAAGGCTATATCAAATTTGTATATTGTTATTGTAGGGCACACAATGCACTCAAAACCCCTCCAAATAGTTTGTACATGAGAATTGAGTTCTCTTACCATGCCTGCTCATGCCCAAAATTGGAGCTTTAACCATCAACATTGGACTAGAACTTACCAAAGCTAGTTTTATGTTGGTATTCATCACCTTTTAAAACTGAAACATGCCTAGAAATGTGTTTCAACCCTTAGATTCAGCCCATATTCAAAGGTTATGTCTTGTTATTGCTAATTTATAGTCGAAAATGACCTAAGATTGGAGGGACAATGCGGTTTGATGGTGGAGAAATGCATTGTATTCTCCAAGGAAGCATTCCCATAAATCCACAATCTACTTTTAATGATGGTGGTTTCTATTATGGTCACAACTCAACCTTAAAAAGACCATAACATTCACAACCAAACACTAGTAGGTCAACAAGGGTTACGACCCAACCTAGGCAGGCTCAAACTGTCACAACCCAGCCCTAGCAGCCTTGAAAAAGTCACAAGCCATATCTAGCAACCTTCAAATAGTCACGGCCTAGCTCCAATAATCATGGATCAACACTTAAGAAAACACATACAACTTAATTGGATTGCTAATAACAAGCTAGAAACCATCCTCTATATTAGACAAAGGCTCAATTAAACCACTAATTATTGTGCCCTTTGAATGAAACAATACAGGGTAGTGAATGAAAGGTTGGTCCCTTCATATTCAGCGTAATGCCTCTCTCCAAACCGAAAGCTATGTCCCTCTGTTTCCTTACTCATCGGAGGGCCGAAGGATGGACAAAATCTTGTAGAGAAAGTTGCAGCTGTCTCCCTCTGTTTTCTTAATCGTCGGAGGGCCGAAGGATGGACAAAATGCTGTAGAGAAAGTTGCAGCTATCTCCCTCTATTTTCTTACTCATTGGAGGGCTGAAGGATAAAAAAATTGTTGTAGATAAAGTTGTGCAGGATCGAGAGGTAATAAAATCTTGTAGCTGGTGTCGATAATGTTAAATGTGTTTTATTAAGTTGACAAGGGCCATAAAACCAAAATCAAACATTGAATGCCTTATTTAAAACAAATGTATTTTCTTACCTTTATGTTGTTATCCATCATTTAATGTGTGTACTTCCCCATCTAATGTGCCATGTTGTTCATCCATAAGTGAATTCATACTCCTTAATCCTTAAATCATGCCTTCATTATTTACAAATATGCCTTAAGATTGCATAACTAATTATCTAGTCATATTGCATCAATACCTTCCTCTTACTTCGAGTAATGTTAAAGTTGACTTGGATCTTGATAGTATTGATTTTTTATGAGTAACTTGATTTGGTAGCTATTGAGGTTGTTCATAGTTTCATAAAGTAAGGAGATCAAAATTCATGGTCATGAAATTATATTTGGGGTATGTAGTTATATAATGATGATTATAGTTTGATGTGGAAGATAGTGTGGAATTAAATTATCAAGGTTGTTCTTTGATATTGCATTAAAAAATTGGTATTGTATGATTTTATTATCTTGGTTTTAAAGTAAGGAATTTTTCACCACATGTTGAGACTTCTATTATGAGGGAGACATGACAATGATGATGAAGATGATGATGATGGTGTAGACGATGAAAACGAGGAAAATGATGATCATGATGATGATGACGATCATGACAACGACGATGACGATTATGTTAATGAAGATGAAGATGGTGTTGTTGATGATGAAGATGATGACGATGATTTTAATGATGATGACGATGAATATTATGATGATGATGATGATGATGATGACAATGATGATGAAAATGGAGATGTTGTTGATGATGATGATGGTGATGATGATGACAATGAAGATGATGACGATGAAGATGATGATGATGAAGATGATGATGATGATGATGATGATGATGATGATGATGATGAGGATGATGATGATGAAGATTGTTATGTTGATGATGATGATGATGATGATGGTGATGATGATGATGATGAATATGATGATGAGCTGGAAGATGATGATGATGATGATGATGATGATGATGATGACGATGATGATGATGACAATGAAGAAGATGACGATGATGATGATGATGATGAATAAGAAGAAGATGAAGAAGAAGAAGAAGAAGATGATTATCATAACCATCATCACCATCATATTCATCATGTTGATCATCATCGTCTTCATCATCATGATCCTCATGATCCTCATCATGATGATCATCATGATCATGATCATCATGATTTCCATCATCATCATCATCATCGTCTTCATCTTCATCATCATCGTATTCATCATCACGACCCTCATCATCATCATCATCATCATCGTCATCATCTTCATCATCATCATCTTCATCATCACAACCCTCACCACCATCATCATCATCATCATCGTCATGATGATGATGATGAAAGTGATGATTATGATGGCAATGATGATGATCACATTAATCACCATCATCTTCATCATCATCATCATGTTGATCATCATCTTCTTCATCATCATGATAATAATGATCATAAACATCATCACCATCATCACCATCATCTTCATCATGTTGATCATCGTCGTCTTCATCATCATGATCCTAATCCTCATCCTCATCATCATCATTTTCATCAACATCATGATGAAGATCATCATCATCATCACCGTCATCATCATCTTCATCATCATGACCCTCATCATCATCATCATCATCGTCGTCGTCGTCGTCGTCGTATTCGTCATCATGATGATGGTAATGGTGATGATGGTGGTGGTGATGATGATGATGATGATGGAAATGATGATGATCACCATCATCACCATCATATTCATCATCATCATAATGTTGATCATCATCATCTTCATCATCATGATCATCATCATAACCATCATCACCCTCATCACCACCATCTTCATCATGTTGATCATCATCATCTTCATCATCATGATCCTCATCATCATCACCATCATCATCATTTCCATCATCATCATTTCCATCATCATCATCATCATCATCGTCATCTTCATCATCATGACTGTAACGTCCCCAACCCTTTGATCGTTGAAGAGGACACTACCATAATGCTATCTACTCAGAAAACTATCCCCATGGACATAAAATGAAATGCATTGAACTAAAACATGCATAGATGAATAATTATTTATCATAGAGTGGAAGCAAACTACATTCCATTAAAGCATTTAGCATATTCATCATTTTCATTAAACATCAAATACAATTGCAAATATGAAATAGAAAAGAATACTTATCTTATGAAGAAGCTTGTCCACAACCAGCTATGTTGCTGCAATGTTCCACCCAACCATAGGTCAGTGTGCTCCCTAATATCTCAGAAACACTTCCACCCCCGAGTTGGGCATGATTCCCCAAGGAAAAGGAAACTAGTAGGCTCACACATAGCCAAAGATATGTCAAAACTCAGTCAAGCCAAAGCTATGTTTGGTTTTATCATACTAGCAAGGGGATGGAAAGGCTTGTTTGCTAAGCTAGTGAGCTCAACCATAGAGATATGTACACCTACACAAGATCTGACTCGGATTTCCCAACACATACACACCCAACACAAGGAATCATCCCCTTCTCTGCTGTACAGTACCTCAGGCTATGCATTCCCTTCTAGTGCTATTCAGGATGTGCAGTAAGGAATAATCAACCCTCAATATCTCTCAGTGAGGCTCCTCATGCACTAGGTTTATCAAGCAGTTTACCTCTTCCATTCTTAACTGGATTCAGACCCCAAACACAAATGCATACACGACAATTACACAATTTCTGGGTTGAAGAAAACATTTTGACAACAAAATGGATTGCCAAGGAGGGTAAGAACAACCCCTAACAATAAATTCAATTTCCCAGGGACGTTTTGGCCCTAACGTGGCCAAAAACAAACTCAACCACACTGTTACGGAGAGTGTCACATGCCCCAATTTTGCAAAAATAATATTATCTTATTTGATTTTATTTAAAGACAATATGTTAAATTTTATGCTAAGTTGTAATTGATGACTTAGCAGAGTCAAGGATATTGAATGTAATTTTGAATATTTTAATTATAAATAAATAAAAGTGGAGACAATAGCTTAGGAGAGATGTTAAAAGAGTGTTTACTGGTGAAGTTGGTGGAGGAGATTAGGTGGAGAGAAAACAAACATGTGGCAGCATCCTCAAACACTTCCAACTATTGCAGGTGGAAACCTCCTTACATTTGGGGTCATGATCCCCCAAGAAAGTGGGATTAGAGTAGGTGGCTCAATTAATGACAACTGACCCAAAAGACCTAGGAAATATTTATAAAAATTCCCATTGAAGAAAGATGAGGCTACTCATTCTAGACAAGTGATCATTCAGGTGAATGTACTTCAGAGAAATTCAATGGCAAGGGAATTTGTGGAAAGAGTTTGAGCGATTTAATGCTAAGTGATCTAGTGCAGCTTTTCAGTTGAAGGATCTTATTGCTGAGTGCAGAATATTTACTGAGTCATTGGACTAGTCTGTTGTTTGCTTGCTCCACCAGTTCTCAGCCAAAAGACTAGGAACAGGCTCGGGGGTCCTGAGGAAGCATTGTTTGAGCTCTCTCTAGGAGATGGTAGGGAGGAACGACCTCCTAACGCCGTTGTTGTCTAGCTTAATTGGGTTCTATAGTATTTTTTTTACTGTGTTAGATGGTTAAATATGAGTCTGATTGATTGATAAATGTTAAATTTTTAGTTGTGAATTGTTAGAGTTAGTAATCTTTTAGTTTATTGAAATATTGAATCTGAAATAGATGGAAAATAATTCTAAGCTACGTTTTTCCACATCTGGAAGGACCAGACCGTACTCCAGCATAGGCAGTGTATTTAAATTAGATGAAGGAAATGAGAAGAAATTGAAATGAATAGATTTAAAATGCATTTCATAATAGAAAAGTAATGTATTGCAGTATTTAGGTATTTAACTTGGTTATCTATGTTCTTTGTTTATGTAAATGTACTGATAATGAAATAGCAGTATTCCATTACAGGTAGAAGAATTATTATGTTAAGAGGATACAATAATAGTTAATATGACATGTTTATACACAGTATATTATACTTTTATTTTCAAATTAAAATATGCAGGAAGGTAAACAATGTTATGTTGTATATTTATTTTCTTATGTTTATTTAAATACCGGTTGCTTATACAATGAAAGAATTGTAGTTAAACTACTGGTTTACATTCAGTTCATTAAGGATACAAATACTATTCTTATAGCTTATTTAATAATATATATTCACTCAACTAAGTCTAATATTTATTAATAAGCAGGTAGTATATTACTAAATATTTAAATATAAACAACAAACTAAACTAAGTCGTAGACGCTGAGTTCTGAGTACTTTCAACTAGTCAACTTTAGTAAATTAAACAATAAGAATATGATAAAGAACAAATTCATAAATGAAATACATATTTATGTAAGAACTGTTCTGAAATTATGGATAGGTTTATACAGGAAGAGTAATTATAGGGCCAAAACCCTCTTTTAATTTCTTTGATTAATAAAAGAAAGACAGTAAAGCTATAATTCTACTATTGAAACTTTATCAATGAACAAATTAAACTGTTGTAGACTGGATTATAGTCTTCATAACAAAATATATATACAGATGAAAATTTAAGAAATTACATTAGGTACAGATAATAATATTAACTTAAACACTTTTTGTTTTACAAACCTACTTAAATAAAATTGAAAAAAATAGTTTAAACACGGGTTTCATTCAGGAAACCCTAACTCGATATTTCTGAGTGTACAAGTAAAACAATTTTATAATATGACTGAGTGACAATCTTCAAGACATTAATAATATTCTCATGTAAAATAAATAATAGAGAGTAAATTTTTTATTACATAGTCGAATGGGGTAAAAACCCTAGTTTACAGAGACACCATAATAGAATTAAGATAACTGAGTCTGAGCTCAAAGGAAAACCCTTATGCTTTTAAAAAAAAAACCCTGTGTATTGCTTGATAGGCCGTAAAGGCTTTAAACATAAGGAATGTACAAAAACCAACTCTGAGCCAGTGCACCCATATCATGACATGGGTTTAATAAACAAAATACAAACTGTGTAACAAAACCTACAGTTATGTAAAATCCCTTTTAACATGAAAAATGAGCATTTACAAGTCATGGCTTGAGCCGTAGTTACCCAACTGTAAGTGAGGGTTTAAACAAAAACCAAAACTAGTAAACTTAAGAACAACAACCCAAGATTGGGTAACAACCATGCCGTAACTTCTTCCAACTGGAAACTTTCCCCTAAGATCTGCACAAGCAGGGAGAGCTATTTGGTAACCAAGGATTATCGTAGACTGAATGCCGGTCCATTTGGGAAGTGTTTCCTTCCAAGGGTTATGCGAACTGTCACCTGCAAGATGGAATTCAAATATAAATTAAAAACTTGGGTGTAGCACTGAAATCATAAATTCTTCATAGGTTGTAACTTATTAAATAAACGACGGTAACCTGTAATGTTGGAATCCGAGGTCAAGAAGAAGGAAGACCGATACCATGAGCATAGAAACTCTCATATTTACCTAAGAAGGAGGCAATGGAGTTCGGATTATCAACCACTTTGACCACTGAGGTAAGAGCAAGCAGTGACAGTGGCCAAACCATGACATCAACACTCCAAAACTATCAATTATATGACACTATCCTCATGCACAACAAGATTGATCACAAAACCAACTCATTCATGAGTAAGGGATTTACATCTCTAACTTTAAACTACAGCTTTTCAAAGAAAAATGCACAGATAGTGGAGCTAGAGGCAAGCAACTGCGAGCATCATGGCCACAGTGAACCCAATGAAATAGAGACCGAAACCCTCACTGAACAATTAAGTTTAGGGTTGCGAGGTAAAGCTTATAAATATTGTATTGCATGGCGAGGAGAGTTCCACGTGTACTCAGATATTTTCTTTATCACGGTGGGTTATTGTATAGTCTCCACTGCAATCATTCGAACCCAATTATTCGTTAAAACAAATAAATTATGCATGTAATAATAATGTGTTATTGCATGAAGTCAAAATCATATCATTTTCAAATGAAGTCAAGCCTTCACGATGAACAAGTGTTCTACCATTGTTAATATAATGTTCAAACTTTGTAAATAGCTTGGGTAAAGAGCTTATTTGTATATGGAGTCAAGGGACTTGTTTCTCAAAGATTTTATTTATGTTTTCGATGCTATGATAGCAAAGATCTTTTAACCTTTTATAATCTAGCTTATAAGAAAAGATCAAGAGGTTAGTAGAAGCTTGAACAAGCTTGATAATGCCTTTATTAATTTGGTCTTATAATCATGAACAATGATTGTTAAACAATAAGAATTAGGTTTAAGATAATAAGGAGTATATAGATATAGTAATATTTATACACAGGAATAATTCCTACTCTTAAAGGGGATCTACAGTACTAGATGTAGGATATAAATCCTACAAGTACACGAACTTTGAACACCATAATATTTACCAAGTTCTAAGTCAAATTAGATCAAGGCTAAGTTAGAATCTAAAAAGTTTAGGATAGTAAATTATCTAGGATTTCATTGCATTACTTTTACATTTAATAAATAGTAAGGTAATGTGAAGTCATCGCATGATATTAATCATAAAGGAAATGGGAATCCTAGTCACAACTCGATGATCTTTCTTATAGAGGATATCTTATAAAATTACAAGTGATGTTAAGTTGATAAATTTACCATAATTAAGTCCTAATTGAAACAGAGCTGAAAAGTATACAATAGGCTTATGTTCTGAGGGACTTAGGTCTAAAATTATAATGATAAGCAGTGCTTTAATTATTATGATAATAATAGCATTTAAACTCTTATGTTCAAGGAAGAGTTAAGAAACAACATCATGAGCTCTTTTAAAAACTGGAAATCAGTTAGAGTAAAGTTTGAAGGAGACTTTTTATCTATCATAAAGATCTCATTGTTAAGAGACAAACTGTAGGGAGACATTAATAACCTCTACGATGCAAAGATTAAGTAAAATAATTTTTATGAATCAAGTATAAGGAAACATTACTTTACCTTGCAAGATCATGAGTTTTCTAAGCAGAACTTTTACTCTAGCAGTATATTTTATGCTAAAAGAAGTATATCTGGTTAAAACGCCTTAATAAACTTTTACTGGGTCAAAATTTACCTGTCAAGCCTGTAAAGATGCAAAAAATCCAAATATTTTAGCAGTCGCTAAGTAATCCCCAACTAGAAAATGACTCCTCACCTACTTGACATTCAAACCATCAGTAGAGATAAATAATCGAATGCAGATTACTTGCATCACATATAAAAATTAAAACAACCTTAATCTATATGTGTTAAACTTAAATGGTTACTTTTATTTGTCTGTTTCATATCTTATATTAGCTTCTAGTAGTTATCTAACTCCGACTGTAAATATTTTTTGTCATCTCAAAATTTTAAATTTTTGTGAAAATTTGGGGTTTTGACATGTGGTATCAGAGCACAAGGTTCAAACACTAGGCCTTGATGAATCCCAACGAGATTTTATGAAATAGTAAATTGAATTATTATGCTGATGTATTTCTTTTTAAATGTTATTCAACATAGAATTTTTTTTCTAAAGTTTAACAAACAGGTATGGAAAGGATGGAAGAATATGTAGAGGATGAATCTCTAGTTACTGAACCAGGAAACTTGCCAAGAAATCTTATACCAGAGGATTTAACTACCAATTCCTCAGAACTGCTACAAACTGTAAAATACCTAAAATCTAAAATGGAATTTGTAAAGTGAGAGAATGAAAGGATTTTGAGGGATCAAGAGGAGCTGAATCAGATCCTAACTAAAAAGTTTCAAACTGAGGGTAGGGGTAGAAGAACTGAATTAGAAGATACAAGTCATCAATGTAAATTTAAAAAGATGAAACATACTAAAAATGAAAGTAGTTCATCTTCAGAGGTGTTTGGTGAACAACGAAATTACCATTCTACTAATGATAGTAGTGATGATAATCATTACACTAAAAAGAGGAAATACAAACCTTATGAGGAAATTTCTGGGGAATTCAAAAAGATAAAACCACCAACATTCAATGGAGAGATTGAGAAGGGGGAGGAAGCGAAATCTTGATTATCTGGGATGAAAAATTACTTCCAAATATATAACTATTCTAACCAGTTAAAGGCTAGAATGGCTATCTACAACCTCTCAGGAAAGGCTGACATTTGGTGGCAGGACTTGAAGAGAGTTAAGGGAATAAAAGAGAAGAATGTAAATTGGAGTACCTTTAAGAGGTATTTTAAAAAGAAATTTCTTTCTGAGAAATACTACGAAGAGAGAGCAAAATAATTTTATGAGCTTAAATTAGGATCAATGACAATGAAATATCTTAACATCAAATTTTTAAGTCTACTTAGGTATGTGCCATATCTTGTAGATGAGAAACCAAAGTTACAATGATTCCTCAGCTGTCTACCTTATCATATTAAGGACATGATTGAATATGACAATCCTAAGACTTTGGAAGAAGCTATGAGGAAAGCTAACTTCTGTTTTGAACAGAATCGGAAGAAGGAAAGCTTGGCCAACTGGAAAGCTAAGAAAAATAATAACTAGTATGAACAAAAGAAGAAGGATTTTGTGCCCAATAGAAATTCTAAGAACAATAAGGCCATAAATTATCCTAATAATAAGAACTTCCAAGGAAATAAGAATAATTCTCCAAACAATCAGAATAATTCCAAGGGTAAATAATTTGCTAATAACCATGGTAATTATACCAAGAACTTTGAGCGCAAAGAACCTATAAAGTGCTGGGAGTGTAATGGCCCACACTATGCTTTAGTCTATCCTAATCGAAAAAAGACTGTTAGCAATATTCATACCATACAGGAGGAGATGACTGTTGGGGAATTAGCGAGGACCATGCCCAGAATCAATGCAGCCTTGGAGAATTGTCAAGTAGAATATCAAACTTCCATGGTGGAAGTAGAAGGTATGATAAATCAAACCCCTGTAACTATTCTGATTGATATAGGAGCTATTCTCAGTTATATTGCACCTAAAATGGTAGAAAAATGTAAGTTACCTGTTGAAAAATTTAAGAATTCTTGGTTGGTTCAGTTAGCCACTAGTGCTAAAAGAAAGGTAACTTGTTTTGTAAAAGAGTGTGCAGTAGTTATGGATCATTTTGAAACTGTTGTAAGACTTAATGTATTGCCTCTTGGTTCTTATGATTTACTGATTGGTATGGACTGGTTAGAACAACATAGGGTAATTTTAAATTGTTATGATGAAACCTTCACATGTTTAAACAGTGATGGAAAACTAGTAAGTGTCAAAGGAATCCCTAGAAAAACCACCATAAGGCAGATTTCCACTCTACAGCTTAAGAGAGATGTTAGGAAGGGATGTAAAGCTTATGCCGTAGAAATAACTGATGAGGAGAGTCTAATTAAGACATATAAATTAAAATTGGAAGACATACCAGTCTTAAGAGAATATGTTGATGTATTCCCCGAAGAAATTCTGGGACTACCTCCGAAAAGGGACCTTAATTTTACCATTGAGTTGGTACCTGGTGCAGTACCTAGCTCAAAGGCCCCTTATCGAATGAACATACTTGAAATTAATGAATTAAAGTCTCAATTAAAAGAACTAATTGATAAAAAGTATATTCAACCTAGTGTGTCTCCTTGGGGGGCACCTGTCATCTTCGTTAAGAAAAAAGACGGAACCATGCAACTTTGCATAGATTACCGTCAGTTGAATAAGATGACCATTAAAAATCGACACCCGTTGCCCCGCATAGATGATATGTTTGATCAACTACGTGGAGCCACAGTGTTTTCAAAAATAGATTTAAGGTTTGGATATCATTAAGTTATAATTAAAGATGAAGACATCTTTAAGACAACTTTCAGAACTAGATATGGCCATTTCGAGTTTGTCGTCATGCCATTCGGGCTTACTAATGCCCCAGTTGTTTTCTTGTGTTTAATGAACAACGTTATGCATAAGTATCTAGATACATTTGTAGTCATGTTTATCGACGACATTTTAATCTACTCAAAAACTGAAGAAGAACACAAAGAACATTTAAAAATTGTTTTGCAAGAGTTACGAGATCATCAACTCTTTGCAAAGTTTAGTAAATGTGATTTATTCAAGGATAAGATTCAGTATTTAGGTCATGTGGTGACCAAGGAAGGGATTTCAGTAGATCCCGAAAAGATAAAAGCAATCGAATATTTCCCGGTTCCTAAGTATGTAACGGATGTTCGATCTTTCATGGGCATTATCGGGTACTACCGGAGGTTCATTGAAGGTTTTTCGAAGATTGCGAATACGATAACTTCTTTGCAGAAGAAAGGAAAGAAGTTTGATTGGAACCAGAAATGCGAAGAAAGATTTAAAAAGTTAAAAACTTTATTAACCAGTGCACCTATTTTAAGAATAGTTGATCCTAATAAAGAATTTTTCGTGTGCACTAACGGCTGCAATGATGGCTTAGGCAGTGTTCTGACTCAAAAACGGCATGTTATTTCCTATGAGTGTAGAGAATTAAAAATTCATGAAAAGAATTATGCTACTTATGATCTGGAATCAGTAGCTGTTATACATGCTCTAAAAATGTGGTGACATCACCTAATTGGTAGAAAATTTATTTTAATGACTGATAATAAATGATTGAAGTATCTCTTAGATCAGCCTAATCTAAATGCCAGACAAGCTAGTTGGATAGCTTTCTTAAGTGAGTATGATTTTGAAATTCAGCATATAAAAGGTAAATAAAATAAAGTTGCTGATGCATTAAGTAGGAATGCAAGGATGAATTTTGCAGCAGCTATCAGCACTTGTGCTACAGATTTGGATGAATAGCTTAAAGTAGGAATAGAATAAGATGAAATTTACCAAAATTTACAATCTAAGACTAAAGAAAATCCAACATAAAGCTTAAGTAAAGGGTACAGTTTGAATGCAAAATTTTTTTTACTGTATAAAGATAACAGTGTATGTACCTAGCGTACCTAAAGTTAAGTTGTTAATTTAGGATGAAATTCATAAAAATCCATACTCAAGTCATCCAGGCTATCAAAAGACTATAACTATGTTAAGAAAATAATATTTTTGGTCAAATATGAAGACTGAAGTAGCAGAATATATTGCTAAGTGTTTTGAATGTCAGCAGGTGAAAACTGAACATCAACACCCAGCTTGATTACTTCAGCCATTACCCATTCCTAGCTGGAAATGGGAGATAATTAGTCTTGATTTTGTTACTGGACTGCCTAGAAATCAGAATTTAAATGACTCTATCATGGTAGCAGTCGATAAGTTAAGTAAAGAAACTCACTTTATACCTGTTAAAACTACATATAAAGCTACAAACATAGTTGATATCTTTCTAAAACAGATTTTTTGACTTCATGGAGTACCAAAAGTCATAATCTTAGATAGAGATCCTAAATTTACAGGTAACTTTTGGAAGTCTCTGTTTAAGTGATTAAACACTACATTAAATTTTAGTACTTCTTTCCATCCTCAAACAGATGGACAAATTGAAAGGGTAAACCAAGTACTGGAAGATTTATTAAGAATGTATGTGAAAGACCAGCCAGGTAAATGGGAGGATTATTTGCATCTGGTAGAATTTGCTTTTAATAATAATTATCAGACATCAGCCAGATTTAGTCCTTTCAAAATTTTGTATGGACGGAAATGTAATACTCCTATCTCTTGGAGTAATCCGGTGGATAGATTAGTATTAGGTCCTAAACTGTTAAAGGAAATGGAAGAAATTGTAAAACAAGTGCAAGGTAATTTGAAAGTTGCACAGGATCGGCATAAAAGTCAAGCAGACTTAAAAAGAGCTCCAAAGGAGTTTCAGGTAGGAGAACATATGTTCATCAAGTAAGGACCAAAAAGAGCTCTCTGAGATTGGGGAGTTGTGTAAAACTAGCACCTGTTTATTTTGGTCCATTTGAAATTATGTCCAGGATTGGACAAGTAGCTTATCAATTAGCATTACCACCAAATTTAAGAGTACATAATGTTTTTCACATTTCTGTATTAAAGAAATATGTTCATGATGCTACTCATGTTGTTAACTGGAATGATGTATAGGTGGAACCAGAAGGAGATTTTCTGGTGCAACCGGGCTGTATCCTTGGGCGGAGGGAGATCACACTTTGAAACCGCACCATTGGACAGGTGAAGGTGCAATGGAAGCACCTTAGTCCAGAGGAAGCCACCTGGGAAGTGGAAAGCAATATGCGAGATGCATATCCAATTCTATTCCAGGGGAATTTTGAGGATGAAGAATAAATAACATCGAGGACAATGTTATGTTCTAAGGGGGTGTGTATGTCACATGCCCCAATTTTGCAAAAATAATATTATCTTATTTGATTTTATTTAAAGATAATATGTTAAATTTTATGCTAAGTTGTAATTGATGACTCAGCAGAGTCAAGGATATTGAATGTAATTCTGAATATTTTAATTATAAATAAATAAAAGTGGAGACAACCACTTAGGAGAGTTGTTAAAAGAGTGTTTATTGGTCAAGTTGGTGGAGGAGACTGGGTGGAGAGCAAACAAACATGTGGCATCATCCTCAAACACTTCCAATTGTTGCAGGTGGAAACCTCCCTACATTTGGGGTCATGATCCCCTAAGAAAGTGGGATCAGAGCAGGTGGCTCAATTAATGAAAACTGACCCAAAAGACATAGGTATAAAAATGCCCATTGAAGAGAGCTGAGGCTACTCATTCTAGAGAAGTGATCATTCATGTGAATGTACTTCAGAGAAATTCAATGGCAAGGGAATTTAAGGAAAATGTTTGAGGGATTTACTGCTAAGTGATCTAGTGCAGCTTTTTAGCTGAAGGATCTTACTGCTGAGTGCAGAACATTTGCTGAGTCATTGGAATAGTCTGTTGTTTGCTTGCTCCACTAGTTCTTAGCCAAAATACCAGGAACAGGCTCGGGGGTCCCGAGGAAGCATTGTTTGAGTGCTCTCTAGGAGTTGGTAGGGAGGAATGACCTCCTAATGCTGTTGTTGTCCAGCTTAATTAGGTTCTACATGTAACACCCCAGTTTTGAACCCGTTGCATTAGATGTATAAGATGTATATATTGTAAATAATCATGGTGTGGAGCTAAAGGCCAAGGCCCCACCATCGATTGGTTATGCTATGTTTCAAATTGAAATTGTCACCGATGGTATATCGGGGCATGCGACATACATATTAAGTTTTGTCATCATGTAAATATACATCTTTAATTAAATAAACCCAACCAACTATGCACACTGCAACCATAATGAAAAGGGCATGATTTCACAAGGATAATGGGGGGGGAATTGTCAAACCTTGGGCTATGGGGGGAAAATCCATGTGTCACCAACCTGTTTGATTTGCCCATATTTCCTTGTCTTATCCAACTACTATTTTTAATGTTCTGCTGAGTAGTTGAGGCAGTTATGGCTAGGGAGTGGAGTGTGGCAGGACTATCAGTCCTTGCTTACATGAATACTCCACCAGTGGATTGAACCTCACGATGGGCAGAAGAATGACTACGCCCCTCATTCCACTCTCTCCACTACGCCATTCTTTCCCTTGTCTATTCATCATCACGCAGGGATGGTAGTCTGAGGGTTCCCATGCACAAGCTTCTTTCTCGATTTGGTCCCATGCATCCAGGAAGAGGGAGCCATTTCGGATGTCATTCACGTTTCCACAGAATGGTATCTAGCATGTTTTCCATCAGAATTTGGGAGGTTTGATGTAAATTTCCCTCACGCACAGGTTGGGAGTCAGTATTTTCTTGCCCAGTGTGGTCTTTGTAAGTTTTCCCCAGTGGCTTCATTGTCCAGGACGGACTGTTGTTTTCCCCACATTGTGAATTGTGTTTGTTGATACATTTTGGGGTTGCTGTAGATTGTTTTGGGAGTCATTTTGGCCACGATAGGGCTAAGAATGACTCAGGAGTTGTTTTCCTTAACCAAGCTGTGAATCGCTTGTGTGACTGCATGTATGCAGTGGTTGGTCTTTGGACTATGTTGGGAGCAGGGATGGGGGCTTGGTTTGCTTGATAAACCTGGTGTGTTTGAAAACCAAACAGACAGAGCTAGAGGGCTGGATTTCTTCTCCACAACCCTTGAATAGCACTGGAAGGGAAGTCAGGGCTTGAGGGACTGTGTAGCAGAGAAGGGACTTATTTTTTGTGTGGGTGTCTTAGAAGTCATGCTAGTTCTGGTGTAGGTGTTCCTAGCTCTATAGTGGGCTCACCAACTTAGCATTTAGCCTTCCCAGCTCTTAGATGGCTTGATAAACCCAACTGTGTTGTCTTTGTTGTGTTTTGTGTATCCTTGGCTATGTGTAAGCCTTCTTGTTCCTTATTTCTTGGGGAATCATGCCCAGCTCGAGGGTGGTAGCATTACTGAGAGATTTAGGAGCATGCTAGCCTATGGAGGGGTGGAACATTGCAGCGACGTAGCTGGTTGAGGAACAAGTCCTTTATGAGATAAGTAATCTTGTCTATTTTGCTTCTTCAATCCTATTACTATTAATGAATATTATGAACATGTTGAATGCCTGTATGAATGCATGTTGCTTCTGCTGTGTATGATAAATAATTATGTATCTGTGTATGTTCTACTTCAATGCATTTTGTTTCAGTATTTCATGAATGCACATGTTCATGGGGCTGGTTGCCCGGATGGTTAAGGTCATGGTAGCGTCCTCTTCACCGGTCGGAGGGTCGGGGATGTTACAATGTGGTATCAGAGCTTACAAGTTGCAGCATGGGCCTCTATGGGCCATGAAGAACCAGTTAACAGAGGCATGTTGCCTTCTGCCCAGAAGAAATCAGTGAATGACTGGGAAATTCACAAAATTTGTCTAAGTGTCTGAACTGTCGGTCCATCGGAAAACTTAGTGGGACAGACTTTCGATGCAATAGAGAGCTAGGTAGAAGCACACCCGATGGAGGATAGTTGGAAGAAAAAGTGTAGAAATTTTCTAAGTGTTTTGGCCGTCAGCACATTGAAACACCTAGAAAGATGGATCGCCAATACTTAGCCGATTGAGTGCCGCCATTGCGGATGGATAGACCACAATGATTCCTATGGATAGTGTTTCGAGCATCTGCCATTATGGAAGCCTAGAGAACTAGTCTTCTGATAGGGAGAAGCTCCAACTATCAATGCCGGTCAAAATTAGTTCATCGATCGGAAAGCATTAGCAGATTGGATCACCGATTGGGAAAGGATCGAAGATGATGAGCCACCGTTGCGGATGCTGATTGAAATAACCTGCCGATGCTTTAGTCTTCCACTCATTGATGCTGAGGTGTTAGTGGATTATGGAGCTGACAGAGTCAGCGAAATATAGAGAAAGTTTTCACCGATAGAAGAAGAGAAAAATTTTCAAAAATTGTCTAAGTGTTGAGGCCATGGGTGATCGACGACGGTTAGCTGTTTGGATTGGTGAAAGTTAGTGGTTTGTACACCTGCCATTGCGGAAGCCTAGAGCACTAGCCTTTTGATGAGAAGAGACTGTCGATGCTGATCAGGTTATGCCTCAGTAGATTTGGTCACTGATCGAAAGAAGATCGAAGATGGTGGGTTGCCATTGTGGATGCTGACGGAACTATTTCGCTGACACCTAGTTAATTCAGTTACCGATGAGATACATCAGATGAAGTTAGTGGATTGAACATCCACTGTTGTGGCTAGCTAGTGAACTATCCTTCCGATGGATAGAGGCTTCAACCACTGATGCCGCAATGATTAGTACTTTTGACAGCCGATGAGAAGAAAATTTGAAAATTTTGTTTAAGTATAAGGTCATCGAAAAGTTATTGAGGATTGGATCACTGATCGGGTACGTTAAAGGTTTGAGAATCCACCGTTGTGGAATTCTAGGACACTATCCACCCGATGGTTAGTAGGTCTGACAGCTAATAATGTCCACAGAACCCATAGTGAGATTTCTTTCCGCTGTTGTAGCTGCCTAGAAGACTAATCGTCCGACGCAATAATGTAGCCGATCACCGACACAGAGGAGGTAAGTTGTCGTTTGGATCGCTGCAACGACAGGAAGTATAGTGACTTGGATCACCGATGTGCAGAAGGTTAGTCCTTCTGAGATAGGCTTATGGCCGTGGAAGACATAGAAGGTTTATGGGCTGCCGTTGCAAAAGCTGAGGCGACTAGCCACCCGATGCACAAGACATCCGACTGCCGATGCAGCGCATAGGCTGGTTTCATCGCCAATTAGGTTCAGAGAGTTGGATGTAGATCTGATACATCGAAAGGAAATAGGTGAACAGTCCTTTGTGTCACCAATGCAGATTGGAAGTTTGGCGATTTGCCCGCCGAAACACCGAAAAATTAGTATGGAAGAGACCTGATGAAGAGAAGGAAACTTTGGGTTTTTCGAAGTGAAAATTTTCTCAACAATTCTAACTATTTTCAGTAGACTACCCGTGGTCACAGAACTGAATATGAAATAGAAAAAATTCTGTGTTTTAGCATAATTGTTGTTTTATGAATTTCCAGAAGAAAAGGTAAGTAATTTTGATTTATATTAATATTATGCATCTAATAGTTTTCTACGAACACATTTGCAGAACTTTAGATAACTTCCAAAAGCAGCACTCTAGAAAGAGTAGTGTGGTAAATCCAGAGATGGTTTAGTCATGAGAACCCATGATGGGTATGATGCTCGGGATTCTTACGAGTGAGCAGAAGATGTCATTGGAGAAAATGTCCATAATGGAAATGATGACATAGAGTCTAATGGAAGGAGATTCCAAGGAACACCGTCTGAGGTTGCAGCCACCATGAGAAGCTTGGTTAAAGCCCAGGAAGAGCAGTATCAGTTGAATGCTTCCATATTGCAGAGTTTGACAGATTTACAGAAAAAGATAGATTCTGGATTGGGTACATCAAGGCCAGAAGGCAGTAAGAGCAGCACTAGGAGAAGGAGAAGGACTTCTAGTGGATCATCTGATTCTGAAGTATCCAGCAGGGATACAAGTTCACCTCCTCATAAGAAAAGAATAAGGCACCATAGGTATCGCTCTCGAGATGAATTTAGGAAAGATAAACCTCCTACATTTGATGGTGAGGTAAAGACTGGACAAGAAGCTGAAGCTTGGCTTCTTGGGATAAAGAATTACTTTCAAGTGCATGATTATTCAAGAAACATGAAGGCAAGAGTTGCCATATTCAATCTGAATGGAAGGGCATCCATTTGGTGGGAACAATTCAAGCAAGTAAAGAGGATCAGTGAACGGGGACTTAAGTGGAAACAGTTCAAGAAGTATTTCAAATAGAAATACCTCTCTGACAGGTATTATGATGACAAGATTAAGGAGTTCCATGAGCTGATATTGGGACAGTGGACCATGGAAGAATATGCAAATAAGTTTTTGGAGCTATTGAGGTATGTCTAGTACATCAGAGATGAAAAAGTGAAGGTCCAGCATTTTCTGAGTGGATTACCTCAGTCTTAAAAAGATAGAATTGAGTTTTATGAACCTAGAACTCTTGAGGAAGCAATAAGGAAGGCTAAGTATTGCTATGAGGAAAGCAAAGGTAAGATGGATTACCATACGGTATAGAAGGACAAGAATAATGAGAAGTTTGACCAAAGAAAGAAAGGTTTCAAACCTTCTAGCTTCAGGAATCAGCAGAAGTAGCCATCCCAAGCTGCGAGTAAACCAGTTGGAGTGACAGGAGAAAAGCCTAAAGATCCACAACAGAATAGAGGGTCACTTCAATGTTGGAAATGTGGAGGACCCCACATGCGCAGGAATTGTCCAATCAAGAATGAGAGTGCAAGACTGGCTTACAACATTCAAGAAGCAGAAATAGTGGGTCAAGTAGCAAGGGCAGTCCCTAGGATTTATGCAGCACTGGAGGACCTCCAGGCAGATCACCAGTCAACTATGGTTGAAGTAGCAGGTAAGATTATTGAGCAATCTATTTCTATTTTGATTAAATTTGGTTCTACTCATAGTTACATTACTCCTAGAGTAGTGGATATTTGTTCTTTTAAGAAAGTAAAGCATAAGAAGTCTTGGTTAGTTCAGCTAGCCACTGAAACTAAGAGAAAGGTTAGTGAAGTGGTGGAGAAATGTCCATTGGTCATGGATGGATTGGTCACTTGTGTAGATCTGAATGTTCTACCACTTGGTTCCTATGATGTTCTCATTGGAATGGATTGGTTAGAAGCTCACAGGGTAAAGCTTGACTACTACAATAAGACTTTCGAGTGCATGAATGAAGAAGGGAACCTAGTAGTTGTGAAAGGTATTCCAAAGGTGATTTCAGTAAGGTAGGTTTCAGCAATGCAGTTAAAGAAGTTCTATAGGAAGGGTTGCCAGTTGTATGCTCATATTTCGGAGGCAACAAATGATGAAACTCCTAGGTTGGAGGACTATCAGGTGTTACATGAATTCAAGGATGTGTTTCCTGATGAGATTCCAGGGCTTCCTCCAATGCGAGACATTGATTTCACTATTGAACTTGTGCCAGGAGTAGCACCAGTGTCCAAAGCACCCTACAGGATGAGTACATCGGAGATGCTAGAATTGAAGATGCAACTGCAAGAGTTGTTGGAAAAGAAGTATGTCCGACCAAGTGTGTCTCCCTGGGGAGCACCAGTTTTGTTTGTAAAGAAGAAAGATGGTACACTCAGATTGTGTATTGATTACAGACAATTGAACAAGGTTACTGTGAAGAATAAATATCCTTTGCCTAGGATTGATGACCTATTTGATCAAATGAGGGGAGCAAAGGTATTTTCTAAGATTGACTTGAGGTCTGGTTACCATCAGGTGAGAATCAAGGATGAAGACATTCATAAGATAGCCTTCAGAACAAGGTATGGGCATTATGAGTTTGTAGTGGTACCATTTGGTCTCACAAATGCACCGGATATATTTATGTGCCTTATGAATAATGTCTTCAGTAGGTATTTGGACAAGTTTGTTCTTCTTTTCCTTGACGACATTCTTGTTTATTCTAAGAATGAGAAAGAGCATGAAGAGCATTTGAGGTTGACATTGCAATTGCTTAGGGAGCACCAGTTGTATGCAAAACTAAGCAAGTGTGACTTCTATAGAGATAGAATTCAATATTTGGGTCACATTATCTCAGAGGAGGGTATATTTGTGGACCCTGAAAAGATTGAAGCCATTATGAATTGGCCTACTTCAAGAAATGTGACAGATGTAAGATCTTTTATGGGACTTGCAGGATACTATCGGAGGTTCATTGAGGGATTCTCCAAAGTTGCACATGCCATAACTTCTTTGCAAAAGAAGGGGATGAAGTTCGAATGGACATCGAGGTGTGAAGAAAGCTTCCAGCAATTGAAGAATATTCTCACCAGTGCACCCATATTGAAGGTTGCAGATCCAGAGAAAGACTTTGTGGTGTGTACCAATGCATGCAGACAAGGGCTTGGAGGAGTCCTTGTGAAAGACAACCACGTGATATGTTATGAGTCAAGAAAGCTGAAGGAGCATGAGAAGAACTATGCCACTCATGATCTAGAGCTTGCAGCCATAGTACATGCCCTCAAGATGTGGAGGCATTACTTGATGGGTAGAAGATTTGAGCTCAGAATAGACCATTGTGGTCTTAAGTATATGTTTGATCAACCAACTTTGAATGCTAGGCAAGCAATATGGCTAGAGTTTTTATGTGAGTTTGATTTTTAAATAAAGCACATAAAGGGAAAGGAAAATAAGGTAGCTGATGCACTCAACAGGAAGGTGCAAGAAATGCATGTGGCATCTCTTAGTATTTGCCAATCAGATTTGAGGTAGTAGATTGTTAGTCATTCTACTAGAGATGAATTATATGAGTAGGTAAAAGATAAATTGCAGCAACAAAGTCTTGAGAAGAGGTATGAGGGATATAAATTGGAAGAAGATGGACTTCTCACTTATAAAGGTAGGATTTATATTCCAGATGTAGCAGATTTGAGGAGAGTTGTTATGGATGAAATCCATCAAGCTCCATATTCTGGTCACCTAGGATATCAAAAGACAATTGCTATAGCTAGAAAGCAGTACTTTTGGCTAGGAATGAAAAGGGATATGGCTGAGTACATTTTGAGGTGTATGAAATGTCAACAGGTAAAGGTTGAGCATCAACACCCTGCAGGTTTGTTACAGCCTTTGCCAGTTCCAGAATGGAAATGGGAAGTTATTTCCATGGATTTCATTACAGGATTGTCGATGACTTGGAGACAACATGATTCAATCATGGTTGTGGTAGACAAATTGACTAAGGAAACTCATTTTATACCAGTGAAGTCTACACATAAGACTGATGATATTGCAAAGATATTCATGAAGGAGATTTTCATATTGCATGGATTGCCGAAGGTAATAGTCTCTGACAGAGATGTCAAGTTCACTTCCAATTTTTGGAAGGGGTTGTTTGCAGATTTGGGTACAAAGCTAAGCTTCAGCACTGCATACCATCCTTAGACAGATGGGCAGACCGAGAGATTTAATCATGTGCTTGAAGACACACTTCGCATGTACATGATGGACAAACCAACCAAGTGGGAAGATTACTTACACTTGTTAGAGTTTGCTTATAACAATGGACAGCAGGCATCCTTGGGGATGAGTCTGTATGAAGCTTTGTATGGAAGAAGGTGTAGGAAACTAGTGACTTGGGATATTCCAATGAACAAGATTGTGCTTGGACCAGAATTGCTTAAGGAGATGGAGCAAGAGGTTATAAAGATCAGGCAGAATATGAAAGCAGCACAGGATAGCCAAAAAATCTATGCAGATAAGCATAGGGTGAATAGGGAGTTCAGTGTTGGGGATCATGTTTACCTCAGAGTGAGGGCAAGGAAGAGTTCCTTGAAGCTTGGAAGTTGTGCCAAGCTATCACCAAGATATTATGGGCCATTTGAAGTACTTGAAAGAATAGGGCTAGTTGCATATAGAATTGCATTGCCTGCTAGCACTAGGGCTCATAATGTTTTTCATGTTTCTTTGCTTAAGAGATATGTACATGATCCTAACCATGTGATAAATTGGGGTGTGATTAAGGTGGAACCCAAGGGAGAGTTCTGAATCGAACCAATGTGCATCCTCGACAGGAAGGTCACAATGCTTTGGAACTGGGCCATAGGGTAGGTAAAGGTGCAATGGGAGCAATATGGACTTGAATAGGCTACGCGGGAGCTGGAGGATGCCATGCGATTGGCACATCCATTTTTGTTCAATTCTGCGGAACAATGAGGCGATACCAGTGTAGCATTTTATTCAAATTTTGTAAAGCACTGAGGACAATGCTAATGAAGGGGGAGGGGAATGTAACACCCTGGTTTTGACCCCATTGCATTAGATGTATAAGATGTATATATTGTAAATAATCATGGTGTGGAGCTAAAGGCCAAGGCCCCACCATCGATTGGTTATGCTATGTTTCAAATTGAAATTGTCACCAATGGTATATCAGGGCATGCGGCATACATATTAAGTTTTGTCATCATGTAAATATACATCTTTAATTAAATAAACCCAACCAGCTATGCTCACTACAACCATAATGAAAAGGGCATGATTTCATAAGGATAAGGGGGGGAATTTTCAAACCTTGGGCTATGGGGGCAAAATCCATGTGCCACCACCCTATTTGATTTGCCCATATTTCCTTGTATTATCCAACTACCATTTTTAATGTTCTGCTGAGTAGTTGAGGCAGTTATGGCTGGGGAGTGGAGTGTGGCAGGACTGTCAGTCCTTGCTTACACGCACACTCCACCAGTGGATTGAACTTCAAAATGGGTAGAAGAATGACTACACCCCTCATTCCACTCTCTCCACTATGCCATTCTTTCCCTTGTCTGTTCATCATCATGCAGGGACGGTAATCTGAGGATTCCCACGCACAAGCTTCTTTCTCGGTTTGGTCTCATGTAGCCAGGAAGAGGGAGTTGTTTTGGATGTCATTCACGTTTCCACAGAGTGGTATCTAGCATGTTTTCCATTTGAATTTGGGAGGTCTGATGTAAATTTCCCTCACACACAGGTTGGGAGTCGGTATTTTCTTCCCCAGTGTGGTCTGTGTAAGTTTTCCTCGATGGATTTGTTGTCCAGGATGGATTGTTGTTTTCCCCACATTGTGAACTGTGTTTGTTGATATGTTTTGGGGCTGCTGTAGATTGTTTTGGGAGTTGTTTTGGCCATGATAGGGCCAAGAATGACTCAGGATTTGTTTTCCTTAACCAATCTGTGAATCGCTTATGTGACTGCGTGTATGCAGTGGTTGGTCTTTAGATTGTGTTGGGAGTAGGGATGGGGGCTTGGTTTGCTTGATAAACCTAGTGTGTTTGGAAACCACACAAACAGAGCTAGAGAGTTGGATTTGTTCTCCACAACCCATGAATAGCACTAGAAGGGAAGTCAAGGCCTGAGGGACTGTGTAGCAGAGAAGGGACTGATTCCTTATGTTGGGTGTGTGTGGGTGTCTTAGAAGTCAGGCTAGTTCTGGTGTAGGTGTTCCTAGCTCTGTAATGGGCTCACTAGCTTAGCATTTATCCTTCCCAGCTCCTGGATGGCCTGATAAACCCAACTGTGTTGGCTTGGCTATGTTTTGTGTATCCTTGGCTATGTGTAAGCCTGCTTGTTCCTTATTCCTTGGGGAATCATGCCCAGCTCGGGGGTGGAAGCATTGCTGAGAGATTTAGGAGCATGCTAGCCTATTGTTGGGTGGAACATTGCAGCGATGTAGCTGGTTGTGGAATGAATCCTTTATGAGATAAGTAATCTTGTCTATTTTACTTTTGCAATCCTATTACTGTTAATGAATATTATGAACATGTTGAATGTCTGTATGAATGTATGTTGCTTCCGCTGTGTATGATAAATAATTATGTATCTGTGTATGTTCTACTTCAATGCATTTTGTTTCATCATTTTATGAATTCACATGTTCATGGGGCTGGTTTCTCGGATGGTTAAGGCCATGGTAGTGTCCTCTTCGCCGGTCGGAGGGTCGGGCATGTTACACTACAGTCTTTTTGTTTTACTGTGTTAGATGGTTAAATATGAGTCTGGCTGATTGATGAATGTTAAATGTTTAGTTGTGAATTGTTAGAGTTAGTAATCTTTTAGTTTATTGAAATATTGAATCTAAAATAGATGGAAAATAATTCTAACCTGTGTTTTTCGACATCTGGAAGGACCAGACCGTACTCTAGCACAAGCAGTGTATTTAAATTAAATGAAGGAAATGAGAAGAAACTGAAATGAATAGATTTAAAATGCATTTCATAATAGAAAAGTAATGTATTGCAGTATTTAGGTATTTAACCTGGTTATCTATGTTCTTTGTTTATGTAAATGTACTAATAATGAAATAGCAGTATTCCATTACAGGTAGAAGAATTATTATGTTAAGAGGATACACTAATAGTTAATATGATGTTTATACACAGTATATTATACTTTTATTTTCAAATTAAAATATGCAGGAAGGTAAACAGTGTTATGTTGTATATTTATTTTCTTATGTTTATTTAAATACTGGTTGCTTATACAATGAAAGAATTGTAGTTAAACTACTGGTTTACATTCAGTTCATTAAGGATACAAATACTATTCTTATAGCTTATTTACTAATATATATTCACTCAACTAAGTCTAATATTTATTAAATAGCAGAAGAAACTAAGTCTTATTTAGTAGTATATTACTAAATATTTAAATATAAAGAACAAACTAAACTAAGTCGCAGAAGCTGAGTTTTGAGTACTTTCAACTAGTCAACTTTAGTAAATTAAACAATAAGAATATGATAAATAACAAATTCATAAATGAAATACATATTTATGTAAGAACTGTTCTGAAATTATTGACAGGTTTATACAGGAAGAGTAATTACAGGGCCAAAACCCTCTTTTAATTTCTTTGATTAATAAAATAAAGACAGTAAAGCTATAATTCTACTATTGAAACTTTATCAACGAACAAATTAAACTATTGTAGACTGGATTATAGTCTTCATAACAAAATATATATACAGATGCAAATTTAAGAAATTACATTAGGTACAGATAATAATATTAACTTAAACACTTTTTGTTTTACAAACCTACTTAAATAAAATTGAAAAAAATATTTTAAACACAGGTTTCATTCAGGAAACCCTAACTTGATATTTCTGAGTCTGCCAGTAAAACAATTTTATAATATGGCTGAGTGATAGCCTTCAATACATTAACAATATTCTCATGCAAAATAAATAATAGACAGTAAATTTTTTATTACATAGTCGAGTGGGTTAAAAACCCTAGTTTACAGAGACACCATAATAGAATTAAGATAATTGAGTCCGAGCTCAAAGGAAAACCCTTATGATTTAAAAAAAAAACCATGTGTATTGCTTTATAGGCCGTAAAGGATTTAAACATAAGCAATGTACAAAAACCAACTCTAATCCAGTGCACCGATATCATGACATGGGTTTAATAAACAAAATACAAACTGTGTAACAAAACTTACAGTTATGTAAAAACCCTTTTAACATGAAAAACATGCATTTACAAGTCATGGCTTGAGCCAGAGTTACCTTGCTGTAAGTGAGGGTTTAAATAAAAAACAAAACTAGTAAAATTAAGAACAACAACCCAAGACTGGGTAACAACCATGTCGTAACTTCTTCCAACTAGAAACTTTCCCCTAAGGTCTGCACAAGCAGGGAGAGCCATTTGGTAACCAGGGTTTACCGTAGACTGAACGTCGGTCCATTTGGGAAGTGTTTCCTTCCAAGGGTTATGCGAACTGTCACCTGCAAGATGTAATTCAAAGTATAAATTAAAAATTTAGGTGTAGCATTGAAATCGTAAATTCTTCATGGCTTGTAACTTATTAAATGAACGACAGTTACCTGTAATGTTGGAATCCGAGGTCAAGAAGAAGGAAGACCGATACCACGAGCACAACAACTCTCATATTTACCTAAGAAGGAGGCAACTAAGTTCGGATTATCAACCGCTTTGATCACTGAGGTAAGAGCAAGCAGTGACAGTGGCCAAACCACGACATCAACACTGCAAAACTATCAACTATATAACACTATCCTCATGCACAGCAAGATTGATTGCAAAACCAACTCATTCACGAGCAAGGGCTTTACATCTCTAACTTTAAACTACAGCGTTTCAAAGAAAAATGCACAGACAGTGGAGCTAGAGGCAAGCAACTGCGAGCATCATGGCCGTAGTGAACCCAATGAAATAGAGACCGAAACCCTCGCTGAACAATGAAGTTTAGGGTTACGAGGTAAGGCTTATAAATATCGTATTGCATGGCGAGGAGAGTTCCACGTGTACTCACATCTTTTCTTTATCACGATGGGTTATTGTATAGTTTCCACTGCAATAATTCGAACCCAATTATTTGTTAAAACAAATACATTATTCATGTAATAATAATGTGTTATCACATGAAGTCAAAATCATATCATTTCCAAATGAAGTCAAGCCTCGACGATGAATAAGTGTTCTACCATCGTTAATATAATGTTCAAACTTTGTAAATAGCTTGGGTAAAGAGCCTATTTGTATATGGAGTCGAGGCACTTGTTTCTCAAATATTTTATTTATGTTTTTGATGCTATGATAGCAAAGATCTTTTAACCTTTTATAATCTTGCTTATAAGAAAATATCAAGAGGTTAGTAGAAGATTGAACAAGCTTGATAATGCCTTTATTAATTTGGTCTTATAATCATGAACAATGATTGTTAAACAATAAGAATTAGGTTTAAGATAATAAGGAGTATATAGATATAGTAATATTTATACACAGGAATAACTCCTACTCTTAAAGGGGATCTACAGTACTAGATGTAGGATATAAATCCCACAAGTACATGAACTTTGAACACCATAATATTTACCAAGTTCTAAGTCAAATTAGATCAAGGTTAAGTTAGAATCTAAAAAGTTTAGGATAGTAAATTATCTAGGATTTCATTGCATTACTTTTACATTTAATAAATAGTAAGGTAATGTGAAGTCTTCTCATGATGTTAATCATAAAGGAAATGGGAATCCCAGTCACAACTTGACGATCTTTCTTATAGAGGATGTCTTATAAAATTACAAGTGATGTTAAGTTGATAAATTTACCATAATTAATTCCTAATTGAAACAGAGCTGAAAAGTATACAATAGGCTTATGTTCTGAGGGACTTAGGTCTAAAATTATAATGATAAGCAGTGCTTTAATTATTATGATAATAATAGCATTTAAACTCTTATGTTCAAGGAAGAGTTAAGAAACCACATCATGAGCTCTTTTAAGAACTGGAAATCAGTTAGAGTAAAGTTTGAAGGAGACTTTTTATCTATCTTAAAGATCTCACTGTTAAGAGACAAACTGTAGGGCGACATTAATAACCTCTATGAAGCAAAGATTAAGTAAAATATTTTTTATGAATCAAGTATAAGGAAAAATTACTTTACGTTGCAAGATCATGAGTCTTCTAAGCAGAACTTTTACTCTAGCAGTATATTCTATGCTAAAAGAAGTATATCTGGTTAAAACACCTTAATAAACTTTTACTGGGTCAAAATTTACCTGTCAAGCCTGTAAAGATGCAGAAAATCCAGATACGTTAGCAGTCACTAAGTAAGCCCCAACTAGAAAATGACTCCTCACCTACTTGACATTCAAACCATCAGTAGAGTTAACTAATCGAATTTAGATTACTTACATCACATATAAAAATTAAAACAACATTAATCTATATGTGTTAAAGTTAAATGGTTACTTTTATTTGTCTGTTTCATATCTTATATTAGCTACTAGCAGTTATCTAACTGTGACTGTAAACATTTTATGTCATCTCAAAATTTTAAATTTTTGTGAAAATTTGGGGTTTTGATAGAGAGAAATTCCTATGGCTTGGGTACCACAATAGACAGCTTAACTCTATAAATCAATCCTTTCCTATATGCAAGAGAAACCAAACAACTAACACTAAAGGATCTCGATTCATACCTTATTCCAGACGGTCGATGTAGATCCCCGTTGAGATTTCCAACTTCAGCTTGAATTGATAAATTGCTTCCTCAACATTCAACAAATAAGACAAGCATACTATATATAATTGTGTTAGCTCTACTCTAGCATATATAATCAATAACATATAAGCATTTGAAATCATCCATGGATAAAATATTCATTCAAACACACATTATTGGACAGGAAAAGATATTTCTATTAATATAAAATCAAAGATTACAATGAATACAACCTCTATCGTCACGTTTGTGAATCAGAGAAATTGAGTCCCCCACTTGGGCCTCCACCACTTCAATCCTCCTTCTCTCGATAGCAAGCTCACAAGAAAAAGATAAGCTTGGGAAGAACACAGAAGTGCTCCAAGGGACAAAGGGGATGTAGACTCAAGCACAAGTTCCGACAATAATGGACTATAGTTCTCTTGCTCTCAATTCCTCATGCCTTCAATGTATCCAAAGTGTTCCTTATATAGCTCTTCAATGGGGTAATGAAAGGTCAAATCTGAGCGATCTCAAGGCATATGGAAGGCTAGGAGACAAGTGAGTAGGATCCACATCAAGGAAAACTCCAAAAGAATTTGGCCTTTTGCACACATCCCGATGTACACGGTTTTAGGGGTCAAACCCGTGTATATACGCGAGAAAGGGTTTAAAAGTCGAGTATGGAAATTTTTTCATGTTTTTAGGGATGATCTTGGAAACATCAAAGGAACAAAAATGGTCCATGGGGTCTAAGGAGTCAGCAGAGGGACAAGGAAGGCCATAAAAATGTGATTCACCATGTGTGGTAAAATCAACTATAACAAATGCCCCCTAATGTGTGAGGTTAGAGGGGTCATACGATGGCCGAAATACATTATAAGTCCATCCCATAAGTGAAGTGATGAAGAACCCAGTGGAAGAACCAACCATCCAATAAACACTATACAATGATACAACTCTGCACATAACTACAAATACATATAGCAGTCCCGGATACATAAGAGTACAATGGCCATGAATAGGCATGATACAATATGACATATGTGGTCATCGCCACGTAAAATATAAATAGATCATAATATCCAAGATGAAGATATACAAAGGATCATGATCTCCATGAAGACTGAAGATATATAATGGATCAAGATCTCCATAATGGCTGGAAATGTCTAACATATACTGGAATCAAGTCACAAGAGCTGAAATCTCATGAACACTGGCACGATCAAGGAGGTAGCATATATAAGATGCCACCAGTCTGGAAGGTCTTCTACACAAACCGCTACTAGTACATGTCCTACTATGTGAATAGAGGTGTCGAGGTCAAACATAATAGTCCATCGTCTGATTACTGGTCATTGATGTATACCGTTAACAGACGCGAGATCACCCACCGATAATGAAAATGGGAATCAAGTTAATAGAGTGCAAACTAACAAGTGTGAATAAGTGTGTTGAGGTTGAACACTTGAGAGAATCCATAGATCAGGGGACATTGATGTATTCCTGAAAAACTGTCGATGGCGAGAGAACCTACCACTGATGACTGTAAGTCTAAGGCACTCAAGAAATGACTCTAGATTCCTATCCAAGAATAAATGATCTAAATTCGATGGGATGAAATCTTCTAGAAGGAGGGCATTAAGGCATCCCCCATCATCCAACACGAGGTACTCAACAAAGTTGTATAATGTGGAAGGACTCGATCATAAGGTGCACGAACCAGTAACTGTACCGGGAATGACCGACATGCAAAGTCAAGATAACTGAGGAATGGCCGATTCAGGTTTCAACTTCCTTCAAACAAGAGCATAAAGGTGAATGGTGACTAAATGTAGGCAGCATAGACTCGATATGCAAAACTGGGACATCTCTGCGACATAGGAGGCATCGACAGAGGCTCCATAGGGACTGGAAGCTTAACCAGTCGGTGGAGATAAAATCAGATAAACAAGTACAACTCCTAAAGTCAAACTATTAACCCAACCAATGGATGTGATATACAGTGCTCTGTTCGAAGGCGACATGACTCGACTAATGCTAAAGATAACATCTTTCCTTGTCTGGATTTTTGGTTTTTTAATTTTTTTGGACTTTTTCAAATATTTGAAAATATTGAAAAAGAATAAAATTGTTGTAAAGTTACAGACTAGGAGGAGACGAGAGTCAAATGGGAAAACAAACTAGTTCCAAGCAGTGGAACATACCTATGCTTAATGCAAGGACACATGTGTAGGATAGCCACACTCGGGGGAAAGTACCCTCCCAGTAAAAATAGGGAATCAAGCTACAAAGGATATATAAAATGGCTCTGTGTGGCTAGACATGAGACAAGCTAGGGTTATATGGCTGATACTCAAAGTTAGGGAAGCTGACATAAGGCTCAATGAGGCAGGCAAAGCTCATGAAAATGAAATTACAACTTGACATAAGGGAGTCCTGGGGGAAAAGGGCCAGAAAAAAGATTAAGAGGAGTATGAAGCTCTTGCTCAAAGTCATGGAAGTACTATACAAAGGACTCCCGGACCTAAGAGAGGACTCACAAAATGGGTACCAAATGCAAAGGGGAGCTAAATAGGACACCCATGTATTGGAAAGCTCTACCATTCACATAGTACCACTTCTAACAACAACGTGAAGGTTCCGTGATACCATGGAAAGGGTTCGTACCTAAGGTTAAAATGAAACAGTCATAAGGTCATGAAAAATGCAAGTGGATGTGAAATCCTAACCTATATGCCAGTTTAGACATGATACTTGTGATAGGAACGAATGGGTCGAAACCTTGGAGAGAGTGTACAAAAACTGGACCCTACATGACAAACATATTAGTCCAAAACAACCCAAAATAGTCAATAAAGAATCCAAACTATAGGGAATAGGGAGGAATGATAATGACAACGGCACCCCAAAGGAAACAATGCGGTGAACGATGAGACATAAAAAAGGAAAGTAAGGTGTAGACCCGATGTTCATGCATTCACTACCACCCCCGTGAGGGTGACCATTGGTGTAAAGAACGAGAGAAGGGAGTCAACATCCTCCACAAATGGAGTAGAGGGTGAAATGTGACTACTTCCAAAACCTATGAGCACGGTAAGGGGCTGTGATGGCCCCAAGTCTGACACCAGGGTTAGTCCTAGGACCAAGGACGGGTGATAGGATACCGGGCATGCCAAAAATAAAAGGACCCAAAATCAAGAGAGCATAAATATACTTAAGTAATAATGATCCCAAAGGCCAACTAATGCACAAAGAGCACACTCCTAAGAAAATATACAGCCAAAATACAAGAAAACCAAGGAGAGGATATGTGAGCTCCCGAATGCAGCAGGTATGTCTCGCCTAGGAGAGGCTCGAAACTCCCATACACTAAAAGAGGATGTATGTAACCAATTATAGTGGTCCTCATATTCAACGCATAAATCGACTGTGTTGTCCGACCTCTACTTGGCCAGGACACCTACAGAATAACCTCTGCAAGTACCCCCTATGATAACCTGAGTAAGGAAACTAAGGTCACCCCAATATAACCAATGCTCAAGAGGACAGTCGAAGGCAGGATCGACCATATGGGCAGGGTATAAAAATCCTAAAACTCTCGAAAGAGCCCCCATATATGAATACAATACTGGAAATATCTTCGGTGCTACTCAGTTACAACCAAGGGTCATCCCAATCATAACTGCTCACACTGCCTCATGCTTAACTCCCTTGTAAGAGGAGGATCCTGAGAAACACTAATTATACCAAGGAATTTCACACTCTCACCTGGATAGACACATACATGTTTCGTTTAGTGGTCTTGGAGAATTTATTCACAATGAACTATTGCAAGACCCTAAAACCTAATCTTGTTGGTGTACCCTATAAAAGAAAATAGTGTAATCCATTTTAATTAAGCGTTGATTTTACTTGGCTGTAATTACTCAAAGTTAAATGGCCATGCAACTAATGACATTATGACTCAGCAATGAAATAAATATGCACACCATAAAAAACAATGCTAAGTGCAATCTTTGTCAAATGAAAAATAGGGTATGCCACTACATGAGATGCATAAATATACATTCCTTTCCAAATTCCAATGCAATCCTTCCTATATGAAATCCTAAATACAAATCTCATCCAAGCAATCCAATGCAGGTACCTCCTCAAATCCATATCTAAGATGCAACTAAGAGTGCAACTACTTTGTATTTTTCAATATAAAAGAATGAAAAATGCAATAAAAGTAATCTAGAACTCTTAGTCTCTGTAGCAAGTATAAAACAAAATCCTGGCAAGACACCGAGACAAAAAAGAGTATTGCACTAATGGAAAAACAAAAAGGATAAATGACTAAAACTACTTTCAAAGAAAAATCAATGAAAAGGTGGTCTCTGGTCATAAAAGAAGCATCCAACAAACAACATCAGACCCAAGGAAGACCCAACCACACTCACAACCCACCCAACAACTTCCCACAATATCAAACTCACCAAAAGGGAGGATGTACACGACTATTTAAAGAACAAATGCATATATATGCGACTTTTGGTCAAAAAGCTGCATGTATACATGGATTTTGGCCAAAAACCTACGTGTATACATGACTTTTGGCCAAAAACCTGTGTATACAGAGAAGATAGTGGTAAAAATTAGGCCAAGGGTCAAACCAATAAAGGGGAGTGTCAATGGATGAACATACTATAAAATGCAACACAAAAACAAGGAGAAACAAAGAGCAAGTCAAGAATATCAAGCCCATTGTGCCCCCAAACCCCAAAGAAAAACAAGGAACGTCCCCAGTGGAGTCGCCAATTCTGTTACGGAAATAAATTCCTATGGCTTGGGGTACCACAATAGACAACTTAACTCTAGAAATCAATCCTTTCCTATATGCAAAAGAAACCAAACAACTAACACTAAAGGATCTCGATTCGTACCTTATTTCGGACGGTTTATGTAGATCCCCGTTGAGCTTTCCAACTTCAGCTTGAATTAATAAATTGCTCCCTCAACATTAAATAAACAAGACAAACATACTATATATAATTGTGTTAGCTCTACTCTAGCATATATAATCAATAACATATAAGCATTTGAAATCATCCATGGATAAAATATTCATTCAAACACACATTATTGGACAAGAAAAGATATTTCTATTAATATAAAATCAGAGATTACAATGAATACAACCTCTGTCAGCATGTCTGTGAATCGAAGAAACTAAGTCCCCCACTTGGGCCTCCACCACTTCAATCCTCCATATCTCGATAGCAAGCTCACAAGCAAAATATAAGCTTGGGAAGAACACAGAAGTTCTCCAAGGGACAAAGGGGATGCAGACTCAAGCACAAGTTTCGGTAACAATGGACTATAGTTCTCTTGCTCTCAATTCCTCATACCTTCAATGTATCCAAAGGGTTCCTTATATAGCTCTTCAATGGGGTAATGAATGGTCGAATCCAAGTGATCTCAAGGTTTATGGAAGGCCACGAGACAAGTGAGTTGGATCCATGTCAAGGAAAACTCCAAAAGAATTTGGCCTTTTGCACACATCCCGATGTACACGGTTTTAGGAGTCAAACCCGCGTATATATGCGAGAAAGGGTTTAAAAGTCGTGTATGGAAATTTTTACATGTTTTTAGGGATGATCATGGAAACATCAAAGGAACAAAAATGGTCCATGGGGTCTAAGGAGTCTGCAGAGGGACAGGGAAGGCTACTGTATTGCTATCGTAATGCTATCTACTCAGAAAACTATCCCCATGGACATAACATGAAATGCATTGAACTAAAACATGCATAGATGAATAATTATTTATCATAGAGCGGAAGCAAACTGCATTCCATTCAAGCATTTATCATGTTCATCATTTTCATTAAACATCAAATACAATTGCAGAGATGAAATAGACAAGAATACTTATCTTATGAAGAAGCTTGTCCACAACCAGCTATGTTACTACAATGTTCCACCCAACCATAGGTCAGTGTGCTCCTTAATATCTCAGAAACACTTCCACCCCCGAGTTGGGCATGATTCTCCAAGGAAAAGGAAACTAGTAGGCTCACACATAGCCAAAGATATATCAAAACTCAGTCAAGCCAAAGCTATGTTTGGTTTTATCAAACTACCAAGGGGATGGAAAGGCTTGTTTGCTAAGCTAGTGAGCTCAACCATAGAGATATGTACACCTACACAAGATCTGACTCGGATTTCCCAACACATACACACCCAACACAAGGAATCATCCCCTTCTCTGCTGTATAGTCCCTCAGGCTATGCATTCCCTTCTAGTGCTATTCAGGATGTGCAGTAAGGAATAATCAACCCTCAAGATCTCTCAGTGAGGCTCCTCATGCATTAGGTTTATCAAGCAATTTACCTCTTCCAATCTTAACTGGATTTAGACCCCAAACACAAATGCATACATAACAATTACACAATTTTTGGGTTGAAGAAAATAGTTGGCAACAAAATGGATTGCCAAGGAGGGTAAGAACAACCCCTAACAACAAATTCAATTTCCCAGGGACGTTTTGGCCCTAACGTGGCCAAAAACAAACTCAACCACACCCAAGAGAACGTGGTCTCTCCTCCAAATCACTGGGCAATTCAAAAACTATTTTTATCTTGGAAATCAGTGTGGAAAATGCAACAAAAACGTTGGGGGAAGAAACCCAACCACATATCATTACAAAAACAAATCCACAACCCAGGAAAATGAAGAAATGACTACCCACATGAGGGAAAAACACACACAAAGCAACCCAAAAATGAATTTCACACAAAAAAAATTCCCAGCCGCTTGAGAGAGCCCCAACGGGGGTGAATGATGATGAGGAAAATGCCCAGGAGCCCAAATCGTGAAGGAGAACATACCATAGGCATAATCATGGAAGTAAAACAACTCCCAAGCTTCCCTATGTGAGGAAAAATGAAGAACGTTGATGTCTCGCCAAATGGGCATTCATTTTTGGGTGTTTTCTTGCCCTAAAAGTCAAAATTGATTTTCCCCAAAAAGGGGTTTTCCCCAAATTGCGACATTATGCATTTCCATAGGGTTGTATAGCATAATTCAACTCTAATATTTTTTCGATTCGGTATATTTCGGATATCATAAATGGGGTTGTATAGCAGCAACATTAGTTGAGCAAGAAGAAGAAGTGCACAGGTACTTTGTTCAGACGCAAAAAATACCATCATTTGAAATAAGGTACATGAATATTCGAATTTACAATTTTCACATTTTCCCACATGGTTTTTGACACAATGATTGTTTCCCAGTTTGCGATTTGTATAAATTTCTTATTTCCGACATATAAATATTATGATAGGACATTTATGAATTGGGAAATGTATGGGACAAGGGAAAGGGATTAGCATCGCAATTAATGAGTAATTTTTATCCTGTTTAAGCATTATCTAATTTAAACTTTAATTTCCGTACAATAAAAAAAAAAAAAATGAATAGTGTGGTTAAGTGAATATTAAAGAAAACAACATGATATTAAAAAGAGCAGAAAGGTGAAATAACCTAAAAATCAGAAATGTAAATGTGATATCGGAAATGTAAATATTTGGTGTTTGGTTGAACTTGTCCATTCATTTTTCCCTTTGTAGATGGATTTTTAAAGAGTTGAACTTAAGATTTTTCAGCTTGGTGACAACTTTTTTACTATGCATTTCTTGTGTCTGAGCGCGTAGATTCGCGATTTTGACAATTGGAAACCCGAGTTCCCACATGGATTTTGACTGAGTGATTGTTTCTCAATTTGCGATTTATCTAAATTTATTATTTTCGATGTATAAATATTATGATAGGACATTTATGAATTTGGTCTTTCGTACAATCAACTCTGAGATTTCCAAGTTTTCGAGACCCTCAATCGAAATAAGAAGATCGAGTAATTGGATATAGGAGTTAGGTTTTTTTTCAAATAATTTCCTGGCTTCTCGATTTCCGATTTCCTATATTTTAGAAATAAAAAACGGGGAATATCGTTTTATATTTTAATAACGTTCATTTGTTTGATTTTAGACTTTTTATTTTCCATATCAGAAAGCGTAGATTTGACTGAATGATTTTCCACAAGGTTTTTTACTGAATGATTGTTTTCCGATTTGCGATTTGTCTAAATTTCTTATTTCTGACATACAAATATCATGATAGGACATTTATGAATTCGGAAATGTATGGGACAAGGGAAAGGCATTAGCATCGCAATCAACAAGTAATCTGTATCCTATTTAAGCATTATCTAATTTAAACTTTAATTTCCGTAAAATCAATATAAAAAACAAAAAAATGGATAGTGTGGTTAAGTGAATATTAAAGAAAATAACATGATATTAAAAATACCGGAAAGGTGAAATAACCTAAAAAATTAGAAATGTAAATGTTTGTTGTTTGGTTGAACTCGTCCGTTGATCCATAAGAAATATACGGTCAAGATTATTTTTCCCTTGTAGATGGATTTTTAAATAATTGAACCTTAAGATTTTTCAGTATGGGCAGAGTTTTTTATTGTGGATTTCCTGTGTCTGAGATCGTAGACTCATGATTTTGTCTTGTAATTTTTTACTCGGGGACCATTTTTTCTAGTAAATTTAAACTCTAAGTCATTTTTAGACATGGTTGTTAAAATTCAATCATAGAAGGTATCTTCTATGACTAGGAATAACAAACCTAAAATGACTCTTCAAGAGTAGAAAATCAAAGATCCTAATGCTGGTGTTTTCACTGACATGAGTGGGTATGTGTCTGAGTCCTCATATGTGGATTGGTCCAGAATTTATTCTATTTTTGACAGTGATGATTTTTCCTCTATTACTAATGACCAATATTTTTACATGAACATACGCAATTCGTAGCTCCATTGCATTGTGGCGAGACTTCCTTTTATGCCTTACACGAACCATGTTAAGTGGGCATTGGATCACGTTGACCTTAACCAATGAATGTTTAATGATATTGACAATGTCTCTGTTGCTTCGTTTGTTCTAGAAGTGTTTGCTAGGGCTTATGGTTTGAAAACTCTGAAGCAATTTTTCTCAACGAAACTTTTCGACGAATTCCTTTCCAAATCGAATTAGGACCAAGTGGTGAAATGTTGGCTGGAAGACGCAACACTAGTGATTCTTGTTTCACTTTCAACATATCCATTTTCTTGGTTCAGAGAGCCTTTCTCGTTGCTGGTGGCCATGTTTTGCAGGTTATATGGCTTACCTAACTGTTCCTTATTCTAAAAGAAATGGGTCGCTATGGCGAACCATGTTTTTCTTACAGGTAATTCATTCTAATGGGCATAAATTCTGTTTTACAATTTGGGGGGGGGGGGGAATTGAAAAATATCAGAGAACCTCAACCAACCAGAAACCATCTTTCTACATGTCAAGGTTCATTATGGATGCATTCTGTGCGTGTTCTTGTTTCCTCGAGCTAAATTGGGATTGGAAGGAGAAATGTCCATCTGTTCATATATATTGCGATGATATGTGGGATGACAATTTCATACCTCATGTTTATGAGCTATGTGACCTATTTCTTGGGTCAATGTATTGTAAAAATTTTAAAGTTGATGCTCCTGCATTTTCTCAAAAATATAGGGAACTCATTTCTGAGTATGGCGACTGGTATGTAGGATAATATTTCTCTTACATAAGGATTTGGGGAAGCAATATAGTGCACTTGCTTCCGATAATTGTTCCAGATCAAATGGTGCTTCAAGAAATTTCCTATTAGACTGTGATTGATGGGCCTTTTTCCAAGTTGACCAAACATAAGAAGACAGTGTGGCCTAAATTTCATGTGAATCTTGGAAATATTACGATACAGAATGCTGGTCATGCGTGTTTGTTGGGAAAGGAGATTTCTGTTATGATCTTGGGAGAGGTGTTCAAAAGAATGCATGATCCGGTGCATTTTTTGCATAATCCATTTTCTCACGAGCATGCCAAGTTTCAATATGTTCATGAAAATGAGCCCGATGATTCCATGATGCGAGGATCTTCCACTTTTCAGGAGGCAATTTGTAAAATCAGTGATCCCGGGACAAAGTCGCCATTAGAGGAATTTTGGGGTCTAAAATGGGCCTCCTAAGGAAAATAATAAAATAATAGTTAAAATAATAAAATAATGGTTAAAATAATAAAATAATATTGATTAATTTTGGAGGAAGAAAGAAAAAAACTACTTTTTGTGTTCGTATTTTCGACATATCTCCTTGTGTTTTTACTCAAATTTCGATCGGGAGAGCTCGTTGGATGCGGAATTTGATTCCGCATCCAACGAGTACCCACACTGCATACTTTTGACAGACCCCGCTACCCCAAAAACAAGAAATACTTGAAAAAATGTGATGATGATGTCATCATCACATTTTTTCAGGTGTTTCTTGTTTTTGGGGTAGAGGGGTCCAAAAAAAGTATGCAGTGTGGGTACTCGTTGGATGCAGAATCAAATTCTGCATCCAACAAGCTCTCCCAATCGAAATTTGAGTAAAAACACAATGAGATATGTCGAAAATACGAACAAAATAAGTAGTTTTTTTTAATGACAAATATGTCAATTCAACCATTATGGTTGACTTATTTTATTGAAATTCTATTGGTTCTTGAATTCCAACTCACAAAAACTTGTTTTGGCACGTTTTCTTATAAGGCCCATTTTAGACCCCAAATTTCCTCTAATGATCATTATGCTTATGAAAAGGATCTTAAGAGAATAATTTTGCTAGAAAGAGCAAATAAATTGGAACTAAAACAAGATTTTGACAAGGAGAAGACATAACAAGAAGCGAGAGAATATTTGGCAAGGTCTGCTGCTATTGTTGTTGCTCAATCTAAGGACACGGGAAAAGGTGTCCTTCAAGGCCCATTAGCCCCTCTCTTTGGAGAATGGAAGATACGCTGGAGAAAGGGGTTGAATTCAAAAGAAAATTTTGAAAAACTAGGGTTAGAACCGTACCGATTTGAGAAGGAGAAGTGAGAAGATGAAGTGAGAGAACATGCAACAAGGTCTGCTACTGCCATTGGTGCTCAATATGATAATGAGGGGACATGTGTTCTTGAAGGCCCATTGATCCCCTCTCTTACAACAATCAAAGATATGTCAGAGAAATGGGCAGAAATCAAAATAAATTTTGAAAAAGTCACGTCTGAATTGCAATATGAGACAGAGTTAACTGAAGTAAATCCTAAAAGGATGAATACTATAGTAGTTTCTAAACAGGTTCAACTGCCAGAAGAATGGACAAAATAAAAGCTGATTTCTTCGATCTCAAATTGCTAGAAGGAGAGGCTTGTTCAAGAATGTTCAATGACAGATACAGATGTACAAGAATCTTCTTTGCAAAATGTTATTTGTTTATCGTCAGCTTAGATTGAGAGTCATGATGTGAATGTGGAAGAAGATGATGAGGCTATTATGACTATCGTTGTGTCATCTATCCTCAATATCCAAAGGTTTTCCAGTATGTTAGGTACATAATATTTCCAGCATTGTTTTTCTAAGGAAAATTTGTCATCAATAATGGCAGCTACTGTTATCATGTTCACTAGTTCAGTTGACTCAATTATTCATAGTTATGCTTCTTCTTTTTCATCAGCTCAGCTTATCACTACATGCCAGGATGACATTCCTTACATCTGTATGACTCTTTCTGAAAAGAATGATTTTTCTATATGTGATTCTTTTACATCACTCTCTCTTACCTCTATTTCTTGTCATATGAATATTGTCCCTGTTAGTACAGATATTCCTTTAAATCAAACGCAAAGTGATCCTTTGGTTAGCATCCATTAGCAAAGCATTTAATCTTCTAAAGTTATGGAAGATTTTGGAGAAGATGCAGTTGTATCCTTTGGAAAATATTATTGGAGTAAAAGGTATAAAGATATGTTTAAAAGGGGAGCCAAGAGAGCCAGAAAAAATTCAGGCATAAATGTTCCTGCTATTGGTGAGGTCATATGGAAGGTAGACACAAGTGATATGAAATAAGGGGCAGTGGACATAGCAGCTGGCATGGGATTTTTTGCTGGAGATAATTTTCAATGTGTTTCACAATTAAGTTTGGCTCTTGGTGAAAAACCGATAGAATTGGAGAAGGTGAAACGTGAGTTAGTAGAAATACAACAGAGGCATGAACAATAGATTGGGCAGTTGAAACAAGAACATGAAGAGAAAATAGAGAGATGGAAAAATAAAGTTGAATAAGAGAAGTATCAGCTTCAGAATGTAGAGGTTGTTAATCATCAACAAGTAGAACAAATAGTTCTTGTCAATTAAGAATTGAAACATGTCCATTTGGCCTCAAAAGGTTGTTCTTTTGTTGATGTGAGACTTGAGGATTTTAAACACTTACTTTGTAAAATACAGGAAGAATTTCGACAGAATGTGATAGATTTGTATAGCTTTTTTGATGAGATGCAAGGCCTGTATGAGAAGTTTATCAAGAATTCTAAAACTCTTGAGGATCACCATTATTGGATAAGAGTAGCATGCACTGGTTTAGAGCAAGTAAGAGGTTGCAAAAAGCATATTAAGGAAATACCTGATGGCTTGCAAATTTTAGACAAGTTAGAGCTCAAGAAAACCAAAGTTTGCATTGAGACATGGGAGGATATGTGCGATTCAGTTGAAGCTGTAGTCAATGTAGGGAAAAAGGTTTGTAAAAACAGGTGGTTTGCTTCAAACAATTTGCTAACTTATTTGAGTTTAACTGTTTTGCAACTTCTGAGTGAGGCAGTTTGTCCTAAAGTTCATTTGGAAGAAGTGGAAAATCAGTTTGATCATATCAAAGAGTTGATTCAACAAATTAGTCAGTTAACGGTGCGAGAGATAGAGAAATGGATAGAAGTCCCCCATGCCTCCATAGCTCGGATAAAACTGTTCATCAAAGAATGGAAAAAAATGACAAGGGTGGAAATTTTGTCCCAAATTTGCAAGAACGATATTCAGTTGAGGAATGCTCATTTTCAGGAAGTTAATGACATTCTGGATATATTTACGAAATGGTGTTCTTCCATTGATCAAAGATAGAAACTATTTTTTGTGTAATTGTACATTTTGGTGTGAATTTGGAGTCATTGTGTAAGTCCAAGAAACAATTTTTTTTGCAATTTGTATATCTTCAACACTTAAATGCTAAGGTGATATAAATTAATTGAAATAAGTAAATTTGATTTGCATGTTTGTACATTAATTGGGAATATGTTAATTTTGATTTGCATGTTTATTGAAAGTAATTTTAACTTTGAAACTTGTTTTGGAATATGTTAATGAAATACACTTAGCTTTCAGGGTGTTGGCATCGCAACCTAAAAGACACTCTGAATTGAACTCAAAACAGTTTTGCATATTAGATTTAAAGAAGTGGCTCGATTATTTAAAGGTTTCCCATGCTATTTTTTCTATTTTGTGATTTTTGTGTATTGGGAATTGAAAATACTATCTTCGACATTTATTTATTTGAAGATAGAAAACTTCGGAGATTGCTCGGTATTGAAAATTGGAAAATGTTGGTTGTGGAGCCTAATATTCCAGATCCAAAGATATTATTCAGTTGTGATTGTAACCTAGGAGTACTGTACACTCATTCCCCCTGCCTTGGGATGTGTGTTGGCCAACAGTATTGAGGACCCATGGTATTGGGTTAACCCTAGAATTTTCCCATTGTATTTCCCCTATAAAAGAAAGCATTGTAAAATGACTGAGTATGGTAGTGTATTGTATTGGAAGAGAGACTGTGAGAGCATGAAGAGGAAGTGCAGTGGTTTTGCTGCAGGGTGTATCCCTTCATCTTTTTGAACTGTAATAAAAGGACTAGTAATTTCTTTGTGGACGTAGCCCATCGTTTGGGTGAACCACATTATATCTGTGTCTCTTTGTAATGTTTTAATGTGTTTTGCATCTTGTTTATTGATTTAACTGTATATCTGTTATTGCTCTGCGGTCCTGTTTTCCAACAATTGGTATCATAACCAAAAGGTCTATTTGGTTGGTAAACTCGTAGGAAAGAAGGGTTCCTGTTTCAAGTGGGAGCAATGGTGAAAGAAGGAAATTTTAGGGTCTTGAAATTTAATGGCCAAAACTATTAGTTATGGAAGATGCAAATGGAGGACTATCTGTACCTGCCATTGGGCGAAAAATCAAAACAGCTGGTGGCTATGAAGGATGAAGAATGGGAGGTTCTTGACAGAAAGGCACTGGGAACAATACGGCTGTGCCTGGCTTCGTCGGTGGCCTTCAATATTTCAAAAGGAAAAACAACAGAGGGTGTGATGAGCACATTGAGTAAGATCTATGAAAAACCCTCAGCTTCTAACAAGGTGTTTTTAATGAAGCGTTTATTTAATATGAAGATGTCGGAAGGTGGATCTGTTGCTAACCATTTAAATGAGTTTAATACACTTACCAGTCAGTTAAGTTTTGTAAAAGTGAACTTTGATGATGAGGTTAGGGATCTTCTAATCTTGTGCTCATTGCTAGAAAGCTGGAATAGCTTGGTCATGGCTGTAAGTAACTCTGTCCCTAGTTCAAACACTCTTAAGTTTGATGATGTTGTTGGTGTTATTCTTAGTGAGGAAATGAGAAGAAAAAGCACAGGTGAGACATTAGGTAATGCGTTGGCCATGGAGAGCAAAGGGAGACAAAACGAGAGAGGAAGGAGCCCAGGAAATCATGGTAAGTCTAAAAAGGGAAGATCCAAGTGCAGATTTAGAAAAATAGAGTGTTGGAACTGTGGTAAGAAAGGACATCTGAAGAAAGATTGCAGAGCTCCAAAGAAAAAAGGAGACAGACAGCAAGAGACTACTTAGGAAGCAAATGTAGCAGGTGATGTGTTACAAGATGCTTTGATTCTTGCATTATATAATACTAGTGATTACTGGGTAGTAGATTCAGGGGCTTCATGTCATGCTACACCCCATAGGAAATTATTTCATGATTATGTTCAAGGTGATTTTGGGCATGTGCTATTGGGGGATGATGAACCATGTAAAATTGTTGGAAAGGGTAAGGTATAGATTAAGTTAAACAATGGAAGTGAATGGCTGCTAAAGGATGTAAGGCACATTCCTGCTATGAAAAAAAATCTGATCTCAATAGGGCAGTTGGGAGATAGCGGTTGTTTGTCTACGTTTGGAGAAACATGGTGGAAGATCACTAAAGGATCAATGGTAATTGCAAAAGAGATAGGGTAGGTATGTTATTTTTATGTCCTCATAATACTGATTATTCTATCTCTGTAGCTTCCATAGAAACAGGTGCGGCGTTGTGGCATCATAGGCTTGGACACATGAGTGAGAAGGGGATGCAGATTCTCCACTCAAGGAAACTGCTTCCTGGTCTGAAGCAGGTAAGTTTGGAATTCTGTGAGAACTGTGTTTATGGAAAACAGAAGAGAGTTAGATTTCTCAGGGTTGGGAAACAAAAGAAGAGTGAAAAGTTAGAGCTTGTCCATACAGATGTATGGGGACCAACTCAGGTACAATTTCTTGGTGGCTCTCATTATTATATTACTTTTATTGATGATGCAACTATAAAAACTTGGGTTTATTGCATTGGACAAAAATATGATGTGTTTGATACTTTTAAGAAGTGGAAAGCTTTGGCTGAGAATGAGACAGGAAAAATGTTGAAATGTCTCAGATTTGATAATGGAGGGGAGTACTGCAGTAAGGAGTTTGATAGTTACTGTTCACACAATGGGATTCATAGAGAGAAGACAGTCCCTGGAACACCCCAAGAAAATGGTGTGTCAGAAAGGATAAACAGAACGATCATGGAGAATGCAAGGTGTATGATATTTCATGCAGGGTTGCCCTTACATTTTTGGGCTGATGTTGTAAACACTATTGTTTATTTAATAAAAAGAGGGTCTTCAAGTGCTTTGGATGGTGGCATTTCAGAGGAGGCATGGATAGGAAAGCAGGTAAAATACTCATTTCTAAGAACTTTTGGTTGTGAAGCATTTGTCCATATTGATAAAGATGATAGAACAAATCTTGAGGATAAATCCAAGAAATGTACCTTTATTGGATATGGGGTTGATGATTTTGGTTATCACTTATGGGATCTTAAAAATCACAAAATCATTAGGAGTAGAGATGTAGTATTCAATGAAAAGGTCATGTACAAAGATCAGTTGCAAGGAAAGAAAGAAGTAAAGGAAAACACAGAGTACACAGTGCTTGATGAAATCAAAGAAAATGAAGTTCCAAAAGCACCAGAAAATCAAGAGCAGCAGCAGGTACCTGAAACTCCTGCAACTGTAAGAAAGTCTACCAGGTTAAGTAGACCCCCTGAATGATTCTCTCCTTCACTATATTATTTATTGATGACTGATTTTGGTGAACCAAAATGTTTTGAAGAAGCAATGCAGGTAGAAACTAGAAAGAAGTGGGAGTAAGGCATGGATGAGGAGATGGACTGATTGGTAAGAAACCAGACTTGGGATCTGGTTAAGTTTCCTGCAAAAAAAAGGGCATTGCAGAATAAATGGGTTTACAGGTTGAAGGAAGAAGATGGAGGAAAGAAGCGGTACAAGGCTAGACTTGTTGTAAATGGGTTTGCACAAAAGAAAGGTATAGACTTTGATTAAATATTTTCTCCTGTTGTTAAAATGACTTCAATTAGAACTATTTTAATTCTAGTGGCGGTAGAAGATTTGCATCTTGAACAGTTAGATGTAAAAACGACCTTTCTCCATGGAGATTTGAAGGAAGGGATTTGTATGCAGCAGCCACAAGGGTATGAGGTCAAAGGGAAGGAGAATTTGGTTTGCAGGTTGAATAAGAGCTTGTATGGCCTAAAGCAAGCTCCAAGGAAGTGGTATTTAAAATTTGATAAGTTTATGACAGAACAAGGTTATGATAGATGTCATTCTGACCACTGTGTTTATTTCAAGAGGCTAGATAATGAAAGACATATTATCTTGTTATTGTATGTGGATGGCATGCTTGTTGCAAGGTATAACATGTAAGATATAAATGTGCTCAAAAGAAAACTAGCTAAATCATTTGCGATGAAGGATTTGGGTGTTGCAAAGAAAATCCTTGGTATGAGAATAACAAGAGACAGGAAAAATCACAAATTGACGTTGTCTCAAGGTGAGTACATAGAAAAGGTGTTACAGAGGTTTAGAATGCAGAATTCAAAACCAATCAGTACACATTTGGTGAGCCATTTCAAACTAAGCAAGGATATGTGTCTAGAGACACAGGAAGAGATAGATTACATGTCCAAGATTCCCTATTCATTAGCGGTTGGGAGCTTGATGTATGCCATGGTGTGCACAAGACCAGATATTGCACATGCAGTGGGACTTGTGAGCAGATATATGAATAATCCAGGTAAAGAGCATTGGAAAGTAGTACAGTGTATTTTCAGGTATTTGAGAGGTACCACTTCTCATGCATTATGTTTTGGAGGTTCAGACACTGTTATACAGGGATATGTTGATGCAGATATGGTTGGTGATAAAGACAACAGGAGGAGCACCACAGGGTATGTGTTTACTATAGGTGTAACAACAGTAAGTTGGATTTCAAAACTGCAACAGGTTGTTGCACTTTCAACGATGGAAGTAGAGTATGTTGCTGCTACAGAGGCTAGTAAGGAGATGATTTGGTTGCAGAGGTTCATGGAAGAATTGGGTAAGAAGTAGGAGAATAGTAGGTTGTACAATGACAGTCAGAGTGCCATTCATCTTGCAAAGAAATCATCCTTTCATTCGAGGACTAAACATATACAACTCAAGTACCACTTCATAAGATTTGTTCTAGATGAAGAACTGTTAAAATTAGAAAAGATACACACTAGCCAGAATCCTGCAGACATGTTGACAAAGGGAGTAACCAGAGAGAAATTGAGTTCCTGCTCAATTTCTGTTGGCCTTCAAGCATGAAGGTGAAAAGAATAAATTTGCTAAGTCCAAGGTCCAAAGCATAGTCCAGCAAGTGCAGTAGTGGTGGAGTTGCTGTGATCAGTCTTCAAGTGGGAGATTGTTGGTTGTGGAGCCTAATCTTCCAGATCTAGAGATATTATTTAGTTGTGATTGTAACCTAGGAGTACTGTACACTCATTCCCCTTGCCTTGGGGTTCAGGGTAGCGCCCCGAAAAACGGGGTTTGGGAGAAATGCCCCTAAGAAATTTTTGTGGGATGTGTGTTGGCCAACAGTTTTGTGGACCCATGGTATTGGGTTAAACCTAGAATTTTCCCATTGTATTTCCCCTATAAAAGAACGTATTGTAAAACGACTGAGTAAGGTATTGTATTTTATTGGAAGAGAGACTGTGAGAGCGTGAAGAGGAAGTGCAGAGGTTTTGCTGCATGGTGTATCCCTTCATCTTTCTGGATTGTAATAAAAGGACTGGCAATTTCTTTGTGGACGTAGCCCATCGTTTGGGTGAACCACGTTATATCTGTGTCTCTTTGTAATGTTTTAATGTGTTTTGCATCTTGGTTATTGATTTAACTATATATCTGTTATTTCTCTACGGTCCTATTTTCTAACATGAAAATTCAATTTTGTTAAGGTTATTTTGATATTGTACAGTATTTGTTGAAATAATTTCGTAGATTTGTGATTTTTGATTTTGGATATTAAAAAGTGGAAAGATCGGTTTTTTTTAATTGCAATGTTTATTGTTATATTGGATTTCTAAGATTTAGGATTTAATTATTGTGAATCACAAATGTTCGATAGCAGTAATAACCTTAAGAAAAACTGGAATTTCTGATACTCAATATCTGATTTCTAAAATTTGGTATCGAGTTTCAAAATTATATGAATTATTTTTATTTGCAAAAAAGATTTTAAAAATTGATTTAAAATATAATATTTTAAAGAATTATTATTTTTTTATTTAATTATAAATTTTAATTTATACAGTAAATTAAAATTTATAATTTAATTATCACAGATTGACGTTGTACTCATTACGCATTAATGAAGCGGGTTTTTTTGTGCACGGTGGCCAACTTCATGATGAGTTGATTTTTAATGTTGGGATTAAAGTTGATTTGGTACTGACATTTCTAAAGTTCATTTTGTCCGAGACGACATTAAATTGTTGCTGTTGAGGATTCTTTTTGAGCATGTATCAGCTTCAATTGAGGACACTGTAGCTATCGAGTTAAGGGATGATTTGATGCAACTGTCATTTCCTTATGTCATTACAGTATAATTTTGCTTAGCCAGTAACTGGATGTGGTACATCAATGTTTTTTATCCATTAATGGCCTCCTGTTGGTTTTAGCGTGGTGATTCGGTTCATCTATTTCTTGCCTAAGTGATTGGGTCTTGGTTTATTGTTGTTATTCTGTGTTGTTGTTGCAGAACCATTCTATTTTTCTTTGTTCTATTTTCTTTTGAATCTGAACCAGCATACTATGTCCAAGCAGTGTGCCACGTCTCATCGTGGGTAATGAGGGGCGTGCATGACAAAGGTAGATGGTTACAAAAATGATATTTCTCTGCAAGTTAAGTCCATAATAGATGACTGGGAGAGGAAGCTGGTAAACGAGTATATTTCTCACAATATTGATGGGGTAAGCCTGAATCACTATTGGATCATTAAAAACATGATCGGGTTACTCATGGAAGAAATGCTAGGGAAACGAGATAATAGTAAGTTGGCAATTTCAGAGGCTACATCGAAAATGCTGGAGTTAGATATGATTATCATGGAGAGAGATATGATGGACATGTGGAAAAAATTAGCCGTGGGGGTTGATTCCTTGGGTGATGGAGGTAGCGAAAATGTCTCTATGGATCCAGAAATGAATGTTGACCCTGCTCCTATGATACTCGTTGTATCTACAGTGCCTGTTACAATTAGTGAGATTTTCAAAGGAGGTGAGGAATGTGATGCTTCTATGGGGAAAGTGAATGCTTTTGTGGAAAAAGTGAATCCTTATGTGGGGAAAAAAGATACCTCTCTAGGGAAAGTGACTGTTCTTCTTTTGAAGTGCAGTCTACCATTTTCAGACAAGGAAGTGTGTGGGCCTTCTCTTATGGATGAAGAAACACAAAACACGCAAGATCTGACTATCACTACGAGTGGTGCTAACTCATGATCTTGTTTCTCTTTGTTTTTTTTTCACTTTTGCTTCCTTTTGTTTACCTCTAAGTTTAATATCTTATTTAGCTTTCAAGGTCTCTTCGTAAACATTTGTTGATAGTAATTTTGTACGTAGCCCCCCATATATCACATGGGTTATTGTGGCTCATTTGAATATGTTTGTACTTTTCTATAACCTTTACTTAGGCAGAAACGTTCATTTTGTGTATGGTTTTTATGCTCAGTACAGTTAAACTGAAATATTTTTTGCTTTTAAGGGATTAGAGTGGTTGTTATAGCACTTTATTCAGTTGATCATAAATATTGTTTTTTTTTTGTAATATTTTGTGACTTTCGATTTTGGAAATTATGGAACTTTGGTTTTTGTTTATTTGAAAAGAGAAAACTTTCGAGATCGAAAATGTCACAAACTGAATTTGGGGAATCGAAAATTGGAACATCGCATAGAGATGTATAGGGTTTTTTTTTCCCTGCACGTTCGTTATGTTCTTGTTGTTATTGATTAACATATATCACATATGTTCTTGTTATTGATTTTCTACAATGAGGATTTTGAATATTGTACGTGTTGAAATTATAAACTGCGCATGTCCCGAAAGACCATATGGTCTAATTTGTAGTAAAATGGAGTTTGTCAGTATATGAAATTGATTTTCACGTTTTATTTTCACTGTTGGTATAATGTTCGCAGAAGTTATTCCTTTGCTAAGTTTATGCCTATTTTAAATTCGCTCTTTGTTATTTTTCATCACTTTATTTTGACTGTTTCTATTATTGTCATAGAGTTTATGGCGGAGATTTGGGATGTAAACCTGGTTTTATTTCGTTTATTTATCCTAATAAACCTAAAGTTTAAAGATTTAATATGCGTGATTATCTTGATTTGGGTATATATGATATTTATTTAAAGATGTAATAACAAATATTTATGTTAAAAAATATGAAGTTTACAGATAATTCAAACATTATGTGTTTGGAGTGTGTGATATTTACGATAATTTAATGATTAACCAATATTTTTGATATATTTAATCATTAAGAAATGACGAAAAATTTATACCATTATAAGAAGGCACCGATCAGTTGACAAATGTGGAGTTGATACACTATGAGATAATTTAAGGCGGACAAGAAGTGAGGGAAAGAGTCACTTCTACAATTAATATGATGACTTTATAGCAGAAATGGGCAGCACTATGATGGAATTAAAGAGGAGTCTCATCATTTTGCACATTGGATTTCAAAGTCATTACTCCTCACGATTTTTAGATTTCTCCATAATTAATTAGTGCAAGTATATTAAGGAGAGTTGTCTTATCATGGTCCCACTAGGTATTTGTTTTTATTATATATACATATGTTTTTAAGAAAAATATGCTTCTGAAGAATTAAACATTTTTGTTTACAACATTTGACATAGAAATAAGTTGAATGTTAAGATTTCAAATCATTTGAGCAAAAAAATTGAGTGTCCGGTCTCCGATATCCGAAATATCGGGAATAGGAAACTGCGAATAAGGGAAATACCCTAAGAGAAATTTGACTTTTGTGTTTTTTGATATCGGTTATAGGATATTGCGTATTGTGTTTCTGAAATTGGAGAATGGGAATAAAATGTTCAGTAATGTGTGAAATAAAAATGGAAAGAGAATTCGATATTTTCGAATCCGGAGATTTTTGAATTAACATTTATAGAAATAGGAAGAACAACATTTATATATATGAATGAGGTCCAAATGATATTATGTGTTTGGGAGTGTTATTTGTATGAAATTCAAGAATGGGAGGAGAATAAAAGAGGAGTGTGATCCTTCTGCAGATTGGAATTGAAATCCAATTTTATAGGAGATAAGATTCTATGTGAATAGATTTGCCACTGTCAACATGTGAATATCTGAGATATCGGGAATAGGAAATCACGAATAAGGGTAATAGCCTAACATAAATTTGAGTTTGCAGTTTCTGAAGATATCATTTGGACAAAAAATTGATTGTACGATATTCGAGATATCGGAAATAGGAAATCGCTCGATGGTATATTCAAGACAGGTGTCTTATCATGGTCCCCTAGCTATTTGTTTTTATATATTTAGATGTTTTTCTGAAAAATATGCTTTGATTTTGAAAATTACAACATAAACATTTTGTAAACATGTTACTAAAAAATTAAACATTTTGTAAATATTTTGCAAAGATTTTCGCTTACAAAATTTGACATAGAAATAACTGGAATGTTAACATTTCAAATCATTTGAGCAAAAAAATTGTGTCTGATTTGTTCGATATCCGAGATATTGGAAATTGGAAATCGTGAATGCGGAAAAGAACTGTGCTTTCGAAACTGAACCTTTCTAACTTATCTTCGTTTGAAAATCAGAAATTGGCTATCATGTTTTGCAAATAGAAAATTTAAAAATAATTTGAACAATAACTCGAGTCTCGCATTTCCAATATGGGAAATATCGGAAATGAGAAATCACAAATAAGACAAATACCCATAAGTAAAATTTGACTTTGCAATTTTCAATTTTGAATTTCGGAAATTCGATTTTGTGTTTCGGAAATTGAAAAATCAAAATATGAAAATAAAAAGTTATTGTTTATTTAAAGTTCATTTAAGGAAGGAAGAGTTGATCTAAAATTGTGATACGTTAATTATTTCGTCGTATATAATAATTGTCGTATTTCCTGTAAAATTTGAAGAAAGTTACAGTTTTATTATTTTCGTAGAACACATTATATGATTTCATATTGTTTTATATCAATTGATTCCTTACATCAATCTGTGTTTTTATCCATTGATATAAAATGTAATAATTGATATAATATAAATCAATCTATCATGTTTTGCAAATAGAAAATTTAAAAATAATTTGAACAATAACTCGAGTCTCGCATTTCCAATACGGGAAATATCGGAAATGAGAAATCACAAATAAGACAAATACCCATAAGTAAAATTTGACTTTGCAATTTTCGATTTTGAATGTCGGAAATTCGATTTTGTGTTTCGGAAATTGAAAAATCAAAATTTGAAAACAAAAAGTTATTGTTTATTTAAAGTTCATTTAAGGAAGTAAGAGTTGATCTAAAATTGTGATACGTTAATTATTTCGTCATATATAATAATTGTCGTATTTCCTGTAAAATTTGTGTTAGAATAATCAACCCATAGTATTTACCCACTTAGACATTATTTCATTTATTTTGTCTTATTTGCCTAGTCCATGAGTCCCACCATGTGCAAGTTGCTAATTGCCTATCCATAGAGGTCAAACTTGGCATTATTGACTCATGGAGCACTTGGGAAAGCCTTGGGAATCAAATCTGCTTTATTCCTGGCCTCCTAGGCGCCCTTCTACTTTTTCTGATTTATTGCTTGCTTTTTCAGTGTTTTAAGGCACATAGGAAAGCAAGACTAGGTGAGGTGAATCTGCTTTGTTGCCTCTTCCTCCTCCACTCTTTCCTCCATGAAAAATC
>LPNX011088607.1:0-16983 GCA_001517045.1 Pseudotsuga menziesii
CATTCCAACGCCTCTTCTAGCTGGATAGTCCACTCAGGTTGGACTGGTACTGAGATAGTGTGATCCTCAAAAATCTTAGTCTTGATGATATCTAGGGCCTAGGAAACACTTGGATGTTCTGATTCAAATGCAAAGGTGAGTAGGAAGCTGTCTGTCATAAGCGGCCATGTGGTTGTTCCCTTGCGCAGCTCGGTCTCTGTGTACCAATTCCTTGGAATTGTGTCCAATGTGTGAATGAATCTGTGAACCCATTCATCCTCTGGAATGTCTGACCAGTTCTGTTCACATATCTGAATGTGTACCCTGGGGTCAGTTTCTCCTGTGTACTTGTGCTGAGCATACCTTCTGTCGTCAGAAAATCTGATCGCCATCAGTCTTTTGATGTTATCCCATGATGCGATATTTTCTTTATGCGCATACCACCATCTTGCAGGTGTGGCTCTAACTGCAAGGTCCATAGCTGCGATCCTCTGCTCAGGGGGAGTTTGTTGCTCAAATTGTTTGAGAAAATATTGGATGTCTGTCAGACCATGATATGATGGAGTCTCAGCGATCTCGGCACCAATCCATCGCAGTGACTTACTTATAAATGCACATCTGCACGATGATACTTCGTAAAGTCTGTTCTGCCAGTTTTCTAGACCAACATCCGAATCCAATGCGCATGAGCTGTCGCATTGCCAACTAATATGCCCTTCTACAGTGGGATTGATATAGTCATTCTGGTTTGCTGTCATCTGGTAGAGACTCTCCATATTATGTGCTTCTTCTTCTGCTCGGATAGGTTCGATATATCTAGGTCCTTGGTAAGGATCCAGCGGTGCGATGACCCGGATCCGCGCATCCTCAAAGGTCATTTGTCTTTTCTTTAGGTCAATGACAACTTTGCTGCCAATTGCCCAAACAATACTCAGTAGTGCTAGATATGGTCGACTGTCACCAATGATTTCTATAACCTCAAAGTCCACAAAAGTACAAACTCCGTCAATATCAACTGGCACCTGCAATAATCGACCCAATGGTGATACTCGCTGCTGATTAGCTAATCTCAGGTGGATAGGTGATAGGGCTAACTGAGGACTACCCATCTATTCCCATGTCTGCTTGGTTAGAACGTTCACCTCTGATCCCAGGTCTAAGACAACCTCATCCATTTCAAATTCACCGATCTGGGATGTGAATTTCATCTCTCTTCCTGTCCTTGCATGTCTTGTAATATTATGGACAGCGCGGTGTGCACTGTCCGAGAGAGAGGGTTGCTGACACTGATCTATCATACGCTGTAGCTCACCAACAGCTTTATCGTTTCTCAGGAATTTCAAGCAGCTGTGCAGGAAATCTTGTATACTTCCTGTCGATTCATCTTCATCACATCTTCCGGATGTGGTAGCCTGCTGTGCCTGCTCAGGGTTATCGCTACAAGGTGCTTGCTGCGGTACGCCCCTAGACGGCGGTACCTGCGGTCCTGCTAGTGTAGGTTCATCAAAGGAAGCCTTAGCTTCGTGAAAGGTCTCCTTATTCTTCTGTAGGTTGAGTGCAGTTGCTTTAGTAGGAGCTCTGCGCACCCACCCCTGACTTGTGTTCTGTCCGGTCTCCTGCGATGTGCCACTGGTGGAAGCATCGCTCCGAGTCACAATGTTAACTGCTGGTTCTGGTTCCTTAGGTTCAGCAGCAATAAGCTGGATGTTCTGGTGTGCAACTGGTTTAGGATCTCTGATCTTAGCTATCAAGATGGGACACTCTTCTATGGTATGATCATAAGATTTGCAGTAATTACAAGTAGTAGTGGCGTTCTGGCAGTCCCTAGCATAGTGTCCGACAATTCCACAATTATAACAAGTGATTGGTCCACGACCTTGACCGAAACCTCCTTCTCTTGCGAAGCCTCCTCCACGGCCTCGTCCTCTGAATCCTCCTCCTCAGCCTCCATACGTCTGAGCCGGTTGTGGTCCTGTTGCTGGACCCTGTGTGTCTGCTTGGACTCTGTACACATCCTGTGTTCTTTCTGACAGGAGATCATAAGCTCGGCAATCTTGTGGATCATGCCCGACGGATTTACAGAAGATACAATAGATATTTTTAGGTGTCTGTACATACTTTTGAAGCAAAGGGCATTGCTGAGGTGGATGTCCTTGAGTTCTACATATTTCACACCATGGCCCTTGTGTTCGTGGTAAGGGGTTAGGAGCCCCTGACGCTAAATATTCTGCAAAGACTGGACAGTTGTCTTTACTGTGGCCCTGTTCTCTGCACTTTATGCACCATATGTCTTGCATAGCCTCTTTCCCTTTTTTAAGTTCATGTATCTGTAAGGTGAGGTTGGCCAACTGGGTATGTAGAGTTGTCATCCCTGTACAGGTTTCTGCTAAAGGTGAAGCCTCTAGTTTCATAGCCATCTCCAGCGCCTCATCTTGAGTAGTGAGTTTCTGTTGCATTAGTGGCATTCTGATATGAGGGAGCAGCGCTGCAATAAACCATGCTTTATGCTGCTCCGGCGCAAAGTCAAAACTTACTTGGTCGATAAGAGCTTTGAATTTCTGGTCAAAGTCCCATACTGACTCTGATGGTAGCTGTTTAATATCCTTAAGCTTTGTAATGCACTGAGACTCAGATTTAGGTTTCTTGAACTCTTTAATCATGGCGTTCTTGACCTGGGCGAGCGTCTTGGGTAATGTAGTATACTTTATGTACCATGTCAAGGCTCTGTCTCTGAGTGTGGTAACCAACTGTACAAGTTTAAGGTTATCATCGTTGATTGTTTTAATGGTCCACATAGCTTCGCATAGGAACCAATGTTGTTCCGGATCTTCAGCTCCTGTACCTTTAAAGATAGGTAGCTTCATGTCGTCTCCCATTCTATGTCTCTATGGTGGGTTCTGACTGACTGGAGTACTACCACTCAGCGGTGTAGGTGAAGGTGCTGTAACGGGAGTAGGTACTGACTGTGAACTACTAGATGGAGTACCTACGGGATTATTCTAAGTCCCTGTCTGCTTCTATGGAGTATAGGGGTGGTAAGGGATACCCCCCTCTGGTTCTTCGGTGGTGCTAGGGCTCTGCTGTCTAATACTGTTTGAACTGTCTTCAAATATAGGAGAACTAAATGCTACTTTATACTTCTTTCCACTCCGTGTTCGTCCAATGTCATCAAAATCACTTTCAAACTCTTGTGACATTACTAGCTTTACTTATTCATCTGAGACTAGATCCATTGTTCCTTTTTCATATAGCAGCATCTTAAGGGACAAGTTTAGAGATCTTAGGTACTTACCGCGATATCCTTTGAAGAAGTATCGTTCGGCTGCGCTGAAGCTCTTTCTCTGGTCAACTGCAAACTCTGTAACGTAGCCTTCTAGCACACTAGTAAGCCAGAAGTCCACTGCTCTCGTAATCGGATTGTCAAGGTTCTGTACGGTCTGAATCAGCTCTGGTGTCCAGACGATGTTTCTTTTCTTCTTGAATGTGTTGCTATCTGTCAACTTGGATAACCAATCGAAGAGCTCGTTTCCGTAGGTTACAAAAAATATAGCATGTATGTCTGAAGCGATATGCTTCTCTAGCCAGGCCTCTGTGCTTAGTCTCGGGCTCCTATTCTCTTGCTTGGCGAACTCCCTTAAGTCTGAATCCAGCCACTGGTGAAACTCTTCTCTCGTAGGATTCCAATAGAACATTGAATCCCAGTCGTTTAAACCGGCAACAGAACCATTTGTTGATTGCATGGGCAGACCCGGGTTTACTATAATTAATCAACAACACCCAAACTCACTGGCCCTTTCAGCGACAGACCGCGAAGCGATCTGAAGTCTCACCCAAAGTGAATCTAATGGGTTGGCCAAGACTCAAGTGTCTTGGACCAGGTTCTGCGCATCCTACTTCTTTCTCTTACTCCTGCGCACTACTAGATCAACTAGCTCTGCGCATCGCACGTCCCCTTCTACTCGCGGAACTTTTACCCGTGCGATGCTTAACCCTGCGCAAGTCGCACGATTTCCTCTCTCGTCGCACAACTTCCACTTACTCACAATATTCCCAACCTTACCGCATCTCTGCGCACCGCGGAACACCCATCCTCTCCTCAACGCTAAGCCCTTATCTCGCAGTATCGTGCACCGCAGCTCCTCTGCTGATGCGATACTGCCTCTCTGCGATATCTTACCACTATGACTTTGCGCTCTTAGCGTGGGCTGTGCCGATGTGCGAACTCTACCTCTCAGAAGTATATTGTGAGTAATTGGTCATTAGAGACAGACGTAAGGGAGTCTTTAAACAACCTACTAGAATGCTTCAACTTGTCTTTATCCTCTTGCCTTATCATGGGCGGAACAATACATACATTCATCTATGGCAACTAACATTACATGCATAATAACCAGTAACAGTAAGCAAATACAATCACATTCATACAACACATAACACGCATATTTAACGTGGTTCACCCCCGGGATGGGAGCTACGTCCACCAAACTGTGCTTCTATTATATATCTTGAGGGAAGTTAGCACAGTTTGTTGCACTACATATGCAGCGCGAGGTCTCTTCTAGACCTCTGGTCTATCTCTATGTTGCCTTTCTTCCAATATATCCTTCCCTCTTTGTTTTCTCTATGAATGGTTACATACAGACTCAAATGACTCACAGACAACTAGGTGTCTGGATCGTTACAACGCAGTCTGTCTGACGGATTCTTGAGTCTACAAAACTATCAACTGACCAACTATCTAACTGGCTGATTAGCTAACCCTTTACAATACAAAAATGCAAGCTTTTAAAGGAAGCCCGAAGGTCGTGTCATTACAACACTGTGGGCCTATCCCAACAGTAAACCCATACCCTAAATAGTGACAGTCGGTCCTCTCTATCCTTGAGGTAGCCGCTTCCCGTCACATTGCAGCTCTCTGTAGTCTTCCATGCTTCCCGGCACTGACCATGGGTACTATGCACCGCTTCTCTTTCTGTACTTCGTCTTCAATGCTTGAGCCTCGTTGCTCCTTCTTCTTTATGAGGGTCACTGAGCCCTCCTGTCTTCCGCCGCTGCCTTCAATGCAGTGGTTGAGATTTCTTCTCTCGGCCGCTCAGGTACCATTTCCTTCTTGACTTTTCTATCCCAAAAGTCATGGTTTCCGGCTCTGCTCTCCAGCTGGAAACGTGCTACGCCGTCGTAGCTCTGCCCTGTCCTTTTTCCGCCAAAACTTCTCTCTTTCCGTCAAAATTAGCAACTTCTTCTGTAGCTGCGGGATCCTGCTCCAACAAGCACTCCATACAATCCTCAACAGAATGGGGTTTCAAATGAAAGAACATAACAATAATGGAAGCAACAAAAGAAATACTACATGACCAGGATATTCTGATGCACTTATGGGAAGAAGAAACAAGGACAACTGTGTATGTATAGAACCGTACTCCTCACCGAGTACTCGAAAACAATAATCCTAAAGAGGATTTATCAGGAGGGAAACCATAAGTCATCCATATTAGAATATTTGGATGTCCAGTGTACATAGACATCCCAAAGGAAAAGAGGACCAAGCTCGATAATTTAGAGAGGAAGGGAATATTTGTAGGATATATCGACACTTCAAAGGCCTATCAAATATACTTCCCAAGATTCAAGAATATCAACATTAGTAGAGGCGTAACATTCGACAAAGACTCAACATACTCAAAATCCATAAAACTACCTATTGAAGAAGCCTAAGAACTTGGATCAATAAGAGTCTGAGACATAGAAATAAAAGAAACAATTCCAGAAGACCATGAAGATCATGACATGGTAGAACTACAAAATCCTATAGAATCACTTCACAATAATAAACTCTATAAGAGAACAACAACATGGGCATGAGAGATAATACAAGTTGCAGAAGGTATGATGTTCCAAGCAGGATGCATAGAGAAAGGAAAATACCTAAAGCATACAACAACTATATGGCGTTGCTATTTGAAATCATTGACAAAGAACCTTCCAACTACAAAGAGGCTGCATAAAAGAAAGAATGAAAGGATTCCATGATCGAGGAGTACCATTCGATTATGAAGAATTATGTTTGGGGGATAGTTCCAAGACCAGAAGAGTTTTCTGTCATGACTTCGAAGTGGATCTACAAGATCAAGCATGTTGCAGATGGTAGCATTGCAAAACACAAGGAAAGGTTCGTGGCGCATGGCTTCTCCTAGAAAGAAGACATAGAGTACGAGGAGACATTTGCACCCGTAGCGAGATACACTTCCATCATATCTATACTTGCATTGGCTGCGATAATGAAATGTAAGGTACACCAAATTGATGTAAAGGCAACATTATTGAATGGTGTAGTTGAAGAGAAAGTGTACGTGGAGAATTCACTAGGATTTGAGGCACATGACTGGAAGACTCATGTGTGAAAATTGAAGAAATCCTTGCATGGATTGAAACATGAACCTAGGACATGGTATGGTAGGATGTCCAAATTCCTGATGATCTTAGGCTTTGCTAAGAGTAAACAAGATTCCAACCTTTACTTCAAGATTGAAGGCAGAAGAACGATGATTCCACTAGTATATGTTGATGACCTATTTTTGACAGGAGAATACGAACTCATCGTAGATGCAAAGAGGAATATTTACACTGAGTTCGAGATGAAATACTTGGGATGTGGTAGAGTACATATGGAATTTTTTTTAGTTAAGGAAAGTATGTAGTGGAGATGCTGAAAAATATTTGGAATGGTGGACTGCAAGGTGATAGCCACACCTATGACATCAAACTTGAATCTACTATGTGATGCTTCATCATAGTCATTTGATTCCATGATGTATCATCATATGATTAGTTCATTGATGTACGTGACGAATACAATACCTGACATATGCTTTGTTGTGAACACCTTGAGCTAGTTCTTGATAGATTTGAGACATGTTCACTTGGTTGTTGCAAAGATTGTACTAAGGTACCTGGAGGGTACAATTGATTACAGGCTCAAGTATGATGCAAATAAGAATATTAAACTACACAGTTATGTTGATTCGGATTGGGAAGAAAGATCCACTGATAGGAAGAGAACTTTGGGATACTGCTTCAGTTTGGGATACGGTATGATATCTTAGTTTAGCAGGAAGCAGTCCTGCATGGTAATGAGTACAATTGAAGTAGAATATGTTGCAGCTTGTTCGGCTATTTGTGAGGAAGTATGGCTTCAAAAGATACTATATGATTTGTTTGATATCGTGTTATAGGTGACTTGTATCTTTTGTGACAACCAAAGTTGCGTGAAGTTTTCATAGAAGCTGGTGTTCCATGACAAGTCGAAGCACATTGAGATAAAGTATCACTATATACAAGATATGGTGCAGAGACGAGCAGTGAAGCTCCAACACATGACAACAAATGAGTAGATAGAGAATGTGTTGACCAAGTCACTGGATAGAGTGAAGTTCGAATACTTTAGAGAGAGACTTGGTGTTCTCCAGATCGAGGTCCCTAGAAGGAGTGAGTGACGAACTCTTGCATGGTGGTAGATGTAGGTTGTTCGCAGACGTAATCACTCTTGGAGTGCTCCCATGCTAGACATGACGAGAATACTAGAACACGTAGATGCACTAGAACGAGATCTCACATGGGAAGGTACATAGGTTGTCCCCAGATGTAATGAGTCCTGGCGTAGTACACAGGTTGTCCTGGGACAAAATCAGTCTTGTCAGGTCATATTTGTATGTAATCAGTCTTGGTGTGGTATGCAAGTTTTTCTTAGATGTAACGAGTGTTGGAAGGTTTCCTTTGGATGTAATCAATCCTAGCATGGTACACATGTTTTACTTAGATGTAATAAGCCCTTGAGGTTATCCTTGGATGTAATATGTCCTAGAGTGGTATGCAGGTTGCCCTTGGATGTAATGAGTCCTTATGTGGTCCCATGTTGGATATGATTAGAGGTCACAAGGAACTTGGTGTGTACCTAGGCGTTTCTCACGTAATAGTAGATGCATGTCATTGTTGAGATGTAATGAGTCCTACAATGCTCCTATGTTTGTAGAATGCAGGTTGACCATGTAGAGACATAATGCACTTGGTGTGCTCCTGGAAGATTCTCGCATAGTGGTAGACACAGGTTTTCATTGAGACGTAATGAGTGTTGGTGTGCTCCTATGTTGGTAGAACTCAAGTGGTTAGTGATATGCATATGGGTTGTGCTTCGTGTATGATGACAAGATGATGCAGATATGGCGAGATGATTTAGATATGACAAGATGATAGTAGGAGATGCAGGTGATTGCATTGACAATGTAATGTATGGTCCTAGGATGTCCCTACATGATGGATCACTCGTAGATATGATGAATACCTAGATGAGGATTAGGCCTACACCCAACATGAAGAAGGCCTAGCTCTGTAGAAACTTCCTATGACAAATAGACATAAAAATGTCACTATTTGATGATTGGCAGGATGAGAACTACTACAACAACGACGATGATGATTCAACTATAATGACGTGACCATATGTATTGATGACTGTGGAAAGAGAATACCTTCCTAGTTAAGAGGGAGTGTTGCTGTGATTGTAACTTTGGAAGATATTCTAATGTATATTATTATTGCATATCATTGTACCCCCATTAGATATGTGTTTACCTCCTTTTGGGATGTCATTATTGTATATGGTTATTGAGTTAAACCCTCCATTGTAAGTCGATGCAGTAGTCCCCAAATTATGATAAATGTATTTTTAAGTCCCCCTATGTGAAGTCAGCCCAATTAGGGTAAGAAGTTGTCCCAATCAAGTTGTAAGGTCAATCACTTGATGCGTATAAAGAGGGAGGCACCCTCTCTCATTTGGACACTCACTCACTCACTCAAGTTCGCATGAGGAGAGAGAGAAGATCAAGGAGATAGAGATAGAGCTGCAAAAGAATTCTTATACTTGGGTTTTTGCATCTTGTGATATTGTCTTGGTGACATAACTATTCCGAGGAAGTTTGCCATGTTTTCTCCTTTATGGTTTCCCCGAAGAAAATCTTTGTGTCTTGTGTATATGCTCTATCTTATGCATATTGTTTTGCTTGTTATTCTTTTAGATGAAGATCCTAATCAAGTTGAATAATATTAGAAAAACTAACAGTTAGAATATTATAACTAGTTGTCATTCCAGGCTATAAGAGAAGCTGCAGATGAGGAAGGGATCACTACTATGATTTAGAGAGTGAGAAGTGAAGAGAATTCCAACATAAGAGTAGGTGCAAATGGGTATTTAGTGTTGTGCATAGAGTTAGTAAGACTATAAGTACAATGCAAAACCATGGTCACCACCCGTGTAGCAAAGAAGGTTTGCACAAATACAAAAGCTGCAAAAGGATACTCCATGTCGATGGTGCCACTTTCGGTGGAAATGACGATCAAAGTAGAGTTTCTAGGGTGTGTTTTATTCTTGAAGTATTCATACTTCAGCATAATTGATGACACCTAGTTTCCTAAGCTCTCAATGGAATTGTATAGCGAGATGAGGCTCAATGATGAGCTACAATCTTAGGTGCGCTTGCTGCACTAGTCTAGAATAATGTCCCTGATGGACATCCCAGAGTTTGGGAGGAGTGATGTTATAAGTAGTTGCATGTGTCTTCTCTTAAGCTACCTACAGGGAGGATATCTTCGGCTAGATAAGAAGTACCAGATCACCAATGAGGTCATTCACTTGGTCTCTAGATTACCGTGCAAAGGATCTGTTAGCACTCAGAATTTTCTTTGGGTTTTATCAAGGAAATACCAAGGTAACCACAATCGAAGATTTAGGGATGTAATCTACCCCTTCCAACCTAGAGAGGGATCTCTCTTACAACTCGGTCACTAAATATCACTATAGCATTTGGTTGTTTGATCAAGAAAAATGGCTAGATCTTTTGTAAAAAATGATTAAAATTGATTACGATTGATAGGGTAAGAGTAGACCATTGGGTTTGGAGTCAAGGGATAAGATAAATCAAAGTGATCAGTATTGGTTATTGAGCATTTTTGAGGCAAGGGAAATATAACTAATTCTCTATGATTATTAATATTGTTGTAGTATGGTGACAGAATGAAGATAAACAATCCATCAATCATGAAGCAACAAACGAAGATGAATTTCATGGTTAAATTTTAGAAGAAATAAATGGAATGTTCAATTGTTATAATTCAGAGAATAAATCATGGATTCTGAACCATTTTCTCCAATTAAACATTTGAAGAAATAACACATAAATGAGAAACTACAGTAACGAAAAACATTAACAAGAAGGGATCACATCCCTAGAAAACATCAACACATGAATCCTTGAAGAGGACAAACCCTGTATTTCTTTATTGATCACCCTAACATTAAGTACATACAGTTATTCTAAAACCAAATTTCATTTTTCTCCCTCTCGAACCCATACAATCTATTTTTCATAAAATATATAGAGTATCAGCCAACCTCCCAGCTCAAAATCTCGATCCTTCTAGATATTTTCTCAAAACAACACCTGTTACAAGAAAAGTGACGAATGAAACCTATCATCTACTTTCCAGGAAGTAGAATACAAAGAAAATAAATGTGTACAACTGCTCCCTAATTTTCAGGACCCATCACTTGAACAAAGATTCCCTTAGCTTATCGAAGTATTGTTGTGTTTCTAGTAGTCAAACCTTGGGACTACTTTGTATACTCTACTACATGTGAATTTATTGCCTCTTTTGTTTCTAGAAAATATGGATGTGATTTACCATTTGGTCATCTATGTCTTGTGACCCTATAGGAACTCCTGGAAATTTTATTTCTAGTTCTACAAAACTTTGACTAATGATCTAGATGATCTCAAATTTGAAAATAAACTTGTAATTGTACCCTTTGAACCTGCAAATTTGGAATAAATTGATTGTAATGCTGATATATCTTCTCAAAATTTGAGTTTTAATTGCAAGGAATCTTGAAGATATTTTATTAACGTTTTCCTATAAATTTGGAACCAATATAGTCTCTCGAAAGACATCAAGGCAAACTGTTAAAATCCGTGTGTCTGAACACGCAAGAAGATCACAGAGGGGATTTAAGCAACCTTGATTAACAATGTATTTGATCTGCACGTCGGTTCCACCTAAAATAACATTAGAAATGGCCCAATCCACCTATTTATTTATTTCAAAGTCTATTTTTACTAATAAGGATACAAGTGGAAGAATCATGTTTGCATCGATAATAACCTGAATTTGATCCTCACTCTCTGTTGTGATATTAGAGATTTCCCATCAAGCCTCTTTTTTGATGTTTCTATGGGGATTGCTTGTGATAAGTGACAAGAGAAATGGAAGGGCATGACTGCTGATGACATACTGAGTTTGCACATCATTTCTAGTCACAATATTTCCAATAGTTCTTAACGTAGGAGTGAGAATTGGTAAAGGATGAAGCAAAATCTCCACAAGCCTTGATCAAACACAAGCTTCAATAACATCCTAAATGTTCTCATCACTATCGTCGAAAATATATGAAAGATCCCAACAAGCATCTACCAGTATTTCCTCGTCATCTAATTGAATAATCTTTTCCAAAGTTGGAAGGGCGGCTTTCTCCTGCTCAAATGGAGGAGGTGGTTTTCCATGAAAAACGTTTGACAGTGTTCATGTGGCATTCTTCAGCATGGAAATTTTGGCATGTTCATTTAATATAGAAAGTATATTTGGCATAGCTCCATGACCGAGAATAAGATGCCTACACTTAGGAGAATCTCTTGCAATATTGACGAGATACCACCTAGCTTGCTCCTGCGCATCATCGATTTTTTAAACAGAAACTATAAAAGGTTTTATATAAAATAGGCTGTGCATAGCCATTCATTACAGAAAATAGGCGGGAACTGAGAGTTCTTGCAATTCAAAAAAGGATGAAACAGAACTGGTCCAAAAGGATGACCAAAGAAATCCACACAGAGTTTTTACATAACTTCTAAGGCCTAAGGTAGTGTATACCCTAATAAACTGCTGACTAAAAAACATACAAAAAAACATGAACTATTGAAACCATTAAAGATTGCCTAGGTGCTTCATGGGTTGGATAACTGATTCCTCTTCCATAGGGTGGGCTGCTGCTGCTGCAGTTTCAAGAGCCTTGCTATCTTGATTCATGCTTACCAAACACTAGAGGTCTTCTTGAATTCTGTTCACCTTGCCCATGATTTCCCTGAGGTTGCTTTCAGTATCATCGATCCTCGAGTCATGATTACTTCTCTGATATGAGGTGTAGCTGACCACTTCCCCCATATTTTTCACCTCTTGGGCAATTTCTTTGTTGTCCATAATGCCAATGGCCATCATTTCATACAAACACCTGAGATTTTTCTTCAAGTCTGCTAGCCCAACATTCTCGTTTTCCTGTTCCATTCTGCCTTGTCCAGGAGAAATTGTTATTCTGGAGAAATTTTTGTGGAGAGCCGGAACTGCACCTGCAAACTCTTGGGCCTACTCGACAACAGAGAAACCACCAAGAACCGATTTAAGAGTGTTGAGTTCCTGTAGGAGGGAGTCACAGTCTTTTTGCTTCGACATGAGAGAGTGCCGATTGTACCTTCTTTCCACCATGAACAATTGCAACCCAGAATTGAGTTGTTGCCTGCTAAAAAGGACTGGCCATCAATGGAGAGGCTGAGCCCAGATCCAGAGTTCGAGAACCACAGAGAACCCCCAGCATGAGTAGAGCATAAGCAGGTGAAGAAAGCAGTGAGAGCCAACCTTTCTTTTACAAATACCCTGGTGAGAGGCAGAGATTCCCACGGGATTTCCTGTAGAATGCCCTCGTCAAACCCTGTAATAATATCCAACAGAATCCTCTCCGGAGAAATCACATAATGAACGAAGTGCACACCATTGTCAAGAAGAAAATGAGGGTGAGGAAGGCTTCGAGGGGAAGACATAATGGGGAGGACTATAAGACCCAGAGCGTGCGATTTGCAGGAGCAATTAAGACGAGGGAGATGGGTAATAAAACCTTTAAGGATCAAGGAATGGCCAGTGCAGAGTGGGAGACACGTGGCAGAAGAGTGGGGAGGAGTGGGACGACGCGTTAAGGCAGGAGATCCTTCACGAGGATCCATGGGATTGAGGCCGGTGGTGAAAGGAGGGTATGCGGCGGCAAGGTGAGGAGGGGTAGAGTAACAAGGTTAAGAGCCTTCACATAACTCCTTAGAGCCTTTGCATAAAACATTAGAGCTTTCATATAGATCCTTGGAGATGGGTTCAATGTGGTGGGGGTCTAAAATTACAACCCACAAATTCATTAAAGTATGGGTTTGGGGTGTGAGTTTTGGTCGTTTAGACAATAGTGACCTTGAGGTGAGGAGGCCCCCATATTAGCCAAAGCGCCAGCAACAACATTATTTGTGTGGAGAATGTGATAGAATTCATAGTGCTTAGATAAGAGAGGAGTGATTTTGTCATGTAGACGACAACACTTTATAGAGCCTGTAGTATATCCATTGATCATTTTATATATGACGTGTCTAGAATCTCCAAGTATCGCAATCATGGAGAGATCTTTGTTAGCTAGAATTTTCATTCCCTGAAGGAGAGCCAACCATTTGGCCTCATTATTGGTCCTATAGCCAAGACCCCAAGCGAAGGTTTGTTCAACTTGTCCTCTAGGATCCAAAAGGATCCCCCCCACACCTGCCACCCCTAGATTGCCCTTTGAGGCTCCATTGAAGAAGAGAGCATAGGAATTTCTTTCCCTCAACCAGACCTTGAAATAACTGCTGTTTTTTCTTATTTCCCAGGGAAAAGTGTTGGATGGCTGTTTTATTCTTTTGTTTAGAGAATTGAACTGAGGGGGGCTCCTTTATTTTAAAAAGATCTTGCACCATGATGCATGTGGCTCAGAGATGTTTTCATAATCAGGAAAACTGATATCATTCGAGGTGAACTTTTCAGCTATCATTCCCACAGTTTTAGAAACTATACGAGCTGGAACAACTTTTTGATCATTGAAGATTGATTTGTTCCTGGCTAGCCACAGTTGCCAGCAAAGATTCTTGGGAATAGAGTTCCATAGATGACTGAGAATGGGTTTTTTGATGAGAGGGCCGGGGAATTGTTTAGACCAATCCTCGAGAAGCTGAACCATAGAGCCTGGGGGACTGAAGTGGAAGCCCGTAGGGAGAACACATTGCCAAATTTTCAGGGAAACTTTGCACTAAAGGAAAATATGGTTTGAGGTTTCCTCTTCCATGTTGCAGAGAGCACACTGGGAGGGTCCTGCTATCCCTCTCTTCCTGAGGTTCTCAGCCGTGAGTAATTTACTGTGCATCAAGAACCAGATGAAAGAGTTTACCTTTGGGATGCTGTTTGGGTGCCAAACCTTTCTCCGAAGTCGTTCATTTGCTGCCGGTTCCGTGGAGAGTCCCATGTATCCTTCTTTGACTGTGTATTGTCCATTTTTACCCCAGCTAATGCGATCCCTAGCTGATTCACTAGAAGGAGACATGCCATGCAAGGAAGAGAGAAGGAGGGTCAAGGCTCCTTTGAAATGGGCTGGGGGTGTAGTTCTTTCCAGCCTATCTAGGATCCCAATGAATCCGATGATGAGAGATCATGGAGAGTATGAATGCCCTGGCTGCGAGCCCATTCAACAAGATTAGTCAATCCTGAGAGCGAGATAAGGGGAGGTTGTCCTAGGATGTTGCAATCCCATACATTGATTTTTTTTCCATTACCTGGGATCCAATAGTAACTAGACTGAATTATGTTGAGAGAGGCTTTGCACAGAAGCCAAAAAGAGGTTCCCTTACCCGTCCACAAGCTATCTAAGATTTTTGATCTGGGTCTTTTGATGTATTTTTTCCTTATTATTTCTTTCCACCATTCTTTCTTGCTTGTAGCCAGCCTCCAGATCAGTTTTGCTCCCATAGCTTTGTTCATTTGCTCTGGGTCTCTGATGCCCAATCCACCTTTACTTTTTGGCCTTTTGATTGTGTCCCATTTGACTAAGTGGAATTTCTTTGTCTGAACCTTCCCTCCTTGCCAAAGAAATTTTATGATTTCCTTGCATATATTGTTTATGACATTCTTGGGGGCTAGGATCATCGAGCTGGAGTATATTGGATAGGAAGAGAGGATGGAGTGAATGAGAATCTTTTTCCCTACAAGATTTAACCACTTTGAGCCCAGAGAGTGGATTTTTTTTTGGATCTTTTGGATGATCGGAGTCCACATAGCAGAGGCAAAGGTATTTTTGGCTATGGGAATACCCAGATAAGTGAAATGGGTCCAATTAAAAGTGGTGTTGATATGTAGAATATGAGATATACTACGAAGAGTTGCTGAATTGTAATTCCATCCGTAGAGCTGACATTTGTTCAGATTGGCTGAGCTACCAGAGGAACGGAGAAAAAGGTCTAGGGGTCTTAGGAAGTTTTTGGCTATTTGTGAGGAGGCTATTCCTAGCAGAATAGTGTTGTCAGCAAAAAGAGCATGGTTGATAGGAAGGACTCCGTTTCGGAAGGAGAGACCTGGAAGAGAGCCTTCAACTTGGAGTCTAGAGAGTCTTCTGCTAAGAGAGTCTGCTACAAGGATATAAAGAAAGGGGGAGAGAGGGCACCCTTGTCTTATCCCTCGGGAAGCTTTAAAAAATTCAGAGGGTCTGCCATTGATTAAGAGAGCTATCCAAGGGGAACTTATGCAAGCTTGAACTTGATTGATGAAGATGGGAGGAAAACCAAATTTCTCTAGCACCAGTAAAATGAAAGAATGCCTCAACCTATCAAAGGCATTTCCCAAATCCAGTTTAGTTTAATGGCCATACCTGGTTCGCCCTTTTTTGCACTGGAATGTATCGCTTCCTGAACCATAAGGATGTTATCACTGATTTGCCGGGGCCCGAGATAAAGCCTCCTTGGTTAGGAGCTCCTGCGCATCATCATTAGGAGAACAAAGAAGTTGGAAAAAAGATTGAACTACACCAAGTTCAGATACAAATGTTGTGTGTTTTGTTGTTCATGATGCAATATTCGTTAAAGCCTAGGTTGGCTCAAAATGAAGGTTCGGTGTGTATGCCCTTTGCAGGAAATCAACCAAGTAAAGAATAATTCATGTTTTGATGCATGGGGGTTTCATTAGAGGTTGGCGGAGGAAGATCCCACCTTCTCGACGTGTTTTGAGTAAAACCTCATCCCTTTTGTTATTGCAGATCTTGACCATGTCGTCTTCTCTCCTCCTGTGTGCGTCCTTTCTATGCACGACCGCCTTGTAGCCCAACTTCCTCCGGGATTCCATCCTCTCATTCGGCCTTAGCGACAATTATCAAATTTATTCATGGCATTAAAGACTTTGGGCTTGACAAATTTTGATTAGTCTTCAATCCTTCTTTCAGGAACCTCTCCAACAATTGTCCCATACATGTCGTCAGAGAGTGGAGTGTATCCTCATGATGCTTGCCGTGAACAAATGGATTTCGGAGGAACAAAAATGGTTTTGAATCCATCTTGCTTGGATCAACGGAATGAATTTAGAGCCGACACATAACACAACTTTAACCATGGTAAAAATTCTGCATCGCTTTGCAATTGTTAACATTTGAGCAAATAAAGGTTGTGGAATTAAATGTTTGCCTTTGATTCGATGATTTGAATAGTGATATGCTCCATCATTTGGGAAAAACTTTAAAACCTTCTCCTCATAACCTGTGTCAATGAGATGATCGTCCTTCACAGATGGCGAATAGGGTTTCAACATTCCTTTGGCGTCCAAATTGCATTTACACATCTTATTTTAAATGGTATATATATCCCACATTGTCGTGGTGCAAATACCTTTTGGTTTTTATATACAAAAGAATTTCCATGCTAACTCGACGTGTGGTGCGTAACATTATGCCCTTGGCTTTGGTTTGTTCATCTGTGATATGTGTTGATGTGGCATTAGAGAGAATTTGAGGTCAAAAATGGGCCTCAAAAGGACCAAAATGTACTATAAAAATCAACCAATTACATTCTAGTAGATGACATCATC
>LPNX011088607.1:17034-105907 GCA_001517045.1 Pseudotsuga menziesii
AATCTTAGTTACATCATTGTAGACTTATTTTATTAATTTTATTTATAGTCAATTTAGAAAAGTAACTCAACCATGGTTGTTTATATTGTGCATAAAAAGTAGTGTAGGAGATGAGTTGTCATATATACCTACCCCATAAAACCCCTCACTCATAATATTTTAATATATCTTATATTTTTGTAGTACATCTCTTAGGAGGCCCATTTTTGACCTCAAATTCTCTCTAATGCAAGTGCGTGGTCCACAAATGGAGTGGTTCTCAGTTTTGGCAAGTGCGTGGTTGGCACTGATAGGCCTGAAAATATAATATTGACTATGAAAAAGCCAAAAAATGGCAAGTGTGTGGTTGACATATGGAGTGGTTAATTTTGATAAACAAAACATAGGGCACACCCTGTGATAGGCCTGAAAATATAATATTGACTATGAAAAACCCAAAAAATGGTTTTCTATGTGTTGATGTGGCAAGTGCGTGGTTGGCACACCTTGTGATAGGCCTGAAAATATAATATTGACTATGAAAAAGCCAAAAAATGGTTTTCTATGTGTTGATGTGGCAAGTGCGTGGTTGACATATGGAGTGATAGGCCTTAAAATATAATATTGACTATGAAAAAGCCAAAAAATGGTTTTCTATGTGTTGTTGTGGCAAGTGCGTGGTTGACATATGGAGTGATAGGCCTTAAAATATAATATTGACTATGAAAAAGCCAAAAAATGGTTTTCTATGTGTTGATGTGGCAAGTGCGTGGTTGGCACACCTTGTGATAGGCCTGAAAATATAATATTGACTATGAAAAAGCCAAAAAATGGTTTTCTATGTGTTGATGTGGCAAGTGCATGGTTGACATATGCAATGGTTCTCAGTGTTGAGCTAAAACTAAGAGATTAGCTTTGTGCCAAAAAATGGTTTTCTATGTGTTGATGTGGCAAGTGCGTGGTTGACATATGGAGTGGTTCTCAGTGTTGAGCTAAAACTAAGAGATTAGCTTCGTGCCAGTAATTTACATAAGGCACACTCTGTGATAGGCCTGAAAATATAATATTGACTATGAAAAAGCCAAAAATGGTTTGAAAACCATTCTTTTTAGCCCAAATTATGAACTTTTTTTCCCAAATAACCATTATTTTGGTTGTTGACAAAACTATCACTACCAAATGAGCAAAGCCTCAGAGCTACCAAATCACCCATGAATGATTGAAATTTATAAGATGATAACATTGACTTCATCTAGGGATGTTGTCCTCCCAACGAGGCAACAAAGAACACAGATACCAAGTGCCTACCCATTGGGTTGCCCCCAAGATTTTTCGAAACCCACAACCTGCTCTGACCTATGACCATCAACTAAATCCATACTGCAAGCAAATCACACTCCACAAATAAAAGCAAACTAATACCAACTACTGAAAACTAATATAAATACTAAACTAAGCTTATTCACACTTCTACCTACTTTAAGCTGCTAAAATTGTTGCTCAATCAAGTAATGTAAAAGTGCCAATGAAACCAATCCAACAAATGGTTAATCCCTTGGGTTCTACTCAAACCTTCATTTAGAAGACAGAGGAATGTAAGAGATGACAACTCATAGAAAAACCAAAATCCACAATCTTTAAAAACAACATAAACTTCCTTTGCTGGTGACTGTAACAAAATTGTAAAAAAATCTTGAAGACTCATAAGCATTTCATGTTGATAAGTAGAAGGCAAAGAACAAATTTCCTGCTTGACTGTTCTTTGTTCCATACATTCTTGGAAATCTTCGGATGCAACAAACACATTTTGAGAATGAGGAGTATCCCTTTGGAAATAAAACAATTCTCATTCTGTAAATTTAAGAGATTTATTTTCGTGATTTACCTTTTCATGCTAAAAAATATGCAGTTCTACATTTGCTTTTCCACTGCTTTCCTACAACTCTGTAGCTTTAGAAATATGAATTCGATAAACCTTTTCTTGGAATAAAGACCTAGGAGATGAAAGAAATAAGGATTGACTACCCTGATCCTTCTCTTGGTGTCTTAATCCCTCATTGCAAGCTGCTGGTTGTTCCATATGCCGAGATTGATTGTATTGAAGCGAAATGATAGTTGACTGCTCATCTTTCTCATCCTATATAAGCAAAGAGGGCTTTGTATGTTCTTGCAGATCTTCAGGTGAAGTATGAGCTTGATAAACACACAGAGATAATTCTTCAACCATTAACTCAAAGTCTGATTCTTCTATACATGAAATTTCATAAAATGAACAGGCTTAAAGACTATGACATTGAAATTTTGCACAATTAAGATCCTCTATGTAATCAACCACATAATCATTATAAATTTGAGGATATTTTTGCTGAAACAGGTATTTCCTCACTGAAAATAGGAAGCCCCTTCTTGTAATAAAGATTCAGAGGTTGAATGATATGAGGAAAGACTTAATTGACAGTCCCAAGTTCCTTCTTGGTTACACAAAAACTGGCAATATTGTTGTAAATTTTCATCAAATTCATAAAAAGAAATGTGACTGACTAAATCAAAGCCTTGGCCTATTTCACTTTCAATCAAGGAGAAAGTTATCAATTGCTGTGAACTTTATTGAATGTCATGGAAATTGTCTTGCATTTCCTTTTTACGAAATGAGTTGGTCTACAAAATATCTAAAAGTTCCTCATCCATAAACTCGTCATCACCATACACATTTTCCAAATTTTGAATGAAACCTTTAACACGCATACAACAATATTCAACCAACAACAAGGAAGGATACTAGTCTTTGAAATGTTCATGGAATACTGTATGAAAGTATTTAAGGGAATATAAACTGGCAGATGGAAACCTCTCATACCATGACCGTGCATTCCCTTCCAAGCTGACCATGAACATTTTCATTAAAGAATCCTCATGCAGTTCAACCCCAAGCTTATGTATATGCATATGAAATCTAACCAAATGAAGGGAAACATCATCACCCTTTTGATCTTTGAATTTTGGAAGGTAGGTTTGCCAATCTACATTAGGTGTTCGATTGGGAAAACCTGGGATATGTGAGCTATGCATAGGAGCATACCTTGCAGATATAAAACTCATCTTGAGACAATGGAGTCACCAATAAAACTTCAATATCTAGATCTTGCTGCCAGTGGAGTCTCCCGATGAATGATATCCAAGCTTCTTGTGTCTGACCTCTGTTCATCTTCAGAAATTAGATCTAGGCTTTGTCATTTCCCTCAGGGAAAATTCAACTTTCTCCCCGATATGGTCGCCAAAATGTTAGCACTTGGAATTTTCTTTAGGTTGTATCAAATAAATACGAAGGTAACCACGAACCAAGCTTTAGGGATGGAAGCTAGCTCGTCCAACCCAGAGAGGGCTCTCTCCTACAACTCAGTCACTGAAGATCACTATAGCAGTTGGTTGTTTGATCAAGAACAATGGATAGATCTTTTGTAAAAAATGATTAAATTTTATTACGGTTGACAGGGTAAGAGTAGACCATTGGGCATGGAATCAAGGGCTAAGATAAATCAAAGTGATCAATATTGGTTACTGAGCACTTTTGAGGCAAATGAAAGATAACTAATGCTATTTGGGTATTAATAGTGTTGTAGTATGGTGGAAAAATGAAGATAAACAATCCATCAATCATGAAGCATCAAAGAAGATGAGTTTCATGGTTAACTTTTAGATGAAATAAATGGAATGTTCAATTCTTATAATTCAGAGCATATATCATGAATTCTGAACCACTTTTTCCAATTAAACATTTGAAGGCTAAACACATAAATAAGCAACTACAATAACAAAAAACATTAACAAGAATGGATCACATCACCAGAAAACATCAATACATGAATCTTGAAGAAGACAAACCTTGTATTTCTTTATTGATCACCCTAGCATTAAGTACAAATTTTTTTTTCATGAAACCAAAGGTATTTTTTCTCCCTCTCAAAACCCTACAATCTCTTTTTCATAAAATATGTAGAGTATCAACCAACCTACCAGCTCAAAATCTCGGGCCTTCCATATCTTTTCTCAAAATGTTACAAGAAAAGTGACACATGTAACCTATCATCTACTTTCTAGGAAGTAGAATACAAAGAAAGACATGTGTACAACTGCTCCCTAATTTTCAGGACCCATCACTTGACCAAATATTCCCTAGCTTATCGAAGTATTGCTATGTATCCAATTGTCATCTATCATAGCTTCCTGAAACCTCTGGAAATTTTCTTTCTAGTGCTACAAAACTTTGACTATGATCTGGATGATCTCAAATTTGAAAATAAACTTCTACTTGTACCCTTCGAGCCTGCAAAGGTCGAATCAATTGATTGTAATGCTGATATATCTTTTCGAAATTTGTGTTTTAATTTCCAGGCATATTGAAGATGTTTGATTAACTTTTTCTTGTAAATTTGGAACCAATATAGTCTCTCGAAAGACTTTGAGGAAAACTGTTAAAATTCTTGTGTCTGAACAAGTAAGAAGATCATAGAGAGGCTTTATGCAACCTTGATTGACAATGTATTTGATCTGATCGTCGGTTCCATCTGAAATAGCAATAGAAATGGCCCAAGCTGTCTCTTTCTTTATTTCAAAGTCTACTTTTACTAACAAGAATACAAGTTGAGGAATCATGTTTGCATCGATAACAACCTGAATTTGATCCTTGCCCCCCGCTGTGATATTGGAGATTTCCCAACAATCCTCTTTTTTAATGTTTCTATGGGGATTGCTTGGGATAAGTGACAAAAGAAATGGAAGGGCATGACTGCTGATGACATACTGAGTTTGCACATCATTTCCAGTCACAATATTTCCAATAGTTCTTAAGGTAGGAGTAAGAACTGGTAAAGGATGAAGAAAACGCTCCACAAGCCTTGAACACACACGAGCTTCAATAACAACCTGAACGTTCTCATCACTCCCGTCAGAAATATATGAAAGAGCCCAGCAAGCATCTGCCAATATTTCCTCATCATCTAATTGAATAAGCTTTTCCAAAGTTGGAAGGGAAGATTTTGCCTGCTCAAACAAAGGAGGTGGTTTTCCATGACAAAAGTTTGATAGTGTTCATGTGGCATTATTCAGCGTGGAAAGTTTAGCAGTACGCCATGGGTAAACAGTTGGGACCGTGGAAATGAGTTCTAATACAAATGGGTCCTACTTGTCATTACCATGGTGGTATGGGAGCCACCACCGCACTACGTCTACGACCACCCCACACCAGAAGACTTCGTTGCGGAAAAGTTCTTGGTTTTCCATCGACAACAAAATGGAGAGTACCAAGTTGAGGTGGAGACTACATTCCATGTGTAGTATACAAAGATGCTCAATGTGACAGCTAAATCATTTACATCCCCCTCGAGAGTCGTCGACAAATTCAAAAAAGTTATATTTGAAGTCGACCAACACAATGTGTTGATTCTACCGTATCCCAACCATGAACATGTGTTGCCATTTTACATCACTTCCAGTGATGTCAAGGTTTCGTTCATGTAGTGGATGGAACACCTTTAGTTCCTATTAGACTCAAACCTAGAGATCTTGGAGGAATAATGAATACAACAGAAAGGACCTGCGTGTGAAGTCGACAACTCGATCCCACTAAGGAAGTCACTGTGTCTCAGAGAGAAACGTAAGTGGGAGGCATTGTAGACACAACAAGATGGAAACCTGCAAAAGAAACATAGGACTTCCTCTTCTCCACCACCAAAGTAGGAGGAGGAGGAAGAAATTGAGGAAGTGTTCCTGTTAGGCTAGCTTCTGGGAACTAGACCTATGGGTATGTGCACCAGAGCATTTTTGAACAGTTTAGGAATGCACCAAAACAAGAACTTGAGCCAATTTTGCAGCACACATAGGAGAAGTTGGTCGAGACAAATCAGTAAAAGTTTCCAAAAATCCCTCCATGCATAGAAGTAGAGGGAAGCAACGTTTCCATGGACGTATGATCATCCACCAAATGCAGTCCAACATTATTGTGGCAGACTTGCTCAAAAAAAATTGCAGAGAGCAGCTCGATGAGCTGCGAATAGTACTCCACATTGCACCAGGAACAACAATAGAATAGACATTCTATTGAAGATGCTGACACCAACCGGATGTAAGAATTTACAGAATCAAACCGAGTGATCCGGTTGGTGTCAGCATCTTAACCCCTTGGCCATCAGCATGGCTCATTCATAGGATACCTCAGACATGGGCTCGTTTCCATACAACGAGTTCGATTTGCACGTGGTGCTGATGCCTGATCTCTAATACTATATGAATGATATCTTTGCTGAGCTAGAAGATAGCCATATGCAACTTGAACATTCCTATGCCAGCCTCAATCAGGTGCATAAGGAAGTTGTTCTCACATGGGATCAACTGGATGCTGAATTAACTGCCTACTAGTCAAATCCATCCAGTCGAGAACGTCGCCCACATCATTGATACAGTGGCTATGCTCCAACAGGAAGCAATTAAAATCTGGGCATAGATCAATCCCGAGTCGTTCCCATAGGAGTTGGAGTTTGCAATGCAAATTGAAGAGTTAGTGTAGACCCTAGATAAGACAACAAGGAGTCACAACCTTAAGAGGGGTTGTCGACTATAGTTTCAATATTTGGAACCATCTAGGAGCTCTAGTAGGTGGACAAGAAAATCCATGATTGCGAGTTACATTTGAGTGCCAAAAATCAAAGCTTAGGACAAATGCCACTATGGTCCAAGAAGTAGTCAATGACATAGATTAGTGCGTGGACTAAGAAGATGATAGTAAGACGAACATAGAAACAAACAGTAGCGAAAATTATTGCCAATGCTCAATAGTAGGTGTATAGACATTTCCACAACCTATCTGAAAACCAATTCAAATCCAATGAATTTCTTTGGAACTAGCAACAAATAAGATGGCACCTCCCTCGTTCACTATATGACTAAAGGATATCACCAGTGAACTTGATCCATTCCAAACAAGTTTCTAGGTATTTTTCAGTGATTTTCACACTTGCATTTTGCAAGTATACACACTAGATACATGAGGCATGTGGCTTGAGACAAGCCTTATGGGCTTGTTGGTGCCCAAGTTTTGGACCTGTTATTTTGCATTGTTTAAGAAAAGTCAAAGTCAAAATCAGTTGCACTCCAATATAATCAGTTATGTTGCCCACAAAGTTAGTTAGCAACTGCGTACTAGTACTAGTTTGTAGTTTTGGTGAACCTAGCCTATATAAGGTTGATTTTGTAAAGGGTTGGGGCTATGTTACCTATTTTTGGGCATGCTGTTGAGTTCAATATAGGTGTAGTATTTCTAGAATAAGTAGTCATTATTGTTTAAACTTTGATAGTTATGCAAGTCTATTCTCACTGTAAGAAGAAATATATGCAGAAGTTAAAGTTGTTGAGATGAGTTTTGTAGACCTCTATGGTGATATCCAAATTTTTTCCAAAGTAATAGAAGGAAGTTTCTGTTGTACATATATAATTTGTTTGATGAATGTTTAAGGCACAATTGATGTTATTATGAGTAAGAAGAAACCATCCCTCGGGTTCAGTGGGATTAAGTGGTTATAAGGTTAGGGTTTAGTGGGATTAAGGGGTTATATTGTTAAGGGTGAAGGTTTAGTGGGACTAAGGAGTTATAGGGTTTAAGGTTCGTAGGGTTTATAAGACATAGGAGTAATAATTGTAAATATAAGGGTTTATAGGAGTTACAATGGTTATACTATTATGGTTAAGAGTTATATAGGTTGTGGATGGAACATAGGGTTCATAACTTATATAGAGGTGGAGCGTTTTAGATGATGAGGAATGTAATTCTTTGGTATTTTGAGAGATAGGGGATATAATTAAGGAATAACTTTTATAAGTGTTATATTAGCAGGGGTTAGTATTAGGGTTCATAGGAATTAAGGGTAATATGGGTTATATGTTAGGGGGATTAATGTGTAGAATATTATGGACAATGTTATAGAGGTTACATACAGTGAGGGTTATAGGTGTTAAGGGTTTGGTGTTATAGGTAAAGGTTGATAAGGGTTTGTGGATAATAACTAAAGTGGCTAGGTGTCCTATGGCATACATGGATTTTGGTTATACTTTTTAGGGATTAAGGGTTGTGGTTTAGGAGATAAGGGAGACTAAACATACACCTAAACCCTAAACCATGAATTGAAGAAATTAGGAGATCTATGGGTTAGGGTTTAGTGGGATTTACCTCTTGGGTAAGGGTTATAATTTAGTGGGAATAAGGGGCTACATGGTATAAGGTTTAGAGATTATATAGAGGTGGGATGTTTTAGAGGATGAGGAATGCAATTTTTTTGTCTTATGAGGAACAAGGGGCATAAGGAATAACTATTGAAAGTGTTATAGGAATTGTGGGTCCATATTAGGGTTCTTAGGATTTAAGGGTGATATGGGTTATATTTTATGGGGATTAATGATTAAAAGAATAGGAATAAGGTATATAGAGATTACATGTAGTGAGGACTTATATGAGTTAATGGTTTTTGGTTATATGTTAATGATGTTAAGGATTTGTGAATAATAACTAAATTGTCTAGGTGGCATATGACATATATGGATTTTGGTTATAGTTCTTAGGCATCAAGGACTATAGGTTTAAGTGATAAGGGTGTTTAAACCATCAATGGTTTTGAGGCATCCCATTACCAATGCCTTGAAACTCTAAGATATTGAAATGATTGATGTGTTTTCCCATCATGAACTCATTAGACATCTTTCAAAGGAAATATAAAGGAATTTCCTTGTTTTTGTGTGGAGGCACATCAAACTCCATATACCATCGGTCCATCCAATTCTCTTGGAATGGTGGATATATGCACCACTCAATAGAGATTCAAGTGTTTTTTGTGTTTGGAATTTTCCTGATTAAGGGCTCTCTAAACAATCCAAATATTTCCTCCCTTGTGATATTTATATTTTTGATGTCATTGCAACTCAATCCATCGACATACTATTTCATTTCTCTTTCTCTATACGATAAAATTTCATATAGTGCACCCTTTGACTGGTTAAAGGTGTTTATAATCACATCTAGGGCGTTTACAAGTGAGCGATAGAGATGGTCTCCATCCCTCCACATGCCCCCAATCCCTTTGAGCCTCACAATCTCTCTGAATATCTCTGCATTTAGACCCATATTAGAAACTACAATCATAAATACAAAAAAGAAACATTAGAAGAAAAATCATGGTATAATGATATCTATTAGAAATGTAAAATGTACAACTATTGTAACAAATAATGACATGCGTATTTATAATTTTAAATTGAAAATTGAAAAATTACACTAGAGAATCAACATAAAAACTTGCCATTTTAAATTTAAAGTTAGATTAATCATGAATGCATGCCTACATTCTAAGATGTTCCTCAAATATGAATAATTGTTATTACTATTGCAAATTAAACCTTGTGACTCTAACCTAGAAGGTATTTATATACTTGTAACTTTGTGGAAAAAGGTTTTGATTTAATCGCATTGATAAATGGTGAGGAAGGTAAGCCAAGAGATTATAAAATGTATGTGTTTCACAATTAAGTTACATTATAAAATATATGATCAAGATGATTATTGTGTCATTGAAAGTGGTCCAAACCACCTTGTCTACTCGTTTGTCTTTGAGTGTGTTATGTTGGTTGAGTTACCAAGACTTTATGTAAGGGATTATTGCTAACAAAGTACATTTTTTTAGTTAGTGTGTTTTCTATGTGGTCTCTCTTGGTTACATGTTCATGTTAACATAATGCAAAATTTTGACTATACAAGTAATGCAAAACATACTTGTCCTAACCATATGAGGTTTATCACCAAGAAGCTTCAGTGCAATATTAAAAATGGAACTTGGTGCAACTATAACATTAGATATCTTAGTGAAAAGAAAAGTTGGGACAATGAGGGGTTTTCATGTTCTATCACACCAAAGTTTGTTAAGTTTCTAACATGACAAACACTACTAAGTTTCAATTACATATTTCAAAAGCTACATGTAGTTCAATTTGCATAAAGAAAAACACTGACATAGAAAAATATCCCCTAATACCCCAAGTCAAACTATGATAAATTGGATACTATTACATTAAAACCAAGTTTGAAACTCTATGAACTATGTAGAGTCTTTCTAGAAAGAAATTAGATAGGTGCATGAGAGTCATAAAGAGTATCCCTAAGATTCCAATGTCTCTTTTTTTGGATACATAATCCTTGGTTTAGGATTATTGTGCATTATTCATATGCAAAGGAGACCAAGAGTCACCTTGGAAGTGAAAACCAAGGGTCATCCATCACATTGATATGCACATTTGTTAATGGAAAAGTGTGCTTAAAACCTATCTATTTATGTCTTTATGGTTATTTCTCTTGTATTGGCTTGTGTTCTCAATCATTCATTCATTTTCCCTAATGTGAACCTTGTCGTGGCATCAAATATTTTATGAGCCTCTGGCATGTGGTCATACCTACTCCTATATGCTATTCAGATTGTCAAAGTCTACATGACCCATTTTCATATTCTCTGCTTCTTGCAAAGAATATCCTCTTTGTTGTGTGCGTGTGACAGTCTAGGGTTATATTTTCTATGGGTTTTTCTTCATGTCCTAGAGTTTACGAGGCCTCTATTGTGGTCTTTATCTTATCTCTACAAATTCTCTAGATTGTTGCATCATGATAGATGTTGTGCATTAGAGGAGATTTGGGGTCTAAAATGGGCCTTATAAAAAATGTGCCATGGATAAGTGGGCGATGAGTAATATTTCTCAAACCAATATAATTTAAGTATTTTGGTCCACCATTATGGTTCAGTTGGACCTATAGAAGGTCAAGGGTGCTTATGTGTCATATTTTATTTGATAATCACTAACTCAATATAAATCTCACCTTTGTTAATATTTGAAAATAGTTAATCTCGAAATACAATAAATATACTTGAAATAATAAATATAGAATATTTTAAAATATCAATACTTAGAAGCCCTTTAAAACTTAAAACTAGAATTAATTAAAATGATACTAGAATGATTTTGAAATACTAAAAGCATTTATATACTTAATCTTTACTTTTAAATGAATTTATTTTAAAATACTAAATAAAAACATTTTGTATTTCTAATTTTATGTTTCAATACCTCTTTTTAAAATTTTTAATATATTTAATTACTACATTCCCTAATAATTAGGAAAATAGCAAAAAAAAATAAAAATAAAAAATAAAATTATAATATTATTAAAGGATACATTCTTAACTAATAGAATTATAATATTATTAATGAATACATTCTTAAGGAATTAACAAGCTTAAATATATTTAACTAATTAAAGTATTTAAATACTTATATAAAATAAAATAAAATAAAAATATTTTAAATATTACTAAATATTATTTATTAGGTTTTCTAAAAATAAAATAAAATAATAATATTACTAAATAGTATCTAATACGTTTTATATTAAAGAATAATAGTAATTTTTTATTTTAATATTGTAATTTTATTTTTTCATTATAATTTAAATATATAAATATATTTGAGTTTTTTAAAGATTGATGATGATGCTGGTTAACTGGTTAACGTCCACTGAGACCAGACTTTGGATTATCGGACCTAAAGAAACCAGTTAATTAGTTTGTTTTAAAATTGTATTCCTATGCTCAAAGAGCTTGGTGAGAAGCGTCCCGAGCTCACTATAATTTACTACTATATCATTTATTGTGTATGCAAAAGAATCTAAACTTTTCATTAATTTTTTAACCCCTCATCTCTTAACTCTATAGGAAACCAACATATTTGTCAACTATCATTAATGTGACAATATATGTTGACTTTCACTAGACTTAGTGTGACATGTTATATTTGTTAAGTGGCTTTTATTATTATTTTTCTTAGGAGACCCATTATAGTGTCGAATGGATGTGGCTACAACTACAACTACTCCTTGTGTTGGTGAATATGTTAGAGGAACGTGAGGTTGGTTTGAATATTGCGAATGTTATCACTCAAATTTTATCCCTGGTTGTGAGAGGATAAATCCAATGTAACCACAAAAGCGATCTTTAGGAGGAAAGATGACCTCTTTCCTACCAGAGAGGGATCTCTTAATAGATAAACAAAAAGGCCAAATATATTTAAAAAGAAATGAATTTTAATGTGAATAATGGCTAAAACAATTGGTCATTTGGCATGGAGTCAAATATGAATAATAATTAATGACAGTGCTTTGCAATGGAATTCTTAACAGAGGAAGGGAAGTCACTCTTTTACAGTCAACATGTTGGTTGTATGGTGATAAGGAAGAATAAGAAACAATCCATTAATATGAGAATATAAAGATGAATCCAATATTAACTTTAGTGGAAAAATCTTGTGGATGCTTGAAACCAAAGAATCAGAGCATAAACCTATGAGTTCTGATCCAATCTACACTTATCCAAGCATGCAAGATAACAAAATGGAAAGATACACATGAAACACATTCACATAAAGGAAAGAAAGCACTTACTGCAAAATGAATAAGACAAGAATCTCTGGTAGAAAACTTGCTTGGATCTGAAACCTTTTTATTAATATTCAAGCTCTCTTACAAAAATCAGTTCTTGCTCACGGGTTCCAACCCTCTTTACATTTCAAAGTAGTGCTTAAATACAATAAAAATGATCCTTGAGTTGATAAATGCCTGCACACTAAAAATAGGCATGTATAAGTGCCTTATTACATCTGTCAACTATCCTCTAACAAACTAATATTTAAAATCTATTACATTATTAGAAAACAAAATTAGTCTCCTTCGTGACTCAGGCCTTAAGATGAAATATTTAATGATGCAGTTTATATTTCATCTAGCCAAATTTCTCTATTTTCTTCCACTGGTCTCTAGCTGGCAACTCCAAATTGGCCATCTCTCTTGAAAGTACTCTCAGCTCTACATGGTCCACATTGGCTATAGGTGGCAAGTTCCCATCAATTGTTCTGAACATGTTCACTAATTCAAAATACACTGCTAGTTTGTCAATAATAACTTTTCCTTACAAAGATTGAGTCATGTCTTCAAATTTCCCATGATCCAATCTAGATTTGACTAGCAATGCTTGATACTCAGCTTGAGACATAAGTCTGCCATCTTCTTATTCGACACACCAGTTACACTGATGGGGGGGGGTGGTTATGGTATTTTATTAATCATTGAAAACATTTTATTTCTTTTAAGTAATTCATTAAATTTGAATTTTTTTAATGGATTTAAGAAAGTAATTCATTAAATTTGAATTTTTTTAATGGATTTAAGTGGTAGCAAGGTTCCATTAGTATTTTGTTAGATTTAATTTTGATTAAAAAATGTTTTAATAACTTTTAAAAAGTGTCTTAAAATTTAATGGTAAGGGTTTAATGGTCGAGGGTTACCAAGAGGGCATCAAGGGCTAGTGTAAAGGTGCAATGGTTGTCATTAGGGAATTATTAGTGTTTTTAAGAGCAAGATAAGAAACATAGGGTAGATGTAGGAAAATGTAAGAGTTTAGGGACTTTTGATAGGTCAACTAGGTTACCATAGCTTCATAAACATGACCATCAAGGTGTGGGAGTGCCTAGAATTCTCCTAGTGTACCATGACCTCAATAACACATAAATGACCACTGAAAGGGTCATTTGGATTCTTGTAACTTCTTCAACCCACCAAGAACACATTCTAGGGTAATAGGGCATGGTTGTGGTACTGGGGAACCATAAAGAAGCAACTGGGGAACCATAAGAAAAAATAGGGGTACTTAAACACTCTACAGGGTGTACAGGTATTTTTGCAATGTCTCAAGGGCTCCAAGGGCTTCAGACTTGGTCTTGGATAAGGTCAAAAGGTCTCCTTAGACATTGGCACTTACTTAACCCCCAGGGGCTCCTCAAGGGGCACCAAGATACACTGATATACACTTGTTGGAATCAATGACAATTTAGTCAACAATATCCCCCCTTTTCATTGATGACAAATCCATAGCTCCCCCTTTGAATGAGCTTCATTTGTTCACAAATATCCCCCTTAGATCATGCTTCCTTTACCTTCAAATTTTTCTCCCCCTTTGGCATCAATGGCAAAGGGTACTTCTGTCATTCTCCCCTTGTCATACTATTGTGTTATTGAAGATAGATCAATTTAATTAGGAGATAGTATAAATCCCAATTTTTCTTTGAGGTACTCAAAAGTCCCTCTTGGGAGTGGCTTAGTAAAAATTTCTGCAACTTGTTCTTTTGTCCAGATATATTTCAACTTGATCTTCTTTTCTGTAACTTGTTCCCAAAGAAAGTGAAACTTGATTGGAATGTGCTTGGTCTTGGAGTGCATAAATGGATTCTTGGATATACTGATGGCACTCATATTGTCACATAGAATTGGAATCGGCTCATTACATGTCACATGTTAACTTTCCAGGGCTTGCTTCATCCAAATAATATGAGTACAACAAGATGTTGCTTCTATAGATTCTACTTCTGCGGTTGATAAGGATACTGAAGACTACTTTTTACTTGACCAAGATACTGGACAATTTACTAGAAAGAAAGTTGTTCTACTAGTGCTTCTTCTATCGTCAACACATCCTGATCAATCTGTGTATGAATAAGCTATCAAGGTTAGCTCATTCCCTTTTGGATACCAAAATCCAAAATCCATAGTTCCTTTGAGATACCTGAAGATCCTTTTAACTGCTATGATGTGAGTCTCTTTTAGAGCAGTTTGAAATCTTGCAACTTGTCCAATGACCTACATCACATATGGTCTTGAGGATGTTACATACAGAAAAATCCCAATCATTGATGTATAAAGCCTTTGATCAACTTCCTTATATTCATCGTCCTTTCTCATCCTACAATCGATGATCAAAGGAATACTTACGGGTTTACAATATTCCATCTAGAATTTATTTAACATTTCCTTGATGTATTTTGTTTGAGTAATAAAAATTCATTCTGTTCTTTAAGATATTTGGAGTCCCAAGAAGAAGGTAAATTCATCGATTAATGACATTTCAAATTCTTTCTGCATGTCCTTAGCAAATTGTTGACTCAGTGAATCATCATCACTTCCAAAAATGATATCATCAACACAACTTGAATGATGAGTATGTTATCATTATCCTGCTTGATGTACAAGTTTCTATCTGCACTTCTCCTCCTAAAGTTTTTTTGCAGTAAGTACTTGCCCAATATGGAGTCAAACCAATAGCTCATACAACTTAGCTAATCTGAGTTAAAGCAACTGCACGTAAAGCAACTCATGCCAGTCTTGCTCAACTAAACCAACATGTACCAAGCTGCTTGTGTACATGTGCCAAATCAATCATATACTAGTGTTAATCTAATCAAGTGCTCTGATAGTCAACCAACCCTTCTAACTTGGCCTAGTTCATCAAGAGACACATTTGAGTCACAATAGATAAGCTATTAGACTACATTACAGCTTAGTATAGATGCCATATGTAAGCAGCAACTAAGAGAGTTCACATATGGTCAACCAAACGTTTCCCATTCAAACTCAACTCAATGGCACAAAAACCAACCTCAATCATAGTTAAGGAATACTTGACAATTAAACACGATATACCTCAACCAAATAACCTCAACCAAGAATATAAAAGACTTAACCAACTATGTCAAAATCAGTAAATCTTATAAACTCTTAGACACGAAAGGATTTTTCACTCCACTCAAATCAATTCAACACTTCTTCCCAAAAAGATGGCAGTCCTTTTTTAAACTAGGGCACAAATGAAGCTTTGAAAGTTTTAATTTGATGTAGCATGATATTGATTTTTGCTTACACAATTTCTATGTGCTTATGCTTTCCTACCACCTTTCTAGGCCAAGTAATGTCTGTAATTCTATATTTGATTCCAATTGTCCTTAATTCCTCTTCAGACATAGTATTAAGGAAATTTATTGTATTCTTAGCTGTGTCAACTAGTTTCCTATTCAATGGCTCTTTCACAACTGTACAACTATGCCTAGAAGCATTTATCACCATCTCTTTATCCTATATGAAATTTAAGTAAGGTATGATCTTAGTGGCTTCTGAGATCAACATATCCCAAAGGAGATGTCTAGCTCCTTGTACTAGTAATTGACTTGTTAACTGCTTCATTAACTTGTCATTTTTATCCATCAATTCTTTATTTTTGTTTTCCAATATTTTCCTTTCTTCTTATTTCTTCTTGACTGCATCATCCAAATTCTGATTCTTACTTTGTAAACCAATTATTTATATGTCTCTTATACTCACTTGTGACATAGCCTGTACAATAGATTCAATATTTGCTTCTGCAGTAGGTTGGACTGTTTTTATCTTCTGTCTCCTTTTCTAAAATCAACTGATTTTCATTCAAAACATCTATCTTTGAAATTAAGAAACCTCTTTATTTTTCCCATTTATTTTTCTCTTAAGCAAGATTCAATAGCTTTGTCTTGCTATCATTCAACTCCTAGGATATAAATGCTTTCTCTTTTTCTAATTCTGTTAATTCAGAATCCTGAATTAACTGAGTTGCAAGGATTTTCAACTTCTTTTTTAACAATTGGATGGTGTTTTCTTTCTTGTTATATTTTCACAAGATTATAGCAGTATATCTTAATTGCTTTAATTAATAGGATCACTAGAATATAGAAAAAACACATAACAATAACACGAGAATTTTTATCCTGGGAAACCCAAATGGGAGAAAACTCAACAAATTTCGTATAGAGATTATAATTCTAATAATAATGTACAGTGAAGAAAGCGAAAATATGAAACTATATTCCAAAGATAGAAACCCCAAAAATAGTCTTCTTCTTCAGTAGGTGCGAAGTTCTCTCTCCCATAAAAATGAGAACCTCACTTCTGTGACTGTATCTGTAATGAGGAGGGGGAGCCTCTTATTTATACCGATTTTCCACTAGAAAAATCCACTGGGGCCGACTTCTATTGGGGCAGTAATAAATACCTTTTATAATTTATTTTTTATTTCTTTCCTTTGCTTGATTTTCTCCCCAAGGATACATTGTTCTTTCTAGGGTTTTACATGATTTATTACAACAAGTTCAACTCGTGTAGGAGGTACAAATAAAGAATGTCTTTCGAAGTTGCACAAACTCCAAAACTCCCTCTCAATAAGGAAAGTATTCTTCGGTCCTCATCTGTATCACGATCATTTGGGTTTCATCTGTACATATATACTATATCCACCATCTCTATACATACTAAAGGTTTTCTACATGATCTGTGTCCTTCGAGAGGTGTCTTCATGAATCAGTTCTATCAGGATGCCTGATAGAAAATATTTTGCTACCTTTCCATCTCCATTTCCGATGGAAAACTTCCATACATGGCTAGAGAATTATGTACGAGCAAATGTGTATGACCATATACTATATTTTCATCTCATATACCAATGGGGTACTCACATACTTTCCTAAGAATGTGAACGAGTAAATGTGCATGACCATCTACTTCTTGTTCGTCTCATCTTCCGATGGGGTGCTCCCATACCTGGATGATAACCATAATGAGTAGAGGTATATGTGCAATCACACAACCATCTACTACCTATCTGACTCATCTACCGATGGGATTTATCCCATACCTAGATGAGCACCTAGACGAGAAAAGGAACCTATGTGAACTCAACCATCTACTACCTGTTTGTCTCATCTACCGATCGGATTTATCCCATACCTGGTTAATAACCTAGACAAGTAGAGGTACCTGGGAAAAGGTATGGTAAATGTCTCTCAGTCATCTCTCCATCTCAAGGAGGGATGCATTCTCTTCTAATCCAAGTCTTCCGTGAAAGTATTCAAACTTCACCCTGGGAAGAGGCTTGGTGAGAACATCTATAGTCCGTTCATCTTTTAGAATATACTCTAGCTCGACTACACCTTTCTACACCATATCATGTATGAAGTGATGCCAAATGACTATGTGCTTCGACTTGTTGTGAAATACAAGATTCATTGACATCTGCACACAACTTTGGTTATCACAGTGAATCACGGTTCGCTTTGGAATCTGGCCAAACAATCCTGTAAGAAGTTTACGAAGCCTAATTGCTTCTCGAGCTACTGAACTAGAAGCCATATACTCAGCCTCTATAGTACTGAGAGCTACTGAGTTTTGCTTCCTATTGCACCAGGAAATTTATGCAAAACCCAAACTGAAATAACATCCTGAAGTACTATTCCTATATGCAGTGCATCCGACCCAATCTGAGTCTGTAAACCCTTGCAATTTCAAGTCACAATTTGAATCATATCATAGACCATATCTCAGAGTGCCACATAAGTATATGAGCACATGTTTTGTAGCAGTCCAATTAATCTACCTCGATTCACACATGAACTGATTGAGGGAATTCAAAACAAATACAAATATATGTGTTAGTGTTCGTCAAATACATCAATAACCCAATTAGCTGGCGATACATAGTGGGATCGATCAAATTTTAATACGAAACAGAATCTCTCATTCCAACATTTCAAATCTCTTTAGGATATCTATGGTGTATTTTCCTTGACCTAGGAAAATCTCAGCTATGCCTCTGCCATACTTCTAATCCCAAGAAGTAATGCATCAATCCAATATCCTTCATTTCGAACTCAGAGGTGAGTTTCTTATTACACCATATGATAAGTTTCTCATTTCCATTGAGAAACACGTTGTCAACATATAGTACCAAAATCAATGTCACGTCCCCAACCCTCTACTCGGCGAAGACGATGCGACTAACCTCTATAAACTTGGGCAATCTAAGACCCCATGAACATAATGTAATAATGCATTGAACTTAAAGATACACAGATGCATACATTATCACCATACAACGGAAGAAAAATTATACATTCAAGCATTCAACATGTTCATGATAAATTCATAATAATAATGCATAAGCAAATACAGTTGTAGAACTTAAATAAACAAGAATACTTATCTTTGAAAGAAGCATGTCCCGCAACTAGCTATGTCACTGCAACATTCCACCCAACCATAGGACACTGTGCTCTTTGATCTCTCAGCAACACTGCCACCCCCGAGCTGGGCATGATTTCCCCAAGGAATAAGGAACACTAGCAGACCTCACCCATAGCCAAGGATACGATAAAAATTCAGTCAAGCCAACACGGTTGGGTTTATTAGACTTACACAAGTAGTGGTTTACACTTATCCAAAATCACATGAAACACCGCCAAGTTAGCAGATGGATTTATCAGGCTACCAGCCAAGCCATCCTTCGAGTTGGGTTTATCAGGCTGCCAAGGAGGTGGAAAGACTGACTGCTAAGCTAGTGAGCTCATCCCTAGAGCCATGAACACCCACACTAGATCTAGCTTGATTTCTAAACAATTACACACCCAACACAAGGAAGCATTCCCTTATCTGCTACACATTCCCTCAGGCCATGCCTTCCCTTCCAGTTCTATTCAGGGCATGCAAAGAAGAAAACCAACCTTCTAGATTGATCTGTGAGGTGTATTCACACACTAGGTTTATCAAGCAAGTCCAGACTCCATTTCCATTCCTCAAATCAGTTCAGATGCCAACAAGGATGTACACACAGTTATATTAGTACTGGGATTATCAAATCATAGCAGATGCCAAGGATTACATACACACACAGTAATTACGAAATCTAAGCATTGCCAGTGCCAGACTGACTGCTGCAAAAATACCAAAACGAAAACGGTTGTTGGTCTTTCAAAACAAAGACACAAAATCAGATTCAAGGGAATCATGTTGAGGAAAACAACTAGCAGATAGGAGAAAATGTGAGAGAGAACAATTCCGAACCGGAAAACCAAAATCGTGAAAGGAAATAGATCATCGAATAGAAGAAAACCGTGAAGGGAAAAAAATCACAGAACCAGAGAGAATCGTCCAGGGTTTAGACATAGAGTGTTTTTACTTGCTATGTGAATGGAGATTACCTAGCCAAAACATCCCATGCAGTCCAAAATCATGAGGGAGAGGTGAAATGCTCTTGCATGAGGGAGAGGTATCCATTTTTGGTGTTTTCTTTCCCAAGAAAATTCAAAAAACATTTTTCCCGAAGTGGGGCTCTGCCTAATTCGAATTTCCTCACTCTTCCAATCCCCCCCCCCCTGCCCACTCCCTTATCCTTAGGAAAAATCATGCCCCCATCTCATTTAGTTGCGTTGACATAGACGACTGTGGGTTTTAATTAAAATTGCAAATTTAACATGATTTCCAAAATAATAATGTGTCGTCTAGCACAAAATACCATCGACACAACCTTAATCGCCGAAACATAAATACTAAATCAATGGTGGGGATTTTTCCTAGCTCCACACCATGATTATTTACATCATTTATTTAAATGAAAATGGGGTCAAAACCGGGGTGTTACAATCAGTGACTCATCATTCACAACCTTGTAGTAAAGGTTGGGGTCTGCACCACCCTTGGTGAATCCCAAACTCACTAGGAATCCATCTATTCATCCATATCAATCATAGGGTGCTTGCTTGAGTCTATATAAAGAATTTTTCAGATTGCATACATGAGAATACTTTCCATGGACAACAAACCCTTATGGTTGTTCAATATATACTTGTTCCTCAATAATACATTGAGAAAGGCTATCTTGATATCAATCTTGTTACGGAGAGAAACTTCCTATGGCTTGGGGTATACCACAATAGATTGAATGACACCAAAAATCAATCTACTTCAATATGCAAGAGAAACAAATGTTTCTAACACTAAGGGATACATAACATACCTTATTCTAGACGGTTGTAGTAGATCCATGTTGAGCTTTTCCAACATGCTTGTACCTACAATTCACCCTCAACAACAACGAACAAGACAAGCATGATATATGTTAAAGTGTTAGGCCTATTCTTGAATATATAAATCCAACATGTATAATCAAATGCAACTACATCTATGGATCAAACTTTTCATAGTCATACACATGTAATGGTTGAGAAACATGTGTTTCTATTAATAATGAACAGAGATAACATTGACAAACTCTGTCGACACCTCGTTAAAATGGAGAAACTGAGTCCTCCATCTCGGCCTCCACAACTTCAATCGTTCATCTCAATGGAAAGCTTACAAAGCAATGGAAATCTTGTGAAGAGTAGCAATGTGTGCTCAAAAGGACAAAGGGATGGAGACTTAAGCATGTATGAATGAGGAAACAATGAACTATAGTTTTCTTGCTCTCCAATGTTCTCCTCCTCTAATGCATTCAAGAGGCTCAATATATAGCCCTTCAATAGGAAATGAAGGGTCGATTCAGAGCATTTCTAGGCATATGGAAGGCCAAGAGTCAAGGTATTCAGGACTCATTGAGGAAAACTCCAAATATTTTACTTTTTGTGCACATTTACCGATGTACACGGGCTACAGTGGAGCAACATGCATGTACATGCAGATTTTAAGCTAAAACTCACGTATGGAATTAAAGAGGTTTTTTTTAAGGGATTTCTTGGATCATCAAAGTATAATTCGAGCAAGGGGGGTCCAAAGAGTCTGCAAAGGGACATGGGAGGCCATAAAAGTGTGATCTACCAAGAGTGGTAAAATCATCTATAACACATCTGATGCAACTTTCATCCCATAGCTAAAGGAATAGAAATGATTGATCTGATGGAAGTATATCGAGCCACAGGATCAAATATCTTGCCATAATCGACTCCCTCTTTTTGAGAGAAACCTATGGAAACAAATATAGCCTTGTATTTTTCAATGCTCCCATCTGCTCCATGCTTGATTTTGTATAACCACCTAGAAGTCACAACTGACTTCCCATCAGGTCTAGGCACAATCTCCCACACATCATTCTTCATGACAGATTGATATTCTTCCATCATGGCATCCTACCAAACTTGGTGTCTGGACGCTTCTTCATAAGTGGTGGGTTCTGAGTCAATGATGTGACTCATCAATGCCACATAACTGGAGAACCTCTAAGGTCTTTTTCTTTCTCAGAAAGTTCCATGTGGGGATTCATGCCCCTCTGCATCCTATAAGGTTTGATACACCCATCTAGGTCTTTTCCAACTTACTGCAATATCTCTATGATCATCTACTATCTTGATTGGATCAATGATATCAATGAGTTAATTTTTCTCTGCTATCTGCCCCTCACCTTGAGGGGGAGACAATCTCATATCCTATGATCTTGGCATATCCTCATCATTGATCTCCATGTATGATCCTCTACCTTTCTTGACAACCATTTGTTCTTCAAAGGTATCATCTCTGCTAACTTCAATTTGTCTAGATCCTAGGATATAAATTCTATAGGCTTTTGAAGATTCATTGTATCCCACAAAATTTTCCTTCTTTCCTGAACGTTCTAACTTTGTCCTTTTCTCCTTGGGCACATGAATGTAGATTGGACATCCAAATATTCGAAGGTGACCTACTTCTGGTTTTAATCCTGTGAAAGCTTCTTCCAAGGTCATGCTTTTTACTACCTTATGAGGGAATATGTTCTATACATATACAACTGTTCTGGATGCTTCTACGATAAGAGCATAGGTATACTCTGGTCATGTATCATGGATTTGGATTCCTCCATAATTGTTGTGTTATTTCTTTTAGTAACCCTGTTTCACTGGGGGTTGTAGGGAACTGTGAGCTCCCTCTTAATTCCTCCTTCCTTGCAAAAATAACTGAATTATGTAGAGGTGTATTCTCCACCATTATATGATCTTAGGATCTTTATCCTCTTCCCTGAAAAATTATCAACTTGTTCTTTGAATTCTTTGAACTTGTTGAGTGCTTCCTTGAATCCCTGGTCTTGAGAAAGTATATCCAAGTCTTCCATGAGTAGTCATCAATGAATGTTACATAGTAATAGCATCCTCCCAATGAAGCAACTATCATTGGGCCGCACAAGTCAGAGTGTACTAGATCCAATATTTCTTTGGATTTTATCTCACTATCTAGGAAGGATTTCTTGGCATTCTTTCCAAGTTCACATTCTCTACATGTTCCATCATGGTCTACCTGTAGCAATGGTATACATGTAACAATGCTATTTACTATTGGGAGAGCTCTGTAATTTATATGAACTAGTCTTCCGTGCCATAGATCACCCATACTTGTAGATTCATGGAATAGGGCTTGGACTGGTAGTGTGTTTAGTCGGTACAATCCGTCCTCTCTCATAACAATTAATTTGCTTGTGTCCATGCTTGATTTCTTCTGACAAGCAAGCACTTTTCCATTTGAAAATTGTACTTTATATCCTTTATCTTCTAAGGCTGAGATGGAAACAAGATTTCTTTTAATACCAGGTACATAGTGCACATCACTTAAGTGTAGGATATCATTGGACTCTAGCTGAAAGGAGGTGGCCCCAGATCTCTTCACAGTGTAGTTAGCATCATATCCAAACACAACACAAAGATGAGAATCTTTCTCAACTACTTCCGAGATATTTTATTTATATCTCGTCATGTGTCTATATACACCACTATCTATGAGCCAAGTATTACTGGTGGTGGGAAAAATACCTGATAGAGATGATATGAAGAAGAATTCGGTATGATATCTATTATTTTGTCTCCTGTTATTATTATCTTCTTCTACATCAGCTGTTGAAGCTTCATATTTCCTTTTGTGTGAACTTCAACAACTACTGGCATAATGACCATATTTCTTGCACCTATAGCATTGGATCTGAGATAGATCCTTCTTTTGTTTCTTCTGATCTGGGGGAGGACTTGATATCCTATATTGGCGCTTGTGATTGTATGAATTCCTTTCCTCCCCTTTCCTTTCTTTGCATCAGATATGAACGCTTGATTTTCCTCAGGTTGAGTGCCATGAAACCTTTGGCGTGATGCTATTCTCATCTCTTCCTGAGTGTATTCTTCCCATAGCTTGTCAAATTTTGGAAACTTGGCTTGACCACTTATATCTTGGATGAAAGACTCCCAATATGGTGGGAGACCATTTAAGTTGTTCATAACAATATCTTTTTCTTCAAGATTGTCTCCACTAGACTTTAGCTTGTACCAGAGCTCGGTGATCCTCATGAAGTATGAGGAAATATTCTTGGACTTTGTCATCTTCATATTCGATAGTTTAATTCTGAATGTGAGAGTCACATTGATTCTACTATGTTCAAATAGCTTCTTCAAGGTTTTGAACATATTCCTTGCCATCGTCTTTTCTGATATTTGAGGAACCAAGTGGTCTCTTACTGAGTCAACCAAAATCCTTCATGCTTTGGCATCACTCTTCCTCCAGTGAGGTTTGTCTTCTTCAGCTTTTGGTTCTGGGACCTTTTCATTTACAAAATGTAATATATCATTTTATTCTAGTATAAGAAGAACCCTAGACTTCCAAGGAACAAAATTGGAAGCCCCTTCTAGATGATCTTCAACCTTCATGTTGATCATCTTGACTATAGATATGGATCTGAAACCCTAGCAGAGACTAGGCCAAAACTTAAGGTTCAAGTTTTGGAAAACTATCTCCACAGATAAATGTTCCCTAGAGAGGCAAGTTGAGAAGAGGTAGAGTTGAGCCAAAACTGTGGAGGAAGTAGGTAAAAATATGAAACCCTAATTTCTGTTGTAGCTCTAGTATTAGGTCAAAATTTGAAAATTCTCATAATTGAATTCTTTCTTCACTAAAAGATGCATTGTTGGTTACTACGGGTAGACCCAGGTTTACTTATAATGTACCAACAACACCCCTAACTCACTGGCCCTTTCAGCAACAGACCGTAGAGTGGCCTGAAGTCTCACCCAAAGTGATCTTAGATGGGTTGGCTAAAGACTCAAGTGTCCTTAACCAGGTTCTGTAGCATCCTGGTGTCTCGCGGATCTTCTTAACCAGTGAGATCTTCCTGCGAGTTGCAGTTCTCCCTTCCTCGTGGACTCTGACAGGGGGAGGAATCCTATCGCATCGCAGTGACTAGGACGATGCGCAAACTCTCCCTTCTGTGGTTCTCACTATCTGCGATATCTCGCACCGCAGCTCCTCTGTCGGTGCGATATTGCCTTCTGTCAATGCGATATCTCCTATATTACGACCCAAAGCGACTCTCAAGGTCCAAAGGATTTCTCACTGGGAGGAATAACTCGGCTAACCTCCAACAGGGTGTTAAACAACCTTACACGAACTTCATGGTTCAACACACTCACATCGCTATACTTAACTTACTGAATAAGTATACTGGAAGCACTTAACAGAGTGACTATTACTGTGTGAAACAAGCACTGATGGACTCATAGGAAGACACTTGTTACATTTAAACTCTCCTTTAACTTTCTATAATGCTGTAACTGAATGAGAACATACAGACATTTACTAACTGATATACGGCATTCATGTAACAGATAACAGATAACAACTAAGTAAAGCACAATCACATGAAATAATCATATAACACACTGATTTTACGTGGTTCACTTCGAGGGTAGAAGCTACGTCCACGGGAACTGGTTTATATATTATAACTTGGGAGAGTAAACACAGTTCCGCTGCAACCTCATATGCAGCTGAGATCTTCTGGGTAACTCTGCGCACGCCACCAGGAGCCCTTCTCTCTTAGATATCTTCTCTTCTTATATTGCTTCTCTTACAATATACTCTTCCTCTCTCTCTCTCTCAATCCCTGTGGATTGTTACATACATACTCTAGGAGTTAGCTACTGGTTACAATAAGATACTACAGACTGAATAATAGAACCAGAGCTTGGCTCTTCTATAATACAAAGATCTATAAGCTAACAGATCATCGAATATATGAATAGCTAATGAGCTAACTGTCTAACTGGCTAACCTTTTACAATACAAAATACATCCCTTTATAGGTGGCCCAAAGGTCTCACCATTACAACACTATGGGCCTCTCCCAACAGTAACCCAAAAACCCTAACTGTGACAGTCGGTCTATCTGTACTCAAACTGCCGCTTTCCGTCACACCACAACTTCCTGCAGTCTTCCACGCTTCCCGGCGCTGACCGTGGGTACTGGCGCCGCTTCGTTTTCTATCCTTTGTCTTCAATACCTCGGCCTCATTTCTCCTTTTTCTTTATGAGGGTAGCTGAGCCCTCCTGTCTTCGCTGCTGCCTTAAGTGCAGTGGTTGAGCTTTCTCCTCTCGGCCGCTCAGGTATTGTTACCTTTGACTTACTCGTTCCAAAACAATATCTTTTCCTGTAGCTGCGGGACCCTACTCCAATAGTCCCCTATCACTTACTTGTGGCTCGCCCCTGAGCCACTAACAGCTGGTTTCTCTTGCTGTAGCTTCTCCTTGGCTTCCTGCGAAGTCCTTGTAAATCTCTGTTGAAGTCCTGTGACTTCTTTCTCCATAGCTTCGACACACTCTTGTGCTGTTTCAAGCATAGCCTGACTGATGCTTGAGTCTTCTGTAAATCTAGTTTGTAGGTCCCTCGTATCTTTCCTTCCCTTATTGTCGTGCTCTCACTCTCATCGCTTGCAAGACTTGCCATCCATTTGTTCATCACAAGGATTCAAATCCCTGGTATCACGAGAACTCCTCTCTAGCTGGACTTAGAACTCCTATCCCAAAGAAGATATAAATCTGTATCTTCTAGCCTTCTCAAATATTTCATTCAGTCTGGAGCCTTCTTATGTGAAAGGTATACAAACCATGAATTTCATTCCGAGAACAAGCCTTTGTCTGCTTCTTGAAGTTCTGCTTGTTCGGTTTGTTTTCCCTTTCACTTTTCTTCTCAGCAACTTGCTCCAGGTATTCACGCTGCTTGTGTTCTGCATATTTTCATTCTTGACCATTGGAACCTCTTGTTCTTCTCTTAGCTGATGAGATAGGTCATCTTCCTTCTTCCGTTGCCTTCTTTTTCTCATTTTTACTTTCTTCCTGGCTGGAGATTTCTTCTCATCATTCTTCTGCTCTGCTTTCTTATCTTCAGTGATCGGCTCATCTTTTTGCTTTTCTGCAGCTAAGAATTTGATGACATCTTCTACATCCTACGCTTGACTCCTCATCCTTGGTGGCTGTCTGACCTGTGATGTACCTAATTTCACAACCTTGGGCGGCGTTGTCATAGTAGATTGGAGGCCACCACTCTGGAATCGTCTCACAATTTCTTCTAAAGGTTTCTCCTTGGACAGAACCCACTCGGTGCAATACTCTGGACGGGAAATGGCTGTGAAATTGGGGAAAACTAGCACTCTGTAACTGGGGTATCTCTGCACAAGGAAAACTCTGGAACTTGCTCTATAGCTCTCTGAAATTGCCAAAGTAACCCTTCCGTATGGATGATCTTTATATTTATAACAAAGGTGATACTCTGTGACTCAAAGGTCCTATAGACTAGACCCGTCGGTAGTATTAATTGCATGGAAAAGACAACACCCGTCGTTTCGATCCTCATTAATTGCTGAAATCCGATCAAATTTCCCTTGAAACGTGTGAGTAGGTGCCAGTGTCGTCGGAGATTTTACCAAATCTGGAAAAATCATTATACTGTTGCCAAATCTAGGGCAACGGATACCTGTCGTATCCGTATTAACTGCTTGTTAGAGGGCGAAGTGACTGGCCCTCTGTTCTTTTTCAACACAAGCTATGTGGCACGGGGAAACATCACCTTGCTGCGATGCCTCACCACATCACCTGCGCAAACAAGTTACTCAAATTTTTTTTTTCCACAAGTATCTTATGACTTGCACAAAATGAACCGTCCTTATGCGATTCCTTGTACTTAGAATATCTGTCGGTGTAGACTCAGTCCCGGTGCGATGCCTCCTTTCAACTACACTGGGCATCTGCACTTTCATACACTGTCTGAGTTAGGCCTGAGAGGTGGGGTGGCTATCTCTATAGAGCTTGAGCCTGCTGCCATTAATCAACGTGGGAAGAAGCTCCCCGTTCAGTTTGTTGAGCTGAACGACACCTCCTTTTGTAACTTGCTGAATCTGATATGGCCCCAACCAATGCGTCTTGAAATTTCCTAGAAACTTAATAAACTTACTGTCATAAAGGAGCACTAGGTCTCCTGTCTGAAAAGTCTTACTCTTAATGTGCCTGTCATGCCAAGATTTTTCTCGTGCCTTCTGCACTTTCTGATGGAACCCTACGATGAATCTGTCTTCCTCTAAGGCAAGCAGCTGCGCTAGTCTTTCATTCATCGTGTCTGTATCAGCCATCCCGGTGATTTGAGTAATTCTTAAACTAGGAATAATATATTCCATAGGCATAACAGCCTCTTGTCCATACACCAAGCTGAAAGGTGTGTGCCCTATAAGTTTCTTGCATGTAGTCCTATAAGCCCATAATACAGTGTTAAACCTGAGGTCCCAATCATTTCTTTGGCTGTTATAGACCTTAGTAAGAGCATTTTCTAGAATCTTGTTAAAGGCCTCCACTGTACCATTAGCTTGTGGGTGTTAGGGCGTGCTCTTATGGTGTTGTATCTGGAATTCCTCTGTCAAGGCTTCAATAGTGCGATTCAAAAAATGTGTGCCTTGATCGCTCATCAAAATTACTGGACATCCAAATCTACTGATGATTCTTTCAAAAATGAACTGTGCAGCTGTAGCAGCATCATAATTCCTTACTGCTTTCGCTTCTGCCCATGTGGTGAGGTATTCTATTCCTGTGATGATGTATCTCACACCCGTTCATTTTCCTGGTGGGTTGATAGGACCCACAAAATATATAGCCCATTTGTAAAATGGGCGCAGTGTGATCTATGGTTGCAGCGGCATTTCATCTCTTCACGAAGGTTTTCCTACCCTCTGGCAGATATCGCAGCATCTACAAAACTCCTTAGTATCTTTGTGTAAAGTAGGCCACCATAATCCTGCAACTAAGATTTTCTGAGTAGTCGGCTTTCTTGTGAAATGACCTCCTGCGGCACCTGAGTGTGCTTCTCTGATAATGGCCTCTTTCTCATGCGGCATAACGCATCTGCATAGGACTTCATCTGGTCCTAACTTGTATAAGTGCCCTGCAATCAATGTGAAGTCTGCTGTTTTAACAACTAGATTTTTTTTTATGGTTAGTAAACTCAACAGGTGCCCATCCTGTGGTGAGAAAGTGAATGATATTAGCATAGTACTCATCTACGATTTGAATAGAAAACAATTGCGCATCTAGCAAATTGTCCTCTAGGTTACTTGGTTCTTCTCCTAAGTCTATCTACGATAGATGATCAGGTCCGACATTTAATCTTCCTGGTTTTGCCATGAGTTCAAAATCATACTCCTAAAACAGGATTAACCATCTATAGATTCTTCCCCCTAACACTGGCTTATTGACCAAGTACTTTAAAGTGGAATGGTCAGTAAAAATCTTGAATGAGGCACCCAACAGGTAGTGCCTAAACTTCTGTAGAGCATACACCATAGCTAAACCTTCTCTCTCTGTAGTGGTGTAGTTCTTTTCTGTAGTGGATAGCTTTCTACTTGAGTATGCGATAGGGTGATCGATACCCCCTTCTCCTTCCTGGGTTAAGACGATCCCTAGTGTGATGCCAGAAGCATCCACATGTACATGAAATGGCTTGGTCCAGTCTGGAAATACTAAGATGGGTGCTGTAACCATCTTCTCTTTAAGAGTGTCTAGACTTTTCTGGCATTCCTCATTCCATAGGAATTTGGCGTCTTTCTTTAACAACTTTTCCATCGGTGCTGTGATCTTTGCATAACCCTTGATGAACTTTCTATAGTACCCGGTATGACCAAGTACTGTCCTTAATTGCTTGACTGAGTTGGGTGCTGGAAGATTTACAATGATGGCAATCTTTGCAGGATCTACCATCAAGCCTTGTCTGCAAACAATGTGACCCAACTAAATACCAAATGGTGCACAAAATATACATTTTTTCAAGTTCAGAGAAATCTGGTACTACCTACATTTCTCTAACATCAGTCTTAAATCTCCTATGTGCTTGTTGATTAATCCAAATACAGTCCAGTCATAAAAATAAACCTCTAGGAATTTATGGATGTATTCTTTAAATATAGCAACTACTACTCTTGAAAATATAGCTGGTGCATTTTTAAGACCAAAGGGAATTACCGTATACTAGAATGAGCCCCATTCTGTCGCAAAAGTGGTCTTATATCGATCTTTTGGATGGATTCTGATCTGGTGATAGCCTGAAAAGCCGTCAGTGAAGGAGTAGACCTCCTGTCCTCCCACATTGTCTAACACTTCATTAGTAAACGGTGTCAGGAACGGGTCATGAAGTGATTCATCATTGAGTTTACGCAGATCGACACAAATTCTGATTTCTCCTTTGGTTTTCTTTTCTTGCACGACCATGGGACTAACCCATTCGCTTTCTTCTATGGGCTCAATGATGCCTGCTGCTAGCATCTTATCGATCTCATCCTTAACTTTTTCTTTATACCGCGGATTTAATCTGTATGGATGCTGTTTGACTGGCCTAGCATCCTCTTTCAATGGTATCCTCATTACTCCCAGATCTCCTACTATTCCCTTCATTTCTATAAACTTAGTGGGGAATAAGTCCTGATAGTTGTGTAACAGATCTGCATTGTGTGCTACCATTTCACCATCCCAATAGTCTCCAATAGAGGCAAGCTTTGGTTCTGTGTCTGTGCCAATATTGATCTTTTTAATCTTGATGGGGTCTGTGATAGCTGGAATCTGTAGCTTTGGTCCATCAACATCACGAGTCCCTTCTGACTCCAGAATGTTGATGCTGTGAGGATCCTCATCCTCATCCTCTGGTTCTGCTACGAAGTTATAACACTTGAGCGCATCTTCTAACTGGATGGCCCACTCGGGTTGAGTATGTACTGATAGGGTACAGTCCTCAAATATCTTAGTCTTTATGACGTCTAGAGCCTGATCGATACTTGGATACTCATATTCAAAAGCAAAAGTGAGTTCAAAGCTGTCTATCATAAGTGGCCATGTAATGGTTCCTCTGCGCAACTCGGTCTCAGTGTACGAGTTCTTTGGAATTTGGTCTAAAGTATGAATGAATAGGTGAACCCATTCATCCTCCGGAATGTCTGACCAATTCTGTTCACACATTTCAATATGTGACCTGGGGTCACTTTCTCCTGTGTACCTTTGCTGTAGATACTCCTTGTTATTATAAAACCTGATTGCCATCAATCTCTTGAAGTCATCCCATGATGCGATATGTTCTCTATGTGCCTACCACCATCTTGCAGGTGTGGCTTTTACTGCAAGGTCAATGACTGTCATCCTTTGCTCCTGAGGGATTTCTCGTTCAAATTGCTTTAAAAAAATCGTTGACATATGCTAAGCGATCAAACAATGGAGTATCCTTAATCTCTGCGCCAATCCATTGCATTGACTTAGTCATAAACGCACATCTACGAGATGAGACTTCGTAAAGTCTGTTCTACTAGTTCTCTAGGCCAACATCCGAGTCTGATGCACATGAGCTGTCGCATCGCCAACTAATGTTCCCTTCTATGGTTGGATTGATGTAGCCGCTCTGATTGGTCGTCATCTGATAGAGGCTCTCCATATTACATGCCTCATCCTCTGCTCGGATAGGTTCAATATATCTGGGACCCTGAAAAGGATCCAATGGTGCGATGACCTGAATCTGATTGTCCTCGAAGGTCATCTGTCTCTTCTTTAAATCGATAATATCCATGTTACCAATTGCCCAATCAATACCTAGTAGCGCTGGGTATGGTCTACTATCGCCAATGATTTCTATAACTTCAAAGTCCGCAAAGCTGTGAACTCCGTCAATGTCAACTAGCACCTATGGTAATCGACCCAGTGGCGATACCCGCTGCTGATTGGCTAGTATCAGATGGATAGGTGATCTGGCTAACTTAGGGCTACCCATCTGTTCCCATGTCTACTTAGTCAGAACATTTACCTCTGATCCTAAATCTAGGATTACCTCATCCATTTCAAATTCTCCAACTTGTGCTATGAGTCACATCTCTCTTCCTGTTCTTGTATATCCCATAATATTATGAACAACATGCTGTGCACTGCTCACGGAAGAAGATGGATGACACTGATCTATGATGCACTGAAGCTCTCCGATAGCTTTCTCATTTCTCATGAGTTTTAAGAAACTTCGCAGGAAGGATTGTACACTTCCTGTGGACTCATCCTCGTCGCACCTTCCCGATGTGGTAGCCTATGATATCTGAATAGGGCTAATGCCACATGGTGTTTGATGCAGTACACCCCTAGACGGCTGTACCTGCGATCCTGATTGCGTAGGGTCATTAAAGAAAGTTTTAGCTTCCTGAAATGTCTCTTTATTCTTCTGCAGGTCGAGTGGTGTTGATTTAGTAGTGGCTTTGTGCACCCACTCCAAACCTGTGTTCTTTTCAGTATCCGACGATGTCCCACTGGTGGAAGCACCGCTGCGAGTCACAATGTTGACTCTTAGTTCTGGTTCCTTCTGTTCAGCAGCAATAAGCTGAATGTTCTGGTGTACTGTTGGCTTAGGTTCCCTGATCTTGGTTATCAAGGTAGGACATTCTTCTATAGCGTGATCGTAAGATTTGCAATAGTTACATGTGGTAGTAGGGCTCTGGAAATCCCTAGCATAATGTCCTATAACTCCACAGTTGTAACAAGTGATCGGTCCACGACCATGGCCAAAGCCATCACCACGGCCAAATCCTCCTCCACGGCCTCATCCTCTGAATCCTCCTCCTCGGCCAACATGAGCCAGTTCCTGCTGCGGTCCTGCTGTTGGACCTGGTGTCTCTGATTCGACTCTGTATAAGTCGTGTTTTCTCTCGACCATGAGATCATAAGCTCTACAATTATGTTCATCATGTCCTACGGACTTACAAAAGTTACAGTATAAGTTCTTAGGTGTCTGTACATACTTCTGAAGTAAAGGGCATTGCTGAGGTGGGTGTCCTCTTGTTCTGCATAGTTCACACCACGGCCCTTGCATCTGTGCTAAGGGGTTAGGAGCCCTGCTTGCTAGATATTCAACAAATATTGGACAATTATCTTTATTATGGCCTTGTGCTTTACACTTTATACACCATATTTCTTGTGCAATCTCTTTTCCTTTCTTAATCTCATGCATCTATAAGGTGAGATTAGCTAACTGGTTCTGTAGGTTTGTCATACCTGTACTGGTCTTAGCTAGAGGTGATGCCTCTAGTTTCATTGCCATCTCCAACTCATCATCCTGTGTCTGGAGTTTATGCTACATCAATGACAGTCTGATGTGGGGGAGCAGTGCTGCAATAAACCATTCCTTGTGCTTCTCTGGTGCAAACTCAAAGCTAACTTGGTCTATAAGGGCTTTGAATTTCTGATCAAAGTCCCATACTGACTCTGTAGGTGACTTTTTAATGTCTTTGAGCTCTGTAATGCACTGTGACTCAGACTTAGGTTTCTTAAATTATTTGATCATGGCAGTCCTGACCTATACGAGCGTTCTGGGTACCGCTGAGGTATACTTCATATACCATGTTAAGGCTCATTCCCTAAGTGTGGTGACCAACTATACAATTTTAATATTATCATCTTGGAGCCCTTTAATGGTCCACACGGCTTCACATAGAAACCAATGTTGCTCTAGGTCTTTTGCCCCTATACCCTTAAAGTTAGGTATCTTCATATCATCCCCCATTCTATTTCTACGTGGTGGATGCTGATTCGCTGTGTTACTACCACTTGGTGGTGTAGATATAGGTGATGTAGTGGTAGTATGTACTGTATGTGAGCTACTAGATGGAGTTCCTACGGGATTATTCTGAGTCCCGATTGATTTCTGTGGGGTGTAAGGATGGTAAGGGATACCCCCTTCTGTTCTTTCTGTATTATTGTGACTCTGTTCTCTAGTATTGTCTGAACTGTTTTCAAAGACAGAAGATCTGAAATCTACTTTATATTTCTTTCCACTACGTGTACGTCCAAGTTCATCAAAGTCACTCTCAAACTCTTGTGACATTACACTTAATGAACTTATACATCTGAATATATATCGAGTACTCCTTTTTCATGTAATAGCATCTTAACGAACAACTTTAAAGAGTTCAGGTACTTACCACAATATCCTTTGAAGAAGTACTGCTCGGCTTCGCTAAATATTTTTCTCTATTCGACTGCAAACTCTGTGATGAGTCCTTCTAGCACACTCGCAAGCCAGAATTCCACTACTCGTGAAATGGGATTATCAATGCTCCTGACAGTCTGAATCAGCTCCGATGTCTAGACAATGTTCCTTTTCTTCTTGAATATATGCTGATCAGTCACACTTTGATAACCAGTCATACAACTCATTTCCATAGGTCGCAAAAAATATCGTATGTATATCAGTGAAGATATGTTTTTGTAACTAGTCCTCTGTACTCAACGTAGGACTCTTGTTTTCTGTCACAACAAATTCTCTTTATGTAGACTCAACCCACTGGTTGAGTTCTTCTTTAGTAGGATGCCAACAGAACATTAGCTCTTAGTTTGTTCAAAACCAGCAACAAAACCATTTGTTGGTTACTACGGGAAGGCCCGGGTTTACTTATAATGTACCAACAACACCCCTAACTCACTGGCCCTTTCAGCAACAGACCGCAGAGAGGCCTGAAGTCTCACCCGAAGTGATCTTAGATGGGTTGGCTAAAGACTCAAGTGTCCTTAACCAGGTTTTGTAGCATCCTAGTGTCTCGCGGCTCTTCTTAACCAGTGAGATCTTCCTGCGAGTCGCATTTCTCCCTTCCTCGCGGACTCTGACAGGGGGAGGACTCCTATCGCATCGCAGCGACTAGGATGATGCGCAAAATATCCCTTCCGCGGTTCTCACTATCTGCGATATCTCGCACCGCAGCTCCTCTGTCGGGTGAAGGGTGCATTGGCTTCATCGTGGAGAAGGGACCCTTGTTGTCCAATGTTGCTGGTGTGTTTGGACTGTGGAATGATATGCTGTTTCATTGTGATTTGCGCTGTGGGTTTCTTCTGTGTGTTTTCCACATTTTGCTTTGTCTATGTCTTTTTCCATCACGCATAGTTTGGGAGTTTGTTCTTTCCCCATTTTCTGCCTATGCAATTTCTCCAGTGATTGCATTGCGGATCGGGTGCTATGGGTTCATAGTGGTTTGTGGGTTACTATTTTCCCACGATTGAAGAACTGTGTTTTTTTCCCTATAAAATCTTGAATAGCTGTTTGGCTGCTTGCATGCAGTGGTTTTGTCCTCGGACTGCATTGGAGTGGTGAATGAGGGCCTGAGGTGCTTGATAAACCTGGTGGGTTGAGAACAACACAGACATAGCTACTGAGCTAGCTTTCTTCTCCACAACCCCTGAATAGCACTAGAAGGGAGATCAAGGTCTGAGGGACTGCGTTGCAGAGAAGGGACTGATTTCCTTGTGTTGGGTGTGTGTGGGTGTTTTAGAAGCCAGGATGGCTCTAGTGTTGGTGTCTATAGCTCTTCAATGAGCTCACTAGCTTAGCATTTAGCCTTTCCCAGCTCCTGGATGGCCTGATAAAGCCAAATTGGTTGGCTTGGCTGATCTGATGTTCGCTTAATAAACCAAACTATATTGGCTTGGCTGAACTATGTACCCTTGTGGTGTTGTTATCCTTGTCTATGCGTAAGCCTATGAGTTCCTTATTCCTTGGGGAATCATGCCCAACTTGGGGGTGGCAGCGTTGCTGAGAGATTAAGGAGCACACAGGCCTATGGTTGGGTGGAACATTGTAGCGATGTAGCTGGTTGCAGAACAAGTTCTTAATAAGATAAGTATTCTTACCTAACTTGTGTCTGTAATCATATTTACTGTTGATGAATGATGATATACGTGTTAAATGCTGATTTGTATATGCATGAGTGTTGATTGATATGTTTTGCTTCCGTTGTGTATATGAATGATTATGCTTCGTAATATGTTTTATGTTTTTAAGTATCATGCTTTAGCATTATATGTATGTATGTTCATGTTCATGGGGCTAGATGCCTGGATGATTTGATGTATCGTAGTGTCCTCTTCTCCGGTCGGAGGGTCGAGGACATTACAATGTGGTATCAGAGCTTTGGTTATAGCATGGGCCTGAATAGGCCATGAAGATGCAGTGACAAAGCTTATGTTCCAACATTTGGGCCTCAGAGGGCCATGAGAAATAGTTAACAGGGGTAGGTTTCCTACTACCCAGAAGAAACCAGGAAAAATGGGTGAAGATAAGAAAATTCACAAAATTTTCTAAGTGCCAGAATGTTGGCTCATTGAAAAAATTAGTGATAAGTTCTTCTGATGCAGTGGAGCACTTAGTGGGAAGGCCACCCGACGGATGGTAATCGAAAGGAAATTGAGGAAAGGTTGCGTTCGTCGGCTATCAGCTCATCGGAGAACTTAGTGTGAAGTTCCTTCGACACGGCGAAAATGTTAGTTTGAAGCCCACCCGACGGTGGAAGGTTTTGCGCAAATTGTTTTAAGTGCTAAAATCGTCTGCCATCAAAACATGTTAGTGGTATTCATCGCCGATGAATAGCAGAAGGAATTAGTGGTTCAATCACCACCGTTGCGGAAGCCTAGTGCACTAATCCTCCAACAGATACAGGTTCTTCTTACTGATGCCACGATGGTTGTGTTTTAGTCGCTGATCGGAAGGGATCAAGGGATTGTAAACCTGCTGTTGTGGATAGCTAGAGGACTATCCTTCTAATGGATAGAGCCTCCGACCGTCGACATAGTAAAGAAAGTTCAAAAATTTCTCTAAGTAATGAAATCATCGACCATCGGAGGACGTTAGTGGTTCGTGCGCCTGCCGTTGTGGAAGCCTAGAGCACTAGTATTCCGATGAGGAAAAGTTTCGACTGTCGATGCCGATGTGCTTCAGCTCACCGGTCAAAAATCATTAGCGGATTAGGCCGTCGATCGAAGAAGGATTGAAGTTTATAAGCCGTAGTTGTGGCTGCTGATTGAAATACTCCACCGATGCACTAGTCCTTCCAGTCGCCGATGCTGAGGCGTTTAGTGAACAGTAGTTCCGGGTTCATAACTATGGTGGCGAAAAATAGTTGCTTGATCCCTAATGAAACTCAGAATAGTAGATCACTGCAGGGATGATACGATGGAAGGGAATAGACAAGTGACCCACCGATACAGCGGATAAAGTTAGAGGTTTCAACTGCCGAAACGCCGGGAGATTAGTGAGGAGAAGATCTGATTAGAAGAAAACTTTGAAGAGTATAAAGTCATCAGGAAATTTTTGATGATCAGGCCTTCGATCGAAAGGAATCAAAGGATCTTAAACCCACCGTTGCAGTTGCTCAAGCAAACAGATCGCCGATGAACTAGGTGCTTTGACCACCGAAGAATCGGAAATATAGCTGGGAAGAGGTCCGATTGGGCCCAAGGAGAATTGGGTTTTTCAAAGGAACTTCTCAGTAATTTTTCAAGTAGTTTTTAACTGTCTTTCAGCAGATTATCAGCGGTCACAGGGCTGAAAAGAAAGAGAGGAAAATTTTGTGTTTTATGAATTTCCAAAAGAGGAAGGTAAGTAGTTTTGATTTATATTAATGATATGCATCTAACAGTTTGTTACTAACAAATTGCAGAATTATAGACAACTTCCAAGAGCAGTACTCCAGAAAGAATAGTGTGGTAAAGCAAGAGGTGGTTCAGTCATGAGAACCCATGATGGGTATGATGCTCGGGACTCTTACGAGCATGCAGGAGATGCCATGGGAGAAAATGTCCGGAATGGAAATGATGACATAGAGTCTAATGGAAGGATATTCCAAGAGACACCGTTTGAGGTTGCAGCCACCATGAGAATCTTGATTAAAGACCAAGAAGAGCAGCATCAGTTTAGTGCTGCCATGTTGTAGAGTTTGATAGACTTGTAGAAAAAGATAGATTCTGGACGAGGTACATCAAGACCAGAAGGCAGTAAGTGCAGCACTAGGAGAAGGAGAAGGACTTCTAGTGGATCATCTGATTATGAAGAATCCAGTGGAGATACAAGTTCATCTCCTCATAAAAGGAGAAGAAGAAAACACCATAGGGATCGCTCTCGAGATGAATTTAGGAAAGCTAAACCTCCTACATTTGATGGCGAGATAAAGACAGGACAAGAAGCTGAAGCTTGGCTCCTTGGGATAAAGAAGTACTTCCAAGTACAGGATTCTTCAGGAAACATGAAGGAAATAGTTTCCATATTCAATCTGAATGGAAGAGAATCCATTTGGTGGGAACACTTCAAACAAGTAAAGAAGATCAGTGAAAGGAAACTAAAGTGGAAACAGTTCTAGAAGTATTTCAAGCAGAAATACCTCTCTAACAGGTATTATGATGACAAGATCAAGTAGTTCCATGATCCGAGATTGGGACAACAGACCATGGATGAATATGCAAACAAATTCTTGGAAGTGTTGAGATATGTCTGGTACATCAAGGATGAAAAAGTGAAGGTCCAGTGGTTTCTGAGTGGATTGCATCAAGCTTACAAAGATAGAATTGAGTTCTATGAAATGAGAACTCTCGAAGAAGAAATAAGAAAGGCTAAATATTGCTATGAGCAAAGCAAAGGTAAAACTGATTACCATAAGGCATGGAAGGACAAGAAGAACGAGAAGTTTGACCAAAGAAGGAAAGTTTTCAAACCTTCTAGATTCAGGAATCAGCAGAAGCAACCATCCCAAGCTGTGAGTAATCCAGTTGGAGTGACAGGTGGAAAGCCTAAAGAGCCACATCAGAATAAAGGTCCACTCAAATGTTGGAAATGTGAAGGACCCCACTTGTGCAGATATTTTCCACTTGAGAATGAAAGTGCAAGGCCAGTTTATAACATTCGGGAAGCAGAAACAGTGGGTCAAGTAGTAAGAGCAGTCCCTAGAATTTATGTAGCACTGGAGGACCGCCAGGTAGATCACCAGTCAACTGTGGTTGAAGTTGTAGGTAAAATTGTTGAACAATCTATTTCTATTTTGATTGACCCTAGTTCTACTCACAGTTATATCACTCCTAGGGTAGTGGAAATTTGTGCTTTTAAAAAGGTAAAGCATGGAAAATCTTGGTTAGTTCAGCTAGCCACTGGGACTAAGAGAAAAGTTAGTGAATTGGTAGAGAAATGTCCATTGGTTATGAATGGATTGATCACTTATGTAGATCTGAATGTTCTACCGCTTGGTTCCTATGATGTTCTCATTGGAATGGATTGGTTAGAAGCTCACAGAGTAAAGCTTCACTATTATAACAAGACTTTTGAATGCATGGATGAGGAAGGAAACCTAGTAATTGTAAAAGGTATTTTGAAGGTAATTTCAGTAAGACAGGTTTCGGCAATGCAGTTGAAGAAGTTCTATAGGAAAGGTTTCCAGTTGTATGCAGCTCATATTTTGGAACCAACAGGAGATGAAACTCCTAGGTTGGAGGACTATCAGGTGTTATAGGAATTCAAGGATGTGTTTCCTGATGAGATTCCAGGGCTTTCTCCAAAGAGGGACATTGATTTCACAATTGAACTTGTGCCAAGAGTAGCACCAATGTCCAAGACACCCTACAGGATGAGTACACCGAAGATGCTAGAGTTGAAGATGCAACTGCAAGAGTTGTTGGAAAAGAAGTATATTCGACTGAGCGTGTCTCCTTGGGGAGCACCGATTCTGTTTGTGAAGAAGAAAGATGGTACACTCAGGTTATGTATTTATTACAAACAATTGAATAAGGTTACTGTGAAGAATAAATATCCTTTTCCTAGGATTGATAACCTCTTTGATCAAATGAGAGGAGCAAAGGTATTTTCCAATATTGACTTGAGGTCTGGTTACCATCAGGTGAGGATCAAGGATGAAGACATTCATAAGACAACCTTCAGGACAAGGTATGGACATTATGAGTTTGTAGTGGTACCATTTGGTCTCACAAATGCACCGGCTACATTTATGTTCCTTATGAACAGTGTCTTCAGTAAGTATTTGGACAAGTTTGTTCTTATTCTCCTTGATGACATTCTTGTTTATTCTAAGAATGAGGAAGAGCATGAAGAGCATTTGAGACTGACATTGTAAGTGCTCAGGGAACATTAGCTGTATGCAAAACTGAGCAAGTGTGACTTCTACAGAGATAGAATTCAGTTATTGGGTCACATTATCTCAGAAGAGGGTATATCAGTAGACCCTGAGAAGATCGAAGCCATTATGAATTGGCCTACTCCAAGAAATGTGATGGATGTAAGATATTTTATGGGACTTGCAAGATACTATAGGAGATTCATTGAAGGATTTTCCAAGGTTGCACATGCCATTACTTATTTGAAAAAGAAGGGGATGAAATTCGAATGGAATTCGAAGTGTGAAGAGAGCTTTGAGTGGTTGAATAATCTTCTCACCAGTGCACCAGTATCGAAGGTTGCAGATCTAGAGAAAGATTTTGTGGTATGTATCGATGCATGCGGACAAGGGCTTGGAGGAGTCCTTATGTAGGACAACCACATGATATGTTATGAGTCAAGAAAGGTGAAGGAGCATGAGAAGAACTATGCCACTCATAATATAGATCTTGCAGCCATAGTACATGCTCTCAAGATGTGGAGACATTACTTGATGGGTAAAAGATTTGAGCTCAGGATAGACCATTGTGGCCTGAAGTATTTGTTTGATCAGCCTACTCTGAATGCTAGGAAAGCGAGATGGCTGGAATTTCTATGTGAGTTTGATTTTGAAATCAAGCACATAAAAGGAAAATAGAACAAGGTAGTTGATGCACTCACCAGGAAGGTATAGGAAATGCATGTGGCATCTCTTAGTATTTTCCAATCAGATTTGAGGCAACAGATTGTTAATCATGTTGCCGGAGATGAATTGTATGAGTAGGTAAAAGACAAATTGTAGCAGCAAAACCTTGAGAAGAGGTATGAGGGATATAAATTGGAAGAAGATGGACTTCTTACTTATAAAGGTAGAATTTATATTCCGGATGTAGCAGATTTGAGGAGAGTTGTTATGGATGAAATCCATCAAGCCCCGTATTCTGGTCACCCAGGGTACCAGAAGACAATTGCTATAGCTAGAAAGAAGTACTTTTGGCCAGGGATGAAAAAGGACATGGCTGAATACATTTCAAGGTGCATGAAATGTCAATAGGTAAAGGTTGAGCATCAACATCCAACAGGTTTGTTGGAGCCTTTTCCAGTTCTGGAATGGAAATGGGAAGTTATTTCCATGGATTTTATTACAGGATTGCCAATGACTTAGAGACAACATGATTCCATCATGGTTGTGGTAGACAAGTTGACAAAAACAACACATTTTATACCAGTGAAGTCTACACGCAAGATGGATGACATTGCAAAGATCTTCATGAAGGATATTTTCAAATTGCATGGATTGCCGAAGGAAATAGTCTCTGATAGAGATGTCAAGTTCACTTCCAATTTTGGAAGGGATTGTTTGTGGATTTGGGTACAAAGCTAAAATTCAGCACTGCATACCACCCCCAAATAGATGGGTAGATAGAGAGAGTTAATCACGTGCTGGAAGACATGCTTTGCATGTATGTGATGGACAAACCAACCAAGTAGGAAGATTACTTACACTTGGTAGAGTTTGCTTACAACAATGGACAGTAGGAATCATTGGGGATGAGTCCATATGAAGCTTTGTATGGAAGAAGGTGTAGGACACCAATGACTTGGGATAACCCAGTGAACAAAGTTGTGCTTGGACCAGAACTGCTCAAGGAAATGGAGCAAGAGGTTGTAAAGATCAGATAGAATCTGAAAGTAGCACAGGATAGACAGAAAAGCTATGCAGATAAGCATAGGATGAACAGAGAGTTCAGTGTTGGGGATCATGTTTACCTTAGAGTGAAAGCAAAGAAAAGTTCCTTGAAACTTGGAAGTTGTGCCAAGCTATCACCTAGATATTGTGGGCCGTTTGAAGTGTTTGAAAGAATAGGGCTTGTTGCATATAGACTCGCATTTCCTGCTAGTACTAGAGCTCATAATGTTTTTCATGTTTCTTTGCTTAAGAAATATGTACATGATCCTAACCATGTGATAAATTGGGATCTGATTTAGGTGGAACTCGAGGGAGAGTTCCAAATCGAGCCAATGCGCATCCTCGACAGGAAGGTCACAATGCTCCGGAACTGATCCATAAGGAAGGTAAAGGTGCAATGGGAGCACTATAGACCTGAAGAGGCTACATGGGAGCTGGAGGATGCCATGCGATTGGCACATCCATTTTTTTTCAATCCTGTGGAACACTGAGGTGGTACCAGTGTCGCACTTTGTTCAAATTTTGTAAAGCACCGAGGACAGTGCTATTGAAGGGGGAGGGGAATGTAATACCCAAGGTTTTGACCCCGTTTGTGTTAAATATACATGATACATATGCTGTAATAATCATGGTGAGGAGCTAAGGGCAAAAGCCCCACCATCGATTTGGTTATGTTATGATTCGGATTGGAATGGTATATATTAAATTGTGACATCATGTAAATGTGCATTTTAATTAAATAACCCAAACAGCTATGTTCACTACAACTAAATTGAGAAGGGGCATGATTCCTAGGGATAAGGAGGGGAAATGATGAACCTTGATCCATGGGGGAAAAGCCATGTGTCACCACCCTATTTGTTTTGCTCATTTTCCCTTGCTTCATCCAAACACCACCTTCATTGTTCTATTGATTAGTTGGGGCATCTATTTGCTGGAAAAAAGACCACTACGCTCACGTGTTCACTCTCTCCATGATGAGCCTTCTGGGTTGCGGATGGTCTGTCCACTATTCCGATGGTGACTGTTCATTTTCCTCAGGTGGAGGGAATTAAAAGGATGGAAATTCCTTGTGTGGGGGTTTGACCTTTCCCTCTCATACACTGTTTTGCTAGTCGAAGACGTTCTTTCCTCCTGATCATGCATAGAACCTGCATTTATTTGACCATTGCCGATTGTGAAGGGCGCATTGGCTTCATGGTGGAGAAGGGACCCTTGTTGTCCAACACTGCTGGTGTGTTTGGACTATGGATTGATCTGTTGTTTCATCGTGATCCGTGCTGTGGGTTTCTTCTGTGTGTTTTCCACATTTTTCTTTGCCCGTGTCTTTTTCCATCATGCATAGTTTGGGAGTTTGTTCTTTCCCCATTTTCTTCCTGTGCAATTTATCCAGCGATTGCATTGAGGATCAGGTGCTATGGGTTCATAGTGTTTTGTGGGCTACTGTTTTCCCACAATTGATGAACTGTGTTTTTTTCCCTGCAAAAGCTTGAATAGTTGTTTGGATGCTTGCATGCAGTGTTTTTTTCCTCGGACTGCATTGGAGCGGTGAATGAGGGCCTGAGGTGCTTAATAAACTTGGTGGGTTAAGAACCACACAGACAGAGCTACTAAGATGGCTTTCTTCTCCACAACCCCTGAATAGCACTGGAAGGGAGATCAGGGTCTGAGGGACTGCGTTGTAGAGAAGGGACTAATTTCCTTGTGTTGGGTGTGTGTGGGTGTTCTAGAAGCTAGGATGGATTTGTTGTTGGTTTCTGTAGCTCTTCAATGAGCTCACCAGCTTATCATTTATCCTTTCCCAGCTCCTGGATGGCTTAATAAACCCAACTTGGTTGGCTTGGCTGATCTAATGTTCGCCTGATAAACCCAACTCTGTTGGATTGGCTTGATTGTGTACCCTTGTGGTGTTGTTATCCTTGGCTATGTGTAATCCTGTTAGTTCCTTATTCCTTGGGGAATCATGCTCGGCTCGGGGGTGGCAGTGTTGTTGAGATATTAAGGAGCACGCGGGCCTATGGTTGGGTGGAACGTTGCAGCGACATAGCTGGTTGCAGAACAAGTTCTTAATAAGATAAGTATTCTTACCTAACTTGTGTCTGCAATCATATTTACTATTGATGAATGATGATATACATGTTAAATGTTGATCTGTATATGCATGAGAGTTGAATGATATGTTTTGCTTCCATTGTGTATATGAATGATTATGCTTCATAATATGTTTTATGTTTTTAAGTATCATGCTTCAACATTATATGTATGTATGTTCATGTTCATGGGGCTAGATGCCTAGATGATTTGATGTATCGTAGCGTCCTCTTCGTCGGTCAGAGGGTCGGGGATGTTACACATGGTGTAAGCCTGAGCTTCACATGGTTAGATATAAGTGCATATATTATTTGATGTGATTGTGGGTTGTGTTACCATGTGATCAGTGCAGAGCAATTATGATGTGATTAAGGGCTTTGTTCCCACATGATGAGATATAAATGCTGAAGGCCATTCTATGGGAGAATGGAGCCACCTGGTTAGTTACCAGGAATACTCAGCTTAGTGCTGAGAGACCATTCTTTGGGAGAGTGGAGGCACCTGTTTAGTTACCAGGAATACTCATCTTAGTGCTGAGAGGCCATTCTCTGGGAGAATGGAGGCACCTGGTCAGTTACCAAGAATACTCAGCTTAGTGTTAAGAGGCCATTCTCTCAAAGAATGGAGGCACTCGATCAGTTACCAAGAATACTCAGCCTAGAGCTAAGAGCCATTTTGATATGACTGTGGGATTGGCTCCCACATGATTAGTTGTAAGTGCAGAGCCCTTCCATGGATGGTAGTATTTGTGTCCTACCATGCCACTAGTTGTAAGCGCAGAGCCCTTTCATTGATGGTTGTAAGTTCTTGGCCCTTCCATAGATGATAGTAGGTGTGTCCTATCATGCCAATGGTTGTAAGTGTTGGGCCCTTCCACAGATGATAGTAGGTGTGTCCTATCATGCTGATGGTTGTAAGTGTTGGGCCTTTTCACAGATGATAGTAGGTGTGTCCTATCATGCTAGTGAATGTAAGTGCTGGGAATTTCTGACATGGTTCTTGGATGTGTTCCTCCCATGATCGAATGTAAGTACTGGGCCTTTCTGACATGGTTCTTGGATGTGTTCCTCCCATGGTCGGATGTAAGTGCTTGGCCTTTCTAACATGGTTCTTGGATGTGAGTGTTGGGTGTGCCTTTTTTACATAATGGTGGATGTGTTCCTCCCATGATCAGATGTAAGTGTTGGGCAGGCCTTTCTGACATGGTTCTTGGATGTGTTCCTCCCATGGTTAGATATAAGTGATGAAGAAGATGAAGACCTACATGGAGGATAGGCCTACAACCAGCATAAAAAAGGGTGGGCTCTGTAGAACTTCCTGTGACGAGAAGAATGAAGAGATAGCACCATTTGATTGAGATAGTGAAAGCAGTGATGATAATGATGATCCAACGATGCTCCAGATCAAGTGATGATCCAAACTCAATGATGATCCAGTGATGATCCAGACTTGATGAATATGACTTGACGATGAAGATGACTTGAAGATGTAAATGACTTGAAGATAAACTTGACTTGATGTTGATCCAGATGATACAGAGAAGAAGACATGTGCTGATAAATTGTGTCGAGAGAATACCTTCCTAGTTAAGAGGGAGTGTTGATGTATTTGTAACTTCGGAATGTATTCACTTGTATATCTTATGTATTGTACCCCAATGTTTATTCTGGGAAGTATCTGTAATGTAATTGAGTCATGTCATACTTCGATGTTCCTATTGGGAGTATCACTAATGTAAACAATTCATGTAAAGTCATTGAGATTAACCCTCCATTGTAAGTTGGAGCAATAGTCCCCACAATTGTGTCAAGGTTAACCCTCCTTGTTGATCGGAGGGTAAAGTCCCAATAGTTGTGGCACTAGGGTTATTAGACTCTCATAGAGATGTTGGTCCTTGTAAGTAATTGTTTAGTGGGGCCGACATGTTGAAGTGGACATTAAGTGAACGAAAGAATATAAATAGAGAGTGAGCCTCTCTATTTATCACACACACACTCACTCACTGGGGTGCATGAGTGAGAGAGGGGAATCTCTCTCACGAGAGAGAGATAGAGAGATAGAGAGAGAGAGAGAGAGAGAGAGAGAGAGAGAGAGAGAGAACAAGTTGTTGGAGATCATCTTTATGTTTTTGGGTTTTACTTCTGCCATTGGTGCTCATTCTATCTCTGAGGAAGTTGCGGGGTTTTATCCTTTATGGTTTCCCTAAGGAAAATTATTTGTGTCTTTTGTCTCTAGTGTTTATTACTGTGCATGTTATTCTCTCAGATAAGATCCTAATATCATATTGCTTAAATGATAAAAATATAACATGAAGGGTATGGAATAAATATGGTTGGTATATTTCCTATACTTATTGATTTTTTATTCAATTCAACAATCTTCTTGAAAACCTTTGCCTCTATTTCTCGCTCCACTAGGTCCTGAGAGGTCTCTTGTGGCTATGTTCTTTCTTTCTTTGATTGAGGAGCCTACTCTTCCTGATCAATATTTGTAATGTACCCCAAGCATATTAGGGTGTGTAAGGGACATATCATCATCTTTATGAGGCTAATGACTTTATTTTTACTGCATTGGATAAACCATAAACATTTAATTTCTATTTTTCCAAAATTAATTGCGACACAAAATCCAATAATTAATAACAATTTAATATAAATTTATTAACACATCCAACATCTGATCTAAGGGATGAGAATGCTTCTTAAAATCATATAACATCTTCAAACCTTCAATCCAAGTCATATCTTATATGATAACTACTTCTAAAGGTTAATTATTGTCATTCACAGTTAACTAGTAATTAAGGTGTTAATTACGACACTTAACGACTATTAGTGTGAAAATGACGATACTTATCACAAATCCATTTGCTTAAAAAATAACCATCGATCATTAATACTAATGCATTTATAACATGTAATTAATCATGGTAATTACGAAAGAGAGACCACAAGACTAGTTAACTAGTTTTCCAATATAAGCAACTAGTCTTGCACAAAATCAACTTGTAACCATGCCTTTAAACCCAAAATCAATCCTACATCCATTAAAAACATATTTAAGTGTGCACCTACATCCAATTAAAGGTTTATTTGTATAACATTCCAATTGCACATAAGGTGATCTTTGCGATCAATTCTAATGAAACTATTTAACATTCACCACAAGGAATTGAATCTAAATAAATGAGCGAAAATGAAATGCATCCATAAATAAAGGATAACACATGATAAGTATCCACTTACAACACAATAACATGTTATAAATGGAGCACATGGCTATAGAATTCCAAATGAAAAATCAAGAGATATATGAATACTATGGATCATGGAAATAATATTAGGGTTAAGCTACATTCATATTCCATTAGCTTTCCATTCATATACAATCCATTAAATAACTCACAAAACTAGCTAATTCTACTCATTCAAATTGACCAGTAATTCTAGGAATCATTAGAATAATTAAATCCACATCTCATAGAATCATTAAAATTCCATTCCAACTCTAAATAAATTTTTTTATCAGCCATAAGAGAGGTATGTATCACTCTAAAATTTCATCAAACACTTCATATGAAAGGTTCAATACAAATCTACTCAAAACAATTCCACTACAAATCTACTCAAAACAATTCCACTGAAGGAGCTAGAAATTGGAAATTGATCTATAATTTCGATAGAAATTTCCCAAGAACTATAAAGAATATTTACCCTCACATTGTCACACATATTTTAAGTGTATTTATAATACATCAGCATAAAAATAATACTCATTCATTTTCACAAACACTTCATGTTCCAAGTATTCCAAACTATGCAAAACAATCCAATCAAAGAACTAGTTCTTGAATAAAAGGTAGAATCATAAAAAAGAAGTATCTTAAACCGTTTTGAGGATACTGTACCATCAAATGAACATTATATAATGAAAAGGTGCAAAAATATCAGTTCTATAGTAGATTATCCAAAGAATCATTTCCTCAAACAATTTGTGCACAAAATCTCAAAAACTAGTTTCCAATTCCTTCACAAGATTTACTTGCATACATAGATTGAATTCCATTATAAATTTATTACACAAATAGCTCATAAATTTCATAAAAAAATTCATGTGCATCCATAAATAAATCATATCATATCTAAATAATTTAAATAAACATGATATAAAGCACTTATCTTTTCCAAATACGCAACCAGAATCGACCGTGCCACATTCCAACTAGTCATAGACACAGTGCAAGCAAAAAATCACTTTGCAATGGTCACCCCGAGAAGGAACCATGATGCCATAAGAAAGAGCGCACTCAACCAAAAATTATCTCAATAAATTAGTCCAAGCACCACCCAATGGAAAGTGTGGCCTCTACTTCCACTCCAAGGAAATTCTAGTGTCTCCAGGACAACAATCCAACCACAACCCAATGGAAAGTAGCACTTCCAATCCATGGAAAATATAGTGGATCTAAGAAAACCTAAAATACAAGGTAGTGTACCCACAGTGTACCTCACCCCTACTACCAAACCAATATATATAGATTCAATACACTTCTCTTTCCAACCTCAAATCCAATGGTAGTGGACCTCACCCTTGCTGCCAATCTAGGATCTCTAGGGGAAATTCCAAAACATACACTAGTGACTCTAGAGGAACTCAGCTTGGGCACATGTTCCACAAGGGTGCAATGACAAAAAAGGATCTCATACCAATAGTATCAAAATCAAACCACAAATTCCAAACACAAGTACAGGAGCAAAATCATGAACCAACACATCAATGTGTCAAACAAGACAAGCAAATCAAATTCCTTCATGAGCAATTTGAATTGGGAGAGAGAGGGATACACAAGGGATGAGTTTCCAAAAATAGAAAATAAAAGTTACACAAGGATTCACACAAGTATTTACATAAGGATTTATACAACTTTTGAGGTGTCAAGGCTAAAAATAACTAGTGAGGGCACACTTGTGCAAGTGGGGGTTACAAAACTATGAGCAGTGTGGTGTTTGACAATGACATAGTTTCTATTTTGATGCAATTCCTTATTTGATATAATAAGATCTAATCATATTTCATCATAGAATTCCTTGGCTCTATTGTTATGGATTTGTAAATCTTTTGAGACATATACTTGTTGCTATATAGGTTTTTTTAGGCTATTAAATATGGAAAATCCATTCGAATAGTGGTTGTTCAAACTATTATAAGTCTTTTCCTTTTGATTCAGTTATATTCTTGTTACAATGTTATCATAAACTTTCAACCTTGTTTCAATTTTTACACCAATGGTTCTCATTGTATAAACTATTATTCCCTCATAGTTTTGATTGGTGTAAGTGTTTTTCTTTATTTATGCATGAGAGATAGGGATCTTCTTATTGTTTTTATTTTCATTATTGTCAATCGAGTATTAGTGACACCTTCACCCCCTACTATTTTAGATCACTTAATTAAGTCATTAATTTTACTATATTTGGAACACCATAAAGCGAACCATGAAAAATAGAAATTTACTCTTGTCCCTAGCGCAAGAGAAAGAAGAGGTCTTTATTGTAACAATGAAAATTATTTTTATGATAAAACCAAACTATCCTAGGATATATTTTTGGTTTTGTATGGAATAAGGATTTAACTATGATAGGAAATTTTTATAGAAAATTATGATAAACAACAACAAAAACATGAATGCATAACTTTGAATTAGACATGTCTTTGGCCAACTATACTAATAATGTGAAGCTTTGAACCACAATTAATTCTCATTTACTTGTACGTCCATATAAAGGATAGTTGTATATTATTTGGGAGTAAGTATATTTGGAGGATATTTGGGCTTTGAATGACCTCATAAAAAATCCAAGGAAAATAATTGGGTTTCCTCCTTCAATGAAAAACCATTGGTTTCGATTTCTTAGTTTATTTAGGTTCCCGTTTTCGCAACAATTAGAGAAATGTGATTTTCATAGATAGCTGTAACAAATTTTGTGAGGTTAGTTTGTAGATTTTCAACTCAATGAACACTTATTACCCTCAACATAATTGTTATGTATAAAAATGGACTTTTGTTTATGGTAGATATGAGTTAAAAGGATTTTTCATGGCTTAATATGCATGTAAGGAGGGGGAATAAGGTCTTGTTCAAACAAATTATGGTAGTCATAAGTAAGCATTTATGCATTAGTTTTAATAAGAATATAAAAATTTATTATTCACTATGAACACATGAGATAAACATGTTATGTTTTCCACGATGAGGAGGAAAATGTGGAAGTTTCTCAACAAGTATCAAAACCATTGTTGTCACCCTAGAACTCTCTGTAGTTTGAGTTTAAAGCTGCCACATGTTATCAAGCATGCAATTATCAATTTGACAATGAAATCATACTTCATTTACAACTTTTCTATAATTCCCCTTCTCATGATATCAAATAAAGCACAAGCTCCTTATTGCATCCAACATGTTGATTCCCAATTTTTTCACTTTGACAATCCCTTCACCCATCTCCAAGATATATTAATATGATATTTTTTTTCTAAATATAACTAGTTTCCAAGTCTGTACACAATCTTTTTCATTATTTCCATACTACAATTCCACAACTCTTGTACATAAGGTCAAAACCATGAACTTGCCTCATATTGATAAATCCACCCCCTGGGGCTTGTTTGATGGATATAGTCAAAATGAGAGCTTGTTGTGTGGAGTTGTCTATATATTATTTATCTCAGATGATCATTAATTTATAGCTAGTACTCTCTTGGGAAAAATTTCTAATAACTACAGGAAATTTGAGGTTCTTATAACTATGGGTATTCATAACGTACCTAAATATTATTTTTAGGGGCATTCCTTCTAAATCCCCCTTCAAATGTCATTAGAATCGAACTCTTGGTGATGATATTTAAAAAATCACCTCCAAAAGTAAAATTCTCTTAACTTTTAGATGGGGTTGAAGAAAACCTCCTCAAAACATATATTTAGGGGTGGTCTTTCTAATATCCCCCCTTAAAAGTCACGAGAAATTTACAATTGGATGTGAGTTTTTACAAACCACCACTAAAAGTTCAATCCTCAAAAATTTTAGGGTAGGGGGTTTCAAAAAACACCTTTAGGGGGGGTTGTTTGAAGAAAACCCCCAAAATTCATGAGAATTGGACTTTTGGAGGCAAATCTTTAAACAACCACCCCCAAGAGTCCAATTCTCATGAATTTTTTTAGAGGGGGAAAGTGGGTCAATAACCACCTGAAAAAACCTCTAATGGGGTTCTTTCAAACCACCCACCCCCACCCCCACGCAAGTCATGGAAATTGGACTTTTGGGGGAGGTCATTAAGAAGGACCTTTAGGGGGGTTCTTTCCAACCCCACCCCCCCAACAAAGAAACAATTCTTAATGGTATCTTTGGGTGGCGAGGGGGGTGTTAAAAACAACACCCAAGGACCTAAAAAAACTTTTGGAGGTGGTTTTAGAAAAACCACATCTAAAAGGGTGATTTGTTGTAGTGCAAGACTCTCGAGTATATCTCTCCTCCAAAGCTACACAAGGATACTAGGCAATAACATCTATAGTGATTCTATGAAGAAGGGTGCATTTAGAGGATCAAACAATTGCCTCCAATGTTTTGGAAATAACACAAACAAACCACAAAGCCAACGATTTCTCATAATAATTTCAAGAACCTTCTTTCTTTTGAATTTGAAGGGGATCCATCCTTGCATCATAGTTTGGAACTTTGGTCTATATTCAAGGATATCAAACCAATTTTCATCTATCCATATTCATAAAAATTTTCCTTTAACTTGTTTTCTGATAAAGCACCTTATGATGACTTTCTCGACATTAATTTTAATTAACTCTTTCCTACATCCTCTCCAAGGATAAATTCAATTCTCTATTTTCTTTGTATTATACAATTATTCTTCCTTAAATTTTGATACACATCGATGTTATTTCCTTCTCCCTCCCTCCATAATCAATTTTCCATTTACCTCTCCATTCTTCTATAGATACTTCCCTTTTGTCCTAACCATAAAACCTCCCATATCTCAAGTTTAAAAGTTAGGGTTTCTGACTCTTCACTATAATCAAAACACGGAAATAGGTCCCTCAACTCTTTTATGTTTCTAAAAGTAACCATACCTTCATTGAGCTCTACCAATAACTTTTCTATTCATAAATATTTCATTGAGCTATACCAATAACTTTTCTATTCATAAATATTTGTGGTATCATTTTCTCTATCATCTCCTACACCAAAGTTTAAAAGGGTAAAATCTCTAATTTTTCCATGCATTATCCAACTTGTAATTGCCTAGATTTTCTATCTTTGGGTTTTCTTCCGTAAAAATATTTGCTTTCCTTCTTTTAATTGGCTTAGTATGCTCTGGTGCAGTTCTATCCAAGCTTGGCCCTTCTACTAGATGATCTCCCTTTGATTCTGGTATATTAATATTTCTGGGGTCATCCTCATCAGTCTGATCCTCCTCAACTTTATGACACTCTTCCAATTCCCTAGTATATTGGCGGGGCCAAATATTTATTAAATTGTCATTTTCATTGTCATTGAACCATCCTTTTCCTACAAAGGGCTTATCCACTCTATATTCTAAGCTTCCTAAAATTTTGTTAAGACCATTATTGAAACCATGACCTAAGGATAATTCCTCATTATAGGCTTTTGTACCCATCCATAGCTTTAGTAACTCCTTAAAGTTGAATATGAACTTATGATAAGCCTACTTTCCCCTTCTATTATTCCACCTAGTATTCCTCCATCTTAATATATATGAACCATCATAAAAGCTGTGTAGTGTCCATGCCAGTCATGTGGCATCATCAGTAGGCCAAATATAATACATAAAAACAATATGAGGCTAATACGAATGAGACATGTAACATTATGTTTATAAGTCAAGAAAATAGTATATAATTTTTTTAAAATAGCATGTGCCGCTAATTATATATACACATATAGATCATTTTAAATACATATACTTATATCGTTCTTTACTACTACAGATTTGCAACACAATTTTTTTTATTGCGCTGAGAGGCGCTCTACAGCCCAGTATGGGGGAGATCTTGTAACGTGATGTAACGTTACTAACATTTGTAACGTTGTAACGTTGTAACGTTACGTAACGTTACATAATGTTATGTCGGCTATAAAAAAAAATAGAAAAAAAATTAGAAGTAACGTTACATAAAAAAAAATAGAAAATTAGAAAAAAAACAACAACTATATAAATAGCAAGAAGTATCACAAACTACATCATAGCTAGCTACCTTGATCTAGCAACAGCAACAACCACTGCGAACCACTGGGACAGCAAACAACAACAACCACTGCGATAGCAACAATAAACCCTGGTAAGAATTTTAAATTTGCTAATCGATAATCAATTTAGATATTCTTTAGATATTATGTGGCTGATATCCACGTTCAAATTATTTTCATATTCTATGTCTGATAGTCGAGCCACTTATTTCCAATTTCTTTCACCAATACGTTTAGCCTAGCTTTCAATATGCGTAACCTAGCTTTCAATGCGTTACGCCTTACCTTACTTACATAGGCATCCATCTTTGAGGGAGGGAGGAAGTGAGTTTTTTCTTTTATGTCTCGCGAGCAGCGGTTCCTTCTGAACCTAGACAACGTTCTGGCGATATTTAATGGGCAAGAAAAACATATCAAATTGCTGCTATATAAAGCTTATCTAATTGTATGATTCTCAACTTCTCCCCCGAAGAATTCTTGATTCAAATAGTGAGAACGTGATAAAAATAAAAATACAATGACAGCATAACTTTATTTGTTTGTAGTGTGGAGCAGCATCATTTCTAGCACAGTTGAAGGGACGCGTATTCATACTGAACCTTTCACTTGAGTTCTAAGAATTCCATAGCATTAATCAGACTCCCCCGAATATCAAGCTTCGGTTGTACAGATCGATTCATGGAAAAAGCATAAAAATGTCTATAGAGAAAGAGGTAAGCCTTAATTTTTTGTACAAGCAGATTGATTTAATCACTGACATGACAACCAGGTGCGAGATCTTTCATTATGGACTTTCCTTGATTGTTTGGTAGATGTTGTTGTGAGCAAACCACCATCCATTTCCTACTGTGAATAGTCGATAGGGTTGTAGTTAAGCACATAATTATATTTCGCCATTAAAATTTGAGACAATTTTGGGATTTTTTTGTGACATGTGAGAGTCAATGGAAGATCACAGTGTGCTGTTCAATTATTCTGGAAAAGCAAATCAGAGATTTTGAAAAGCACTCTAAAAATATCGTGGAAAGTTCAAGTTTATTTTATGTATTCCGCAGGTGATATGTTTATTTTATTTTTAAATAATAAAAAAATTTGATATGTTTTTATTTTTATTTTCTAAATAATTAAAAAATTTATAGAAGATATTGATTTATTTTTTAATTGTCAAAATATTTTGATATTTATACAAAATTATTTACAATAAAGAATATCCTAATCATAATGTACTAAGATATCCTAATCATAATGTACTAAGATATTTATGTTTCAAAATTATTTACAATAAAGAATAAATAAAAGAATATTTATACTTGTAAATAAAAAATTTAATCTGGGGGAGATGTTGAAATGTTCTTACTTAACAAAAACAACACAATATGAGGAAGATGTTGTAAGGTTCCCATGGTTTTATTGTACATTTGCAAATAGTTTTAAAACCATGTGCAAGGCCTCTTAAACAACCCATGGTTTTATTGTGCATGGTTTAGGAGAGCCTTGCAAATGGTTTTAAGACCATGTGCAAGACCTCCTAAAAAACCCATAGTTTTAGGAGGCCTTTGCACATGGTTTTAAAACCATGTATGGGGGAGATGTTATGATGTTCATACCTACCAAAATATAAAATATTATACTAAATATTAATAATAAAAATATTATATGTCCACCTTAAATAAAAATATGTGTCTTTTAGTTTGAATCAAATCAATGGCTATATATAGGGCACACCAAATATAGTTCCATGAGTGCAATACTTAAGAAGAGGTCTGCACTTGGAGAGATTTGATCCCTCTCGGCGCTTGATAGAGCCTAGGATTTGGATCTATGCTGGTTTTATTTCTCACCATGCTTCGTAAATTCGAATTTGAATAAATTTGAAAAGTAGTTATATGTATACCTAACTTTATATTATTTGTACCAAATTTGTTCAATATTATTTTATATATATATACATATTACAAATAGATAGTAAGTTAAATATTAAAGAGTCGTTAAATTTGACTCTCAATATATATATATATATAGCTAGTTAAATATTAAAGAGTCGTACAAAGGATTTGAACAACTTTTCAAGAGTAGTCCAATTTATTAAATTATGAAAATGGACCAACATACAGTTCAATGTTTTGGAAATGTAGGGAAAATAAATTTGCTCACGTTACCTACCACATAGTAAATTCTACTTTTCCTACCTTTTGTTTCGTATTTTCTTTTATTTTTGTATGCATTTGTGTTATGAAAGTAATCATCAATTTTGATCAAATGGGACCTCCTTTGAGGTATTTACCAACTTGGATTTAAAAAGCCACCAACCATTAAACTATGAGCAGCGTGGTCTTCTTCAATGACATAGTTTCTAGTGTGTATGCAATAACTTAATTAATATAATAAGATCTAATTATATTTCATTATAGACTTCATTGGATCTATTGTTATGGTTTTATAAATCTTTTGAGACATACTTGTTGTTCTATAGGTTTCTTTTAAAGTTATTAAAGACGAAAATTCTATTCGAATAGTGATGGTTCAAACTGTTATAAGCATTGTCTTGTTATTACAAGATTATCATAAACTTTGAACTTTTGTATACACCAATTTTATCATTCCTTAAACTATTATTCCCTCATAGTTCTATTATTCCCTCATAGTTTTGATTGGTATAAGTGTTTTCCTTTATTTATGCATGAGAGATAGACATTATTATTGTTTTGATTTTCATTATTGTCAAACAAGTATTAAACACCTTTACCCTTACTATTTTATCTTACTTATTAAGTATTTAAGCTCACTATGGTTGGAACACCATGAAGTGAACCATAGAAACTAGAAGCTTACTCATGTCCCAAGTGCAAGAGAAAGAAGAGGTATTTTTTTTAACAATGAAAATTATTTTGATGATAAAACCAAACTATCTCATGATATATTTTTTATTTTGTATGGAAGGAGGATTTAACTTTGATAGGAAATTGTAATAGAAAATTATTAGAAACAACAACAAAACCATGAATACATAACTTTGAATTAGACATGTCCTTGGCCAACTATAGCAATTATGTGAAGCTTTCAACCACAATTAATTCCCATTTAGTTGTAAGTCCATCTAAAAGATATTTGTAGATTATTTGGGAGTAACTCTACTTGGAGGATATTTGGGTTATGAATTACCTCACAAACAATCCAAGGAAAATAATTTTGTTTCCTCCTTCAATGGAAATCCATTGGTTTTGATTTATTAGTTTGTTTAGGTTACAATTTTATGCAACAATTGGAGAAATGCGATATTCATAGATAGTTGTAACACATTTTGCGAGGTTAATTTGTAGATGTTTTGACTTGAACACTTCTCATCCTCAACATAATTGTTATGTATCAAAAGGGACTTGTGTTTATGGTAGAGATGAGTTAATTTTTTTTTTATGGATTCATATGCATGTAAGAAGGGGGAACAAGTTCTTGTTTAAACAACTTATGGTATTCATGCATAAGTACTTACACATTTTTTTAACAACGACATATATTTTTTGTATTAAGTTGAAAAAAAGGATCCTTAAGAATAAGGAGGATAAGGGTATTTTTTGCATTTTATCCATAGGAATCTTCCCATACTTATGAATAAGAATCGCTCCTTTGAAAAAAAATGTCGAACAAACATACCAAATAGAAATACCCCTAAATATCACCATCACATTCCTATTGCGGTTCCAACAATACTTGCAATACCTGCATAATACTTTCATATTCCAAATAAAGTCTTTAAACCAAGAAGGATATTGCAGACAGGGTATGACCCCTGAGAAGGAAGATTAACCCCAACAGAGACACTATTGTTCCCTAATCTAGCTCGAAAAAAATATAACACAAAATATTTATCTATTCCCAAACATTGAGCTATGATCGAGTGAACAATAAAGGAGGGAGATTCAAAACCATGTTTCCTCAACACATTCCAACATATTTCACTCCTTTCCTTCATATACCTGAAAAAGAAAAGCATATTAACTTTACCATTCACAAGAGAATTATCTTGAGTATTCCCAACAATAACACTTTGTTCCCTATAATTTCCTCTAACAGACCCAAGATAGGGCAAGAACATATTAAATTAACTAAATTTCCTTTCCAGAGCTAATCTCGAGAGTAGAGGCTAGGGGGGTGTAACACATAAGATTTAAGGAATTGGATCAAATAATTCCACTTCATTAACATATAAAATTCCTTGACTATGAGAGGTTTCCTTATTGGATTGATCATCCTCCATATCATTAAGAATCGTTAACACATGGATTGATTGATAATCATCTAACTCTATGAGTCCATGTTGAACTCTTCTCATGATGATTCTAAGAGGGCCCTCCTTAGGAAACTTGTTTAACAACACACAATGGATAATAATCATTGAGTCTCCCACTATCAACATCTTCCTGATATGTTTTTCTTTGGAAATTTGAAGACCTTTCTGATGTAGCTCAAGATTTCCTCCTGATTATTGGGAATGTCTCCCAAACTCTAGGAAAACTGAAATTCTTGTTTCCCTTTGGGGTTATAGATCAACCCTACTGATCCTACCACCCTATGGTTGTTTTTAGAATCTCCATCAAAAAAATAAAATATATTGATTTTGCTTTTTTTATATCTAGTTTGATATTTTTGAAGAACTGATTCTCAAGATCCTTGGCAAGTCTCTCATTTTATTGCATTTTTTCTCACCATATTTGGTAGATGGATGATTAATCAATATTTTAATCCAAAGTCTTTCTTCCCCCATAAGTTCTAGCACATTTTTCTTAACACACCCATTATCTAACATGATCTCCATAATCATAGCTAAAGCTCAAGCTACCACTTGATCCAGATTTATGCGTGAACGAAATGAAATAACATACACAGAGTCATTATAATAGACATTTTGCAAATATAATAGAGATACAATAAATAAATATTCTATTAAATGGCGAAAATAGAACAGACTGTAATACAATTGTTAGAATGGTGGTAACTATCTCTGAGAAGAGATGTGGCTGCTACGCTCATCCATGCCAAGATGAATAAAAAATGAGGCCAAATGGGCCTATTTATAATAATACTGAGGGTGAGAACCCAAAAATTCCAAAATCTAACCCTAGAAGATGAACCGTCATAAAGTTTGCGGCCCCAAGGTGGTAAGTTGAATAGTCAACTTCCCGAGGTCATAAATTTTGCATACGATCTCCGATTTGGGCGTTCGATAGCTCGTTGGAAAGGTCTATCTAATATTTACAACTTTCACTCAACCAAATGCATTTTTATAGAAACCATTTGGCCCCAAATCACCAAAAAACGTCGTTTAGGGCCTCAAAATAGCCCCGGAAGTTTGGGACCCGAAAAACTGTAGAAAAATAACTAGGAAACTGCCACAATGGACAATTGTTTTGAGACAGTGGAATAGGTGGGTGGCCACCGATATCCATCTGGATCACCACCTCTCTAGCTAAAATATTAATACTTTTGAATCAGACTGTATTTCTAGCTAACCAAATTTTCCAAAACCTTACATATGGAAGTAGGTTCTAGATGTGTTATAGTATAGGTTTGTTTTTTTATTTCCTCTGATAAAAAAATTTCCATGAGATGTGTAACACACCTCGGTGCTACCTAACTACATGGAAAACCACTAGTGGCTAAAAATGCACACTGAGATCTCAACAGGAACCAAAGTTTCTTAAACCATTAATCAAAATCAAGTTAAACAAATAAAACAAATAACCATGAGCATCATTCAACTCACTAAAATGAATAAGTGTAGATTTAAAAAAGAATAATAAGATTAATACATCCTTAATCACATATTAAAACCATTAATCAGTGTTAAGTAACCCTTAAACAAGATCCGACAGCTTAAATCCGCCTCTCAAATCCAAACTTGTTGATCCCAACTTTCCTATGTTGATCTCGACCTTGTCGATAGCGACAGTCGGGAGTTGACACATCAAAACCAACAATACAACTTTCCCTCCCAACTATCAAATTTTGACGTTGGCATGCAGTTGGGAGTAAGCTTTCCAAACAAGAAAACTAATCCCCCTCCCGACTTTCTACTTCCAATGTTAGTATTCAAGAGTTGGAACACCAAAAAAAAAGTTACAGAAGCCAACCTCGACTTCTGATTCTCGACATCGGTATGTCGAAATTCAGAATTCGACAACACTAGACGAGAACAATACACAATCACTTCCAACTTCTGATTTCTAATGTCAACACATCAAAATTTGGAAATTGGCACCAACAATAAAAATTTACAACAAACACTCCCAAATTTCAATTTTCAACATCAACACGTCGAAAGTCAGCAGTCATCACCAACGCAAAACAAACCAACAATCACCCTAATATCTGATTCCCGACGTCGACACTTCGGAATTCGGGATTTGGTACTAGATCATTGGCATTGAATGGATGGATCAGATTACATATCATCATGACAATCAATGGCCTCAATTTCTTTGATTCACAAGCCAACACTTAGCCATTTTTATGAAAATGACTAAGGAAACGAACATGTCAGAATTAATAGGTTTTATTCCACAACATGGCATCGAACCGTTAACACAAAAACACACATAAAGCTACTATGTTTGACATGCAAACATAAAGAAAACAGGAAGAGGTCCTTAAGGAGACCCACCACATCTTAAACAACAAAAAACAAGCCTCAACAGACCAACTCTACAGGTCGAGATATTGAACAAATTATTTTAAATAATCATTTGATTTAAGCATCAGACAAGGAACAAATTCACTAAGAAAACCATTAACGGAAATAAATTTCACTTCAAGATTTCCACATCCTTCATAAACCGGTTATAAACAAACAAGGTTTCATTCATTGGTTTGACATCAAACCAAGAACACCAAAAGACTTCACAGTCTTAAATCTTAAAAATCCAAAAATAGAGTTACAAACATGCATCATCATTCTTTACACAAAATATAAATTGTCCAAGGAAAATAAACATCTCTTTTAATACAGAGATAGCTAAATTGTCCCACCTCAGTTACAGCCTGCATGAATTGACCATACCCAACACATGAATACTTTTTGTGACATCTTCATCCATTTAATCATACAAAGAAAAATTTAACAAAATAACAAGCTACATCCTTCAATGGTTATACAAACCTTCATGAAGACATATGATATTTTTCCTTTTATAACAATATACAAGACTTGGTAAGTTATGTCAAGGTACAGCCCTCTATCCCAAATAAAAAAATTTAAACATCAAAGCATCTCATAGACATAAAATCATAAAAACCTTTAAACAAAGCATCAAATTCATCATTAACCCATGAAATCATTGGGAATTCCATTAACTTAACTACTGATAATCAACCAAAATATAAGTTCATTGTATCATAGTCAAAATATATTTATGCATTCATGATTAACATCAAGTTCATGCACTTATCTGAAATTAAATTTCCTAGAAATTAGCTTCATGGAAGCCATGCTCCACCCACCTATAGGTAGTTCTACTCATAAATCTATTAACATATCTCCACCCCTGAGCTAAGACTCATGCATTCACTCCATACTTCTAACCAACTGAAGTTCTCTCAAGGTTCATCACTTATCATTTAGGATTTACTGTCTTTAACTAGATCCATGTCAAATTGTGCAATTCATTAACTTAGCTTCATTCTACTAACACAACAGTTATAACTATCACTATCCCATGTTCCTAGAATTCAACTGATATCACTTCATGCACTTTTTCTCTATGCCTTATTTTTTACGGTGATTCTCTACACATGCCTTCCTTCCTACAACTCCACATTGCACCACCACCCCAGGCCTCCTCCACAAGCCTCAATTCCACACTTTGCATGCAAATGTCTTTTCCATGCAACACTTGTCAATAAGATAAATTTTCTTAATCTTATTTTAATCCATTACTAGCACCAAAAGTCAGGTTACAAGATTTAAACAAGGGGATTAAGGTTTATCAAAAGTCACAAGGTCTTCAATAAGGTTTACAGGGTTAACAAGTCATAATATTAGCCTCCCATAGGCTATTACAACCCCCCTCTCATTGTCTTAGGTAAATACATGTGTCCCTAATCATTTAGTGTTCCAACTCAGCCACAACCAGTTTATAATTATATAAAATCTCAAAAACATTCAATGAATTCTTCCATCTAGGAACTCATAAACATTACATAAACACTTTATTTAACAGGGGTTCAGTCCAAGGCTGTTACTTTCCCATCCCCCTTAAAATATGCGCCTTCCTCGGTGTTCTAATTTTTATAATATTTACATATTTCAAAATTCTAAAAAATATTGCAGTTATCCTTCCTGCATTGCATTGTTCAAGTTAGATTTACAAGGTCAGGTCTATCAGACGTCTTCATGTTGCTCCTATTGGCTTAACCTTTCAACAAAACATGTAGGTTGTTCACTTCAACATTTCTTTCTTCTTCCTTACTTTCCAACTTGCTCAAAGGTTTGGAAACTTTGTGGATGGCATATTTCTTGTTGGGCAACTGCCGAGGTAATGATTTACTCCACATTTCCAACATTTCACTTTCTTTCAGGTCACAATCTCATCCATATTTGATTCCTTTGATCTTGAGCATTGCTTGGTTGAACGATCAGGTGAATGTTTCTTTGGAGGATGTATGTCCTTGCCATTATTGATGGCTATCAAGATATCTTTTTCCTCTCTTTGCAAAGAATAAAGTCTTGCAAAAACTTAAGGTTCATCTCATACTATTGCTTTTGCAGTTGGATCATTTCCCCAAGGTTCTCTTATTAAATTGAGCACATAGATCTGTTGACAAACACACAACTCACAAGATAGATCACACAATTTACTCAGTTATTGAAGAATGAAACAGTGAAAAAATGGCTTGCAATTGTGAATGCTTTCATTAATAAAAAAGTAATTAGATAATAATTAAAATGTAATACAATGGATAAATAGCCACAAGTAATTCGAATCCACACGAGGAAATTCAAATTGATTAGACTCTACTTGACTATAGGTAACTAAGACCTTGTCTAAATAATTATTTAAGGACTCAATAGTAAACTGACCTTGTCTAAGTCATTATCGAAGTTCATTGGAGTTCTAAAACAAAACTCAAGTGTCTAATTTAGTGTTAACTAAGGCTAACTGACTGTGGTAGGTGAAGAATCTGCCTCTCCTACATGTAACCATGCAAACCTAGCACTAACTGAATGTAGAGGACTATAACTGAATGTAACTGACTCCTAACTGAGCTTGACTAGTCACCAACTCAACTCAACTGACCTTGGTTGGTATCAGCACTCCCAGTGGCTCCTAAATTGTAGGGATTGGTCTAGGAAGCTCCTAAAATGATGCATGCAAGTGCATTCAGTGGCAGTAGGCCTCAATTAGTGTTCCCCACACTTTAGTAACTGAAACATGTGCCCCAATTAGGCCAAGTGGACCCAATGGTGCTAGTGACTAAAAATAGACTGGATGGATTCCCGATTTAGACATGTCTCCTGATTTAGACATATGACCAAATTGGACAAGGGAGGATTAATAATCCTAACACCCCCTTGAATTCTAACTTGGACAATCTATGGGCCCTGGTAACTAAGACCATAGGTCACCCATTACATCAAGTAAAGTAAAGTAACTGCTCAATACAAGGAGTTGGGGAACAAACCACATGGGAAAAAAACCCCCCTCTAACTAAGCAGATAGAATCAGGAATCAAGTTTGAAAAACATGAAAATTTGTTGCTGCAATCTCTGTGATGTAGCGAAGTAGCATGCATGATGTTTTGTGAATAGGTATCCTGGGGCCTGGCATGTAGAATTCTCCATCTTCTCCCAAAATGATGATGGAAGGAAGGAGGAATGTAACCTTTGTCTCTTACTGGATGAAGAGGTGTATGATCAGCTCTATTCTTCTGAATGTAGTGAGACTGGGCCCTTTCCATGTAGCATCTTATAGGGATTCTATTGCATCTCTCTGAAGGAGGTAAGATTGCATGACATAGCATGAGGGTCTTTCCCTTCTGAGTGTCAGGTGGTTTTCCAGTAATCTTCCTGGCTTCCAATTTGGAAGTAGGGATTGGATATGGATCTGAATCACCTTGAATCTCAATCTCATAAACTGATATAGTTGGATCTGCAATACTAGTGGAATCTATAAAATAAGTATATGAAATGATTTTACCTTCCCTTGCAAGTGACTGCTGAGAGTGCACTAGTTCTGAAAATGGCATGAAGTGTGAGAACTCATATGCCTTGGAGGCATGATTTGCAACACCCTTCGCTATGATGTTCCCAGTAGAGATATCTATGATCTCCATTGAGTCAGGACCAAATATCACTTGCTTTGGAGATCCAATATGGGTCATCTGGTATACAGATAACAGGTTTGAAGCTAGGGAGGGAACATAAAGCACATCTTTGAACCTTCCATGTTCAAGCTTGATAGAGCCCTTCCCTTTGGTTTGAACTTTACTATTATCTCCCAACTAAATACTAGGACCATCAAAAGACTGTAAAGAAGAGAATGATTCTATGGATGCAACCATATGATTGGAAGCTCTAGAATCAATGAGGAAGGCATGTGTTGTTGAGAATATATCCTTCAGTGCATGACCTTTTTCGAAGTAATCTTTAGTGTCTATTGTGTTGTCATCCTTCCTTTCGCTAGCAGTTGCAACAATGTTATGTTTCTTTAGAAGGAGAGTCATTTCATCAATTTTTCTTCACATATAGGAGATTTCTGGATGAAAACCTCTTCCACAGTAGGAACAAAGGTTTTTTCCTTTGCTATTATTCTTGCTTCTATTCAAACCTGAAGGCTCATTTGACTACTCTTTCTTCACAGGAGACTTATCTCTTTACTTCCATTTATCATTCAATACCTTAGGTCCTTTTGCAACCAGTGCTTGATCTCTAGAATATCGAATGATCCCCATTTGGATCAACTTGTCATGCTCATGAGAGAGAGATTCAGTGAAAGCATCAAGAGTGGGCATCTTCCAATTTGGAGTGGTGAGCTTCACTGTTTGAAAATTTGATACAAATAGTGAGTAGTATGCACTGAGTTTTGAGAGAATGGAAAGGATGAGTTGATCATCCTCCTTCTCAACCTTGCATAGCTTCAACTGGAATACCAGGTTCTTGAATTTTGTGAAGAATTCATTCAATGTTTTGAAGCTGGATGGATGAAGAGAGATCAACTCATTCTCTAGTTGATGGATCCTAAGTTCATCCTACTTAACAAATAAGGAATCAAGCTTATCCCAAATCTCCTTGGGATTCTTCAATCCTTTGATGTGGAAGAGAAGATCTCGAGAGATTGAGAGGCACAGGAATCCAAAGGCTTCATCAAGCCTATTCCAATACTTTTCTTTGTCATAATTAAGAACTAGCTCTGCCTCTAACCCCATTGCGAGTTTGTAGAGCTTCTTGGTGCGAAGCAATGACTCCATGTCCTCCTTCCACTGGTAGTAGTTGAAGGAAGTGAGCTGCTCCATTGGATGGGCCATTTTGAATGGAGTGAAGAAGACAAAGTTGTTGTAGCGAATGCAGTGAAGAGAAAGAGTTGCTTGTAGCGAATGTAGTGAGAAGAGATGATAACCTGTACATCACAAAATGAAACAGAAAAAATAAGGTCAATGGTATGCACTTTTGGAATTTTCATCACACCCATCATAGTTGATCAAGCAAGCTTGATCAACGATTCCTTTACTTGGGATATTAAGTGGTAAATTCTTCGCTTCTGGTGCAATACTGGAAGGAGCAAATTTGCTCAAAAAAATGATCTAGCCGGAGATCTGAGGAGGAGAAGTTCCTTGTCCTCTGAAGCTCTAATACCATATTAAATTGAGCACATAGATCTATGGACAAACACACAACTCACAAGATAGATCACACAATTTACTCAGTTATTGAAGAATGAAATAGTGCAAAAATGGCTTCCAACTATGAATGCTTTCATTAATCAAAAAGTAATTAGATAATAATTAAAATGTAATACAATGTCTAAATAGCCACAAGTAATTCGAATCCACATGAGGAAATTTGAATTGATTAGACTCTACTTGACTGTAGGTAACTAAGACATTGTCTAAATCATTATCAGAGGACTCAATAGTTAACTGACCTTGTCTAAATCATTATCGGAGTTCATCGGAGTTCTAAAACACAACTCAAGTGTCTAATTCAGTGTTAACTAAGGCTAACTGACTGTGGTAGGTGAGGAATGTGCCTCTCCTACATGCAGCCATGCAAACCTAGCACTAACTGAATGTAGAGGACTAGAACTGAATGTAACTGACTCCTAACTAAGCTTGACTAGTCACTAACTCAACTCAACTACCTTTGGTTGGTATCGACACTCCCCGTGGCTCCTAAATTTTAGGGATTGATCTAGGAGGCTCCTAAACTAATGCATGAAAGTGAAATCAATGGTAGTAGGCCTCAATTAGTGTTCCCTGCACTTTAGAAAATGAAACATGTGCCCCAATTAGGGCAAGTGGACCCAATGGTGCTAGTGACTAAACATATACTGGATGGACTCCCGATTTAGACATGACTTCTGATTTAGACATATGACCAAATTGGACAAGGGAGGATTAATAATCCTAACATCTTTTGGGTCTTGGTAACCGCTTATATTGGTTCATCATCCAGGGAAGATACCTTCTTATTAGCTGTCATTTTTAAGGCATATTATTGTCCACACTTTTCCCACTAGCAGAACATGCTCTTCTTCTTTCACAATTACAACCAATTTGGGTTGAAGCTTATGTATGAAATACATCAACATGAATTCTATTAGGAAAAGCATGAACACATGTATTGTAATCAACCATTTTATTTGCTTAAATGACTAGGAATTCTCATGCTTGGTTCATAAAATTTCATGCATTTCATGATTATCCCATCAAACGAGTATAAATAAATCCATTCATATTCAATTATTTAACAGAAGTTGAACTTTTCAGAATTCATTATTTATTTAAAAAAATAAAATATCCACAACAAATTTGTAGTTGTAATATGCATTTATGCATTTCAACTACTTTCTTTTCCTAGAAAGAAATAACTATATATATATATGGAAGAGTAAGAGTTTCCACCTCTTAGTCTTCTCTCAATATGGATCTCCACCACTATAAATTTCTAGCGCCTTGGTCTCTTCCTCTTTGAGTTACAAGTGCTTAACTCACATGATCATCTTTCTAGCTATGACACTTCACATATCAAGTCTGCCCCAGGTTCTCACAACCCAAGTTGTTTCCCCGTTGTCTAATCAAAGGATATTTAGCTTTGTTCCAACCTTCATGACATCATCATCTTGCGAAATTACTTCTTATTTAGAGGAATATATCTTCAATGAAGGTAAATATCCCCATTTGAAGAAACTAAGGAAAACATTGTCCTCTACTTTGCATATTTAATTAAATGAACCATGACCTTAATGCAATCGACTGAAGGAAACCGTCATGTACTTGCATAGTCTTCATTCAAAGGGAACACATGCTCAATGCAATCGACCATAGGATGCTCGTCATGGGATTGCATAGTCTTCAATAAGAGGAAACACATCCTCAATCCAATCGGCCATAGGATACTCATCTTGGGATTAAATAGTCTTCAATAAGAGGAAACACATCCTTGATGAAATCAGACGGAGGATATTCATTCTTGGATTACATAGTCTTCATATCCTTTAGATTTTCTCTCTTTACTTAACTTCTCTTCTACCATATGCAAAAACCCACTTGCATGTTTGACACCTAAAAAAACAATTGGCTAACCATGCTCATCAATATCATGATATATTTTACATACATTTATCCTAATGTGTAATCATGAACTGGAAACATATTAATAAGTAAAATATATTTCCCTGACATTGAAATACGAGGAATGCATCCATTCCCTTGGGTGTAATCAATGTAAGAAACCATGACACAACACAACAGAAAGAATGTATCCACTCCCTATGATGTGTACCATGTAGGCTATAACTATAGTTTAAGCATCATTTCAAAATAAAAACATATTCTTATAAATTTTATTTTCAATACAAACCCGAGGTTAGGGTAAGTTTACTCCCTTCTTCCTCAAGGATTGAGCCAAACTCTTTAATAAATCATGAAGAAATTATTAAATAACCACAGAGAACTCTAATTCTTTGCATCACCTACAGGTAATAGCATTAGTTACACACATACAAATCACTTCATATAACTTCAGTTAACATCCAATTAATAAGTTATAACCAATCAATAAATTTACTCGAATTTGTAATCAACAATCTAAAATACACTAACCACTTATCTCGGTTAGCTTAATATTTATAGATTTTATTTCCATAATTTAACATAAATCTGGAATTATTAACAATCTGTAAATCAGTTTGCACAAGCATAGTGAACAAGAATTCAATCCCTCAAACCCGAAACACATGAATGAAATATTCATTAGAGAAATTGTTTCAACTAAATTCAAGAAATTCATTTCCCTTTCAGAGTTTCTCGCACAAGAAATTCATTTCCCTTTCAGAGTTTCTCGCACATTTAATATTGCACTCAAATACAATTAATGTTGCAATTACTCTAATTGTCATTAAATTATTACATTACAATATTCCATAACATAAGACCATTCTTTTACTAATGGATTTAGGCGTAATCTCATCTCAATAATTTATCTAGCTGTCCAGTACTAATTAGACAAGGGTATAGTACCATACATAGCATATCCAAGATGAATAAGCTAGAGATAGTCTTCAATTATAGACTCCACTCAAGATCAATATGTCCATTCAACAATTTATACTCGGCCAAAAGGATTAATATTTGAACTGAGCATAATAACATGGAAAATAATTCATAAATAAGAAAATAAACTTCACACAGTGCATGTATATAAATTATGCATTTTCCAATATCTGTCGGATAAATTATGCATTTTCCAACATCTTTCAGGCTCATTGTGCAACTCTAACACTACTCTAAAATAGAGTATATGAGTAGTTCAACCATGAGTATCTATTCTACTTAGCCAATCACTTCAAGCAATGAAAAAAACAATTCATCCATGCAATCAATGTGCTCTTCGTATAGAAGAGAAATAATGCTTCAGAGTCTTAAATACATCCAACTCAACACCAAATAACCCACTTTCCTTCCCATGTTTCGTTATAACTACACCACAATGATACACTTCACTATTTCAATGCTTAGAAATGCCACCAAGGTTAGTATGTGGACAAATTTTCCATTCCACCAGACATTAGTCATGGCTAACAACACATTCCAAACTCAACAATTCAATCCTCAATAATACAACTCACAAACTCAGGGAAGTAAAACATGGTAACAATATATTCTATAAGAATCATCATTCACACCAATATGGTCATTAAGCATTCAATCATTCAAATGACTACTAAAAATCACCTGTCACATCCCCATTCCTAGTATTAGCTGGAAACTTGAGGAAACACACTAAAATAAAGCATAGAAAACCTTCATTCTTGGTTAACCTATCCACCACAAACAAACCAATCAACCTAATTAAGAGTTTAATGCAACTACCAAACTTTTCATGTGACACCATAGATTATGCAATCGATGATTTCTACCAAGCTCAACAAGATTTATGTCAACAATGCATTCCCCCTTCCTTGGTTTCCTTCTGGCCACATAATAGAGAGATGCATTTCTATTTAGGAACTCCATCTAGGTCGGTGCATACATCATTCACCAGTTGGTAAAAATCTCCAGTTCTGGAAACAATTACCAACATTCAACATATAATAATTTCTAAGTTAGGGAATTATATTACAAGAACAACCAAAGGAAATTACATAATAAAATAGTGACCATACGCAAGAATCAAAAACCATAATAATATTTTGTTTTTATCCAACCAAGATCAATGGTCCACTAGAGACTTTATGTAGCAACCAAGTCTCTAACCATCTATGCTTTAAGAATAAACCGTAATGCAATCATACACATAACATCAAGCAATGGAATTTACTTTCAAACATAAATCAAACAGATACCCCAGAGGATTGAGAGCTATAACCTTTTCTTTGATTCCATACTATAACACACCCAGATGCTACAAAGCCACATGGAAAACCACCAATGGCTAAAAATGCACACTGAGCTCTGAACGAGATCCAAATTTTCTTAAACCAATAATCAAAATAAAGTTAAACAACTAAAAACAAATAATTGTGAGCATCATTCAACTCACTAAAATGCGTACGTGAAGATTTAAAACAACTTAACCAGCTTATTTGAATCTTAATCATAGATTAAAACCATTAAACAATTAATTAATTGGTGTTAAGTAACCCTTAAACAAGATCCAACGACTTAAATCCTCCTCTTTGATCCAAAATTGTAGATCCTAACTTTTCCATGCCAATATCGGCCTTATCGATATCGACAGTCAGGAGTTGGAACATCAAAACCAACAATACAACTTTGCCTCCCAACTACTGACTTCTTACTTCCAACTATCAGCTTGCAAAATAGGAAAAATAAATCCCCTCCCAACTTTTGACTTGCAACATCGACAGTCGGGAGTTGGCACACCCAAAAAAACGTTACATAATCCAACCCCGAATTTCGATTCTCGATGTCGGTATGTCAGAAGTCGAAAGTCAGCACCACTAGACGAGGACAATAGAAAATCACATTCGACTTCCAATATCTGACGTTGACATGTGAGAAGCCAGAAATCAACACCAAAAATCAAACTTTATTGCGAACGCTCCCGAATTTTGATTTCCGACATTGGCATGTCCGAAAATGGGAGTCAACACCAACACACCAACAAAACAACAACCAATCCTAATTTTTTATTTTGGACGTCGGCACAACAAAATTTAGGAGACGATACTATATCATTAACACTGCACCAATGACTCGAATTGCATCTTCACATGAAAATCAATGGTCATGATTTCTTCGATTCATAATCCAACACTTAGCCATTTTTTTATGAAAATGACTAAGGAAAGAAACATGTCAAAATTGACAGGTTTTAATCCAAGACATGGCATTGAACCGTGCCCATGAAACCATGTGTCAAGCTTCTCTGTTTGACATGTAAACATAAAGAAAACAAGAATAGGTCTCTAATGCAACGTGTCATGGATTTAACAACCAAAACCGGGCCTCAACATACCAACTCTATAGGAAGAGATATTGAACAAATTATTTTAAACAATTACTCAATTTAGGCATTAGACAAGGAACAAATTAACTAAGAAAACCATTAAAGGAAATAACTTCCACTTCAGTATTTCCACATCCTTCATAAACTGGTTTTAAACAAAAAAAGGTTTCATTCATAGGTTTGTTATCAAATGAGGAATACCACAATAATTCAGAGTCTTAAATCTTAAAAATACAAAAATAGAGTTACAAACATGCATCACCATTCTTTATGCAAAATATATTATAAAAAATCCATGGAAAATAAACATATCTTTTATTACAGAGATAGTTAAATTGTTCCAACTCAATTCCAACTTGCATGAATTGACCATACCCAACACATGAATAATTTTTGTGACTTCTTCATCCATTTACTCAAACTAAGAACAATTTAACAAAAGAACAAGCTACAACCTTCAATGGTTATACAAACCTTCATGAAGACATGATTTTTTTGCTTTTATAACAATATACAGTACTTGGTAAGTTATGTCAAGCTACATCCCTTTAGCCCAAATACAAAACTTTAAACATAAAAACAACTCATAGACAAAACTTCATAACAACCTTTAAACATAATATCAAATTCATCATTAACCCATGAAATCATAGGGAATTCCATTAACTTAACTACTGATAATAAACTAGAATGTAAGTTCATTTACTCATAGTGAAAACATATTTATGCATTCATAATTAACATCAAGTTCATGCACTTATATGAAATTAAATAATCTGGAAACTGGATTCATGGCAGCCACACTCTACCCAACCGTAGGTAGCTCTACTCATAAATCTCTCAACAAAGATCCACATCTAGGATGAGACTCAGGCATTCACCCAAGACTTCTCACCATCCCAAGTCATCTCAATGTTCAACACTTGACATTCAGGATTTACTGGATTTAACGAAATTCATGTTAAATTGTGTAATCCATCAACTCAACTTCATTCTATTGGCACAACAGTAACAACCATCATTGTCCCCTATGCCTAAAATCCACCAAGATAACTTCATGCATTGCTTCCCATTTCATTGGAACAACCAGAGAAAAAACAAGGAAAAAATTTAGCAACCAAAAGCTTTCAAGATTGATTTTGGGCACTCAGGTTTCTCACTAGCCCATCCACCTTCGCCTATAGTAAAAATTTGATAAATCCACTAAATACATGGAATTTTTTTTCTTCAGTCCACCATTGCTTCCAATGACTAACAACTTAGAATGGAACTAAACATTCTAAATGCAATGTACTGCATTCCAACCTCAATGCACTGTACACTCTATAAGCATGCTCAACCACCAACTCTGCTTCTCCATGGTGCTTCGACATGACCTGTGCAACATACTAATTATTTCTCTATGAATATCAGTAATAGGATATTATTCTCCTCTTCCACTGCTCCCAAAAATTCTCTTCTATAAAAAACAATTCATCCATTTAATTCAATGCATTCTCTCTTCTCATGACCTGGTATGAGTTTTTTTCATCCCCTCCTTCATTCTATACAAGAATGGCCACCCCCTGCTCATGCATTCTTGGGACACATTTTACTTTGTGCCTTTTCTTGTGCGGTTATTCTCTACAAATTCCCTCCTTCACACAACGCTATGATGTGCCACCACCTTGGGCCTCCTCCATAACTCCCGATTCCACTCTTTTCATGCAAATGTATTTTCCATGCAACAATTGTAAAAAAGATTAATTTTCTTAATCTTTTTTAATCCATTGCTAGCACCAAGAGTCGGGTTACAGGATTTAAACAAGGGGATTAAGGTTTATCAAAAGTCACAAGGTCTTCAATAAGGTTTGCAGGGTTAACAAGTCATAATCTTAGCCTCCCCTAGGCTATTACAATCCACCTATCTCTATCTTAGGTGAATACATGAGTCCCCGATCATCTAGCATTTTGACTCAGCCATGACTAGTTTATAATTATATAAAATCTTGAAAACATTCAATGAGTTCTTCCATTTAGGCAATCATAAATATTACATAAACACATTATTTAACAGGGGTTCAATCCATGGGTGTTACAATATGAAATCATTTCTCCAACTCATAGGAATAACCATGCATATATTCAAACTTTCTAATATTATACTCCATACCTTCACAAAAACTTTGCACTGAATAAAGAGATGGTCATGGTGGATTCACCTTGTTGAGCAATATCTTATCATGTTCATTCATAAAGGGGGGTTTTTAATTATAAAAAATAAGGTCAATATGTTGTAGTTATAGGGGGCGGGGAATAGGGTATGGGGGGTATAAAAACGGTTTCTAGTAAAAATAAGGAATATATTGCAAAAATAGGGGGTTTTAAATTAGAAATATGTATTGGGAGGGGGGTTCAACAAAAGGATTTTTGTAAGTAATTATCAATATCTAGTGAAATTAGGGGTATTCCTTAATATCCCATGAACGAAGGTGCTATGACATGGTTTCACTAAGTGAATACCTCATGGATATGGTCCATTCTCTCTTCACTATCATTACATAAACATCAATGGAGGTCCTTGAATACCTCTTCTTTGTATATTATCAAAGGTGACAATTCTTCCATGACATAAAATCCATATGAAAATTTTATTTTTTGGGAGATATTTACTTTTCCAAATCAATTTACATTTAGCATCCTTGGGATACACACAATTATTGTTAATTTGGGAATCATACCCTTCTTTGACTGTATACTAACCAAAATGTATACCCCAAATCTTTTTGTCCATATCCTTAGAATCCATAAGAGATAAACCGTTTAACAAAATTAGTAATTCCTTCCATTTACCTTTCAAATGATTAAGAGAGTAATCTCTTTCCATCTATTCCACCCCCCGTTAGAATTCCAAGCGAAGATATATGAAAGAAATCACAATATTTTCAACTTTCATCTGGTTATGAAGCATGTTTAACTGGTGGTTGGATCTAGTTTCCTTTATTTCTAGTATCCTATCATCATATATTTTAATGCTTTTTCCATTTCGAGGCATCCAAGACATATTGTCCTTTAAAATATAATTTGAATTTTTGCACAGATTCCATACATTAGTACAAAGGTGCTTATTAAATTTTTGATCAATGATCTTGGTTCTTATATCTCTATTGTATTTCTAATTAAGTGCTTTCCACCATGCATTTCCACATTTCGTAACATTCAACATAATCTTTGCTCCGAAATCCTTATTTAGAATGGAGGTTTCTCTAATTTCCAATCCACCTTTGTTTATGGGGATATCACTTGTTCCCATTGGATCAAATGATATTTTTTTTTTACTGTTTCCCCCCCCCTTGCCATAAAAATGTATGTTGAAGTTGATCACTTTGATGAAAGACACCTAAATCAGCCAACAAAAGTGAGTTTTGGTATATGGCTAAATAGGATAACATAGATTTAATTAAAACCAATCTCCTTGTCAGATTCAACCACTGAGTTCCACACTACTCCATATTTTTTATGGTTTTTTCAAAGTTAGTCTAGGAATTTTTCCCTAAAAACATGAAGTCCCCAAATAGATGAAGGAATTCCAGCTTTGATTTGCAATAAATCCTAGCAGTTCAATAATTTTATTTGTTATTTTTTAATTTCACCCATACAAAACATTTATGTTTGTTTACTTCCCCTCCAGAAGATGACAGATATTTTTCCATAGTTGACTTCAATCTAGAGGCTAATACCATAGAGGCTCTCCCAAACAACAAGGTATACCTTTGAGAATGGTCTGATTACCAGAGAGGCTCCTCCCAACAACAAGGTACAAAATACGCAAATTGATAATGATTGCTTTCTTTGACTCCTCTAACAATGTCAATTCCAAGTAAAAGACAATTCCTTCTATCTACTTCTAACTTCCTGCTTAGAGTGTCTTCCATCATAATGTACATAATTGGGGATAGTGGGAATCCTTGTATCAATACTCTTTCCCCTTGATAGAAATCAATCATCCTACCATTTACTAAAGCAACAATCCAAGGCTTGGAGATGCAATCTTGAACCCAACTAATAAAGAGGCCAAAAAAAAAATATATATTTAAAATTTTAAATAAAAAATAGTGTCTTACCCAGTCAAAGACATTTTCCGTATCAATTTTAATCACCATGCCTCTTTCCTTTCTTGATTTACTTGAATAGATCGCCTCCTGCACAAGAATGCAGTTATCTCAACCTCCTCCATGAGATCCCAATCAAAGATGATATCCTCCAACTGTTCTCTAGGGTAATCTCTCACTCTTATGTCTACTATTTTTTCTCCTTGAAATAAAATTGTCTTGAAATCCCCCCAAAAATACAATTATCCTTTCCAACTTCATCCCTTATTTCATATAATGACTGCCAACACTCTTGTTTTTTCTTTATAATGGACAAGGGATGTTATATTTGATTTTACCACACTTGGTATACCATGTTTTTATGGACTATCCCTATCCCTATGTAGACTCTTTGGACCCCCTCTACTCAGTATAACTTTGATGCTCCAAAGATTCCCCTTAAAAAGTCATGTTCAGGGTTATATGTGGGTCAAAAGCTTACAGACCGCGTGTACATGCATCTTACTCCACTATGACTCATGTACATCTGGAAATGTGCTCAAAACAAAAATATTTGGAGCTTTCCTTCATCAAGTAACGAATAACTTGACTCTTGGCCTTCTATATGCATGGAAACGCTTCGAATCGACCCTTCACTTCTCATTGACGAGATATATATTGATCTATTTGGAAGCATTGAAAGGGAGGAGAAACTGTGAGAGAAAAGAGACTATAGTGGATTTCTGCCCCATTCTTGCATACTTAAGTCTGCATCCCTTTATCCTTGGAGCAACCATTAGTGCTCTTTCCCAAGATTTCCTTTCTATTGTGAGCTTGCCTTTATATGGAGGATTGAAGTGGTGGAGGCCCTGGTGGAGGACTCAGTTTCTCAATTTCGACGAGGTTCTGATAAAGGTTGTCATTTGTATCTATGTTCATATTTAATAGAAATATCCATTTCTCATCCATTATATGTGTAATTATGAATATTTTTATCTATGGATGTAGTTTCTTTGATTATATATATTGGATTTGTATATGCTAGAGTAGGTTCCAACACTTAATATCTATCATGCTTGTATGTTTCATTGTTGTTGAGAATGAATTGTAGGTGCAAGTGTGATTGAAATCTCAACAGGGATCTTCTACAAACATTTATAATAAGGTATGCTTCTCATCCCTTAGTGTTAGAATTTTTCATCTCCTTAGCATATTGGAAGTGGATTGATTTCTGGTGTCATACTATCTATTGTGGTCCACCGCAAGCCATATGAAGTTTCTCTATAACAAGACCATAAATATTAAAAATTTAAATATATTTCTAGAATATTTACTTACTTGATGAGTAAACAACCAATGTTGATTTTTCTAAGATTCAAGAATATCAAATTCGTTTTTGTTCCATCTTTACTGATTCCTCTATAAGTGCCTCTTGAGCTTACTAAGAGACCTTCACTATTTTTCCACTACCTTTGTCCAAGACTGGATTTTCCATCTTGATTAGATATCTTACAGCTTCTTCTTTTATCCTACTCCCCATTATACATTTGTTGTTCCAAGAGACTAGAAATGTTATTTACCTAGCTTTGATTTCCCTCACTTGAGATTGCTTGGAGTTCCAAGAGTATTAAATCCTTTTGTTTTCAGAATTTTAGGACTTGGAACAAAATTTCTATCTAATGTTTTTTGTAATCCCAACATATTTGCTTTATTTTCCATTTCTTCCCTTACTTCCTTTCCAGGTTTCCTCCTATATTTTCGATTTGATCTTTCCTCAAATTCCTGGTATTCCTCATTTACTACTCGGTTCACCTTCTCCCTCGTTGTAACTCCTATTGGACTAGATTGAATTTTCTGACTTAATTCGAGATCATCATTTAGTATACCAATTTCAGCTTGTTTTTCTAAATTGATATTTTGAGATTCTTCAACTTCAATTTCCACTTCCTCGTTTAACAACACACTATCCTCCAATCCTGAAAGCAAAGTGGATATTCGAGAAGGAAATCCTGATCCTAACTCTTTCACCATGGGGAAAACAACTTCAAAGAAAGGAACTGGAAATTCTTGCAATGCTACATAGAAATTTGGAATTTGGGTTAATGTTTCCTTTTGAATGCGAATGGTACTTGATTGTTAATTTTTGACTTCTTATTGACTTGTTTCCACTTCCCTTCTAATTTTTATTTTCATTTTTAGTATTTACTAATTTCTTGTAGTCTTTAGAAAACTGATCGTAAACTGTTAAGCCCTAAATGATGGGAATAGTCCCTCCCATAGTGTGGTACCTTACCCACTATATGGTGGTGCATTACATATTATTGATATATTATTGGGTATATTAGTGGGTCTATTAGTTTTTATTGTACACCTTTGTCTCCTATATATAGGAAGGGGATATTTTCATTTGAGTAAGCATTGCATATTGTCTTGTCTTGGGTATGCAAGTACATTATGTTAGGAGGTTCCACCGTCGAAGAGGATTTTTATTAATCTCTATTCTTCATTATTAAGGCATGGATTAGTCTCTTTTGTTCTATTTCTTCTATTTGTATGTTATTTTTGGGACTTGGCTTCCTAACATTTGGTATCAGAGCTCTTTCCTCGGGGCTGGCTCTTGCAAAACAAGTAATATTGGATTTTTTAATAAAAAAATGTTTCTACAAGGATTCAAATATTGAGGTTAAAAACCCACTTCTGAAACGGGACTAGCTATCTCGAGTCTAAAATTTAGATCCTGTTACATTACAGTTTAGGAGAGAATTGCAGAGGAATCTAGGGCTTTTGACTAGTCCAAAACCTAGTCTAAAACATGTGTTCTAGTGACAAAGGTCATATCTGAGGCATATGAGATCCAAATTAAGTGAGACTAGTTGTATTCCAAAGAAGAAGGACTCGGGTATATGTGGTAGAAGTTTCAAATATAGAAATGAAATATTGGACATGTGTAACATCATGCAAGATGGCTATCTAGATAGGACAAAAATAATAAGATTTGGTAGATTTGCAATAACTTTTTTGTGGCACATACAAATTAGGTCAGACTATGACATTGGAAAGAGGACACATCAGGGTGCCATAAAATGGGAAGAGTTAAATAGAGAGGATGTTCAAAATCTATAAAATGAGTCTGGGCATTTCTATTTAAAAATAAGAGAAAGGATGGAGGTGTTTGTACTACCCCTGACCTTCCCTTTTTTGAGTGTTAGAGAAATAATAAACCTTGGTACAATGATCTTATACATTAGGCACTTTTGGTACCATATCTGTATTATCAAATTATTTGGATTCTGGCAGTGTGCAGTGGCAGTGTTTCAATACAAGAGTCCATGTCACATCATATTTTCCCCCAGTTGTTGTCCTCACCTCTTTGGTCTCAATTAAACAATATAATGAATGAATACCTAAAGTTCCATGAAGATTACATGAAAGAAGCAGCAGATCTTACATTTCTAGCTTATCGTCATTGTAATTACTCCAAAGTGGTAGAGTTTGTGAAATTTAGGAAACACATGCGAAACTCACATCATTTTTCGCTTGTCAGAATTGAATCAACACTTTTAAAGCTAAAAAAGAAAGCAGATAATCTTGATGAAGTAGAGTTTATGTTGGCAAGTTTAGTCTCTGGAATCCATCCACTCAAATGGGCTAAAGATAAATATTTGAGTTTTCTCTTATTTAATGAGGACTTTCAAACATGTCCCAGTGAATTCCATCTTTCAGGTCTTTTTGAAGAAGGAGCCATTCATTCAACAGAAAACCATTGGGGTTGAGGTTTACCCTCTCAATTTTTACACTAATTGCGGGAAGGTTTGATTTTACTATTGGGATACAACTGGCCAAGAGAAGTTTGGTGGCCTATGAGATGGTTACTACATTCATGGCCAATGTGCTATAATTATATTTGATGTTACTGCACGTCTCACATAAAAAAATGTACCAACCTAGCACAGAGATCTTTGCAGGGTATGTGAAAATATTCCTATTGTCCTTTGTGGAAACAAGGTTGATGTGAAGAATAGACAAGTTAAATCCAAGCAGGTTACTTTCCACAGGAAAAATAATCTTCAATATTATGAAATATCAACTAAAAGTAATTACAATTTTGAGAAGCCATATCTTTATCTTGCATGAAAAATTTATGGGGATCCCGACCTTCATTTTGTGGATTCACCTGCTCTTGCTCCACCAGAGGTTCAGATTGATATGGCCACACAGCTGCAGTATGAGGCAGATCTTGCAGCTGCTGCAGCACAGCCTCTCCCCGACGATGATGATGACGCTTTGGACAATTGAGGGCAAAATCTACTTGTTGTAGGGATCTGTTATTAACATATAAGGGTAGAGTTGATTACTTTAATTATTGATGTTGCTCAAATATCATAGCAATCATCTTTCTCAGTGAAGTTCTGTCTTTTGTCAACTCTGATTTTTTAAGTGCAAGTTTGGACCATCAATATATTAGAGAAAAACAGTCGAGAAGGAATGTTCAAAGAAGATGTCTTCTTCATCGTCTTATTCAGTTGTCACTTCATTGTTTGACATTTCTGAAGGAATTGGAGGAAGGAAAATCCCATCATACAGAAGGACATCATGTTGAAATGCAGCAGCTATTAGAAAGACATGCAAAAACACCATGTCAATTTTAGAAGATTGTAATAAGGATAAGTTTTTTCTCTACCAACTCCTTGTAAATGACAAATTTCACAAATTTTGCTCAAAAAGTCCAAATTTGACTTGGCTGGAGTATTTTTATGGACAGATGATGACTCTTCCTCAAAGAGCTCATCAATACTCATCCATGAATGTAAGTGGCATTTCATTTAAGTGTTATAGTGATAGTAGAAGTAAAACCCTATTAAATAAGGACACGGGTCATTTTCTTGTTTAACGAGCCAAACTTGGAAAAAACTCATTAGACTAGATCCAGAAAATGATAAAGAGATTAGTTTTTCTATCTTCTATATATATTTCATTGTAAAAACATTGTGCGAGGAGGAGTTCCAGCCAAGGGATAAGATGGTATTGGCAGGGCATGTATGCACTCTATTTCTCTTTATGTCAGATGGCTGCTTTGAAATGATTATAATCATGAGCCTGTTTTACTTTTATACATGAATTGTATCTAGTTATGATTTTATCTTGTGTGTGGTCTTGATAATCCATTACAAGGTTCTTATAATGATGTGCAATTACCTTTAAATGTCCTCTTGCAGAACTAGATTCATTCTTTATAAATTCATGCTCGTAGTCTTTCCTATTACCGTATTTTACAATGATACATTTCCTACTGTTTGATATTTAAACCCAGCCTGATATTTGTACTATTATACCTCTATCACTCTATCAACTTAGTTACCCATTAAACCAATTTTAAAGATTCACTAGACATGCTCCTTATGTAGTCAAGGTGCATCTTTTAGTGATAACAGGCACATTTCATTTTCTTCCATGAAATTTTCTATGGTCTAGACTTAGGGATATTGATCATTTACTCATAGTTGATGCGCTCCTGGTTGATCATTCTGACAATTGAGGCACTCTGATTTGATTATTTTGACTGACAGGAGCCCTCATTGATGACATATTATGCTAGGTGCGCTCCCCCTTCCCTATATTCAGGGATAGTGTTTGAATCAAGGTGCTAGTGCATGTTTGTGGTGGTTTTTGTCCTTCCTTGGGAATTTATTTCCTCCTAGATCCACTCCCACTCACCCATATGCTCATCCATGCCCAGCATGCCTCCCTTTATGTCTCATAATTCCCCACCCATGTTCACACTTTCATTCGTAACCATTTGGGATGACTAGGAAGTTGATTGGTCCACCTAGGTGGGTTTGAGGGTCAAATCATGGTATGACACTTATATCCATCCAGATGGCCTCCAAGGCCTCATGATTTTTCTCTATTGTAATATATATATGTTCCAGACATAGTTACATGTTGGACAGTCATAATAATATTTCTTATTGACTTCATTTGTGTGTGCAATTTTCACTCTTTCTGCTAATTTGTGCATATTTTTTGGGTAATATCGAACTGTGAAAGTTTCCTTGGCTCCTAGATCCAACTATGATTCAATTATCACATGGAATTAGAGCTATTTGGATTTGCAAATCAAATCCATAGTGCTTGAGTTGATGTTTGAGGGATTTTCCAGATAGATTCGAGTGTTTTCTTTGTAGGTACATTCAACAATTTGTCACCAAGAGCGCGAGCAAATGTGGAGTAGACCCATGTATTGTTGACCCCATTCAACTATTTCGAATGGAAGGACAAAATGCTGATCCAGTTGAGGTCTAAATTCTCATACAGGTTCACCATGGGGATTGAGTTTGAACCAAACTCTATTGTGGATAAATCCATGTTCTTCAATAGGCTTGATGAAGCATTTGGAATGCTTTGTCTCATCATTTTGAGAGAACTGTTGTTTCATGTAGATAGTCTATCAACTCCCAACGAAGTATGGATCAAGATGGAGGCATTGTTTGGGATTAATGATGAGATGAGAGGTCACCATCTCAAAAAATGATCTAATCTCCTTGATTCCATCTCATTTTGAGACAATCCATTACTTCTTCACCAAGTTCAAATCGTTGGTGCTTCAACTCAAGAAATGTGGCATTGAAAACAAGGAAGAGTAGCTCATATTGTACATACTTTAGATAGGGTTAGAGTACTCAATGTTTGAATCCACATTCCACTCTAGCAAGCTCATAGCTTGAAATTGGGGCATTCCTTCACTGGATGACTTCATGGAGTCACTGACTTAGGAGCAATATAAGCTAGTGCATATCGTCACCATCAAATCAAGTAAATATCAAGCTCTTTCTGTAGGAGTTTTGAATCTAGGAAAAGGAAAGAAAAAATCCAAGGATTCGAAGTAGCAGGACAAGAAGAAGTTGGACAAACCCAAATATTCATATGGAGGCTCAAATCCTACCAAGGATAAGGAAAAGAAGAAGAAAGAGAAGACAAAATGCACCTACTATCACAAAGGGTGGCATCCAAAGAGTGCATGCATGAAGAAAACCATAGACATGATGGCGCAGCTATTGGAGAAGAAAAACATCCCACTACCTAAGGGCGTAAGGAATAAGGATGGAATTTCAGGATCAGACAATAAGGAGAGGTTCCATACATTAGTTTCTAGTTCTTCAAACTCTTCTACCTTCATCATAGAATCAGGAGCTTCTAGGAATACGGATTTAGTAGAATACTTCTTCTTGGTCATGTATTTTGATAGTGGTCCTACTGTTCAAATGGGAGATGATTCATTTATCCAAGAAAAAGGGATTGTCGGGATCGATCTTGATGGTGGGTACTTAAATAATGTTTTTTTTGTACTAGACTTGGCAGCGAACATACTCTTAGTGTACCAAATGAATCACAATGGTGAATCCAAGAGAGTAACATTTACTCCAAACACAGTTGATATAGCAACAATCTATACAAACAAGCTGGTGGCATTGGGGTTTGCTAATCATCATGCAAGAATGTTCAAGTTCTCTCATTTCCTTCCCTACTCCAAAGTAAATGCACTTCTGTCTCATGGAAATGAGACAAATAAATTGTGGCATCAAAGATATGGCCATTTAAACTACAGGTACCTCTAGGAATTGAATAAAAAAATCATGGTGGAAGGGATTCCATCTATCAAGTTCTCAAGTGGCACATGAAAAGGATGTGTAGTGGGAAATCATGCTGAGCACAGCTATGAGAAAGGGAGAGCAAGGAGAGCTACCCAAGTTATTGGATTAGTGCATTCAAATATTATTGGGCCTCTTCCCACAACCTCTTATGGGGGATCAATGTATGTTTTAACTGTTATAGATGTTTTTTCTCAAGCTTTTGCTGGGTGTATTTCCTCCAACTAAAATCTGAAGTCTTTGAGACTCTCAAAGTTTGGAAAGCCCTTCTTGAGAATGCATGTGGGAATAATATCAAGGTCCTTAGGACAAACAATGTCAAGGATTATGTGAACAATATTTTGTAGAATCTTTGTGAATAATGTGGCATCCAAATGCAGCATTCGGTCCCCTACACACTACATCAAAATGGTGTTGCATAGCGCAAGAACAGGGCTCTCAAGGAGATGGATACCTGTATGATTGGAGCAAAGGAATTGAATCCTATGTTATGGGATGAAGCCATTAACTATGTTTCATACATCCAAAACAGATATCCTCACAAAGCATTGGATGTAAAAACTCCATATGAAGCTTGGTTTGGTCAAAATCCAAGTGTTTCACATTTCAGGGTCTTTGGCTCAAAGGCTTGGCATAGGATTCCTCCAGTGAAAATAAAGGCCTTGCAAAATCAAATAAATTAGTCCATCATGATTGGATATTATGAATATGAAAAGGTATAAAATCTCTTTGATCCCTCATCTTATAATAAATTCATAGAAAGGAGTGTACAGTTCGAAGAGGAGCTCATGCAAGAGGTCGAACTAGCTCATGGGGAATGCTCACATCCTCCACTCCATGATGAAGTAAGTGATGATTATTTTCTTGATGTTTCTGATTCTGATATTCATAAATATTATGATTATGTACATTCATATCCAGGCTCACCCATTTGGCCCAAATGGGATGAGAAAACTCTTGAATCATCTGGAAATCTAGTTGGCAATCCACTAGATCCTAGAAAGGCTTGATAATAATATCACATTGATTTACTTGGATGTGAAGTGAATATTTATAAGAAATTCTTCATAATTGTTGGATATGATCCTCAAACATATCAGGAAGCATCACTTGACCCAATATGGAAAACAACCATGAAAGAAGAGTTCAACTCATTCCAAGAAAATGAGACTTGGGAATTGGTTCCATTTCCCTCCAAAAGGAAACTAATGCAATGAAAATGGGTCTATAGGACCAAAGTGGATTATGATGGTTCAGATATCAAGTATAATTCTAGGTTTTTTTCCAGAGGATTCTCTCAATTACAAGGAGTGGACTATACAGAGACATTTTCACTGGTTGCAAAGATGGACTCTATCAGGTTAGTTTTAGCCATTGTTGCATCTAAGTGCTGGAAGGTTCACCACATGGATGTTAAGAGTGCATTTGTTCATGGTGAAATTAAAGAAGATATATATATGCAGCAATATGAATGTCTCCAAGAGTATCCTTCACTTTTATGTGGGTTAAAGAAGTCTCTCTATGGCCTCAAGCAAGACCCTAGGGCTTGGTATGCCAAGATGGACAATTTTCTCCTATCACTTGGCTTTGAAAGATGAAAATATGATCCTAATGTTTATTTGCAGCATGTTGGTGATGTATTGCAGGTCATTTTACTATATGTTGATGATATTTTGATTATAGGTAGCTGCACTAAATAAATTGGGTCAATCAAGTCTGCTTTGCACAACGAATTCTCCATGACTGATCTAGGATTGTTGAAGTAATTTCTTGGTTTGGAAATTGAGAAATCCAAAGTAGGGATAAAGGTAAACAAAAAAACATATTATGTAGACCTATTACTGAATTTAAAATGTCTGAATGTAAGGAAACCAAGTTCCCATTCCTTTCTGGTATAAAACTAGGTAAATTTGGTGAGTCTCCTTTGGTGGACAACTCATTGTACATATAACTAGTTGGGAGTCTGTTGTATATTACACACTCTCAGCCAGATTTGTCATATTTTGTATGTGTTGTATCAAGGTTTATCCAGCATCCTCGTGATATCCATTGGAATGAATCCAAGAGGATCCTTCACTATGTGCAAGGAACCAAGCATTTTGGGGTACACTATGCTGCTGGTTCTCCACTAGAACTAATAGGATTTTCTGATTTTGATTGGGCTAGAGATCTCAATGATAGGAATTATTTTAGGATTATTAATCCTACCTTGAACATATTTTCTATTATATTATTTACCCTAACTTAGGAACCTTAATTAATTAATTGGCTCCACTAGTACCATTGGGTCTGCTTGGCCTAATGGGGCCACATGTACCAGTCACTGGAGTGTGGGGAACACTTTTATAGGTTAAATTCCACTTACTGCATGTTCATGCATTAGTTTTGGAACCTCCTAGACCAATCCCTAAATTTTAGGAGCCACTGGGAGTCTCGACACCAACCTACTTCAGTTAGTTGGAGTTAGTACTAGTTAGTCTCAGTTAGCCCCCAGTTACTTTCAGTTAGTTCATAATTAGTTAGATAGCACAAGAATTGCATGGATAATACATGGCTGCATGTGGAGTAGGCACCTTTTCCCACCTACCACACTTAGTTACACTGAGTTAACTAGCTGTCACTGATTATTTGATTTGTTGGACATATGGGAGTTGATCTGTTGGACTCCGACATTGATTGAGACACCATGAGTTAGATGGTCAGTTAGATACAGTTAGATCCATTAAATAGATTCGAATTGCATGTCATGCATTCAAATTATTTTCCTATGTAAGATATTGTAACACCGGATTTATAATTGTGAATGATACTGTAAATTCCTGAGAAATACTTGTCTGATTCCTGTGTGGTTTGTTTTGTTTAGTTTGTGTCTTCATTCTCCATCTATTTGCTGCAAACATTATTAGAAATATATGCTTGAAGATATAAATGGAATTCAAATTTTAATATTGTATTAGAACCTTCTCAGGTAGGTTTCACACTTGTTTGTCCCCATCGAACATCAGAAGCAGTTGGGTTTCCATAGAAGTCCCCTATGATGATTTGCTAGCTTTGGATTTATTCAGAGTAGTGGAGAGGGCGCGACAGACCCTACAAATATGTTCATGTTGAGAGGAAAAGCATGATTCTAATAGTTCAAATATTTTTAGTGTTTTGCAATGATATTTTACAGGTTCAACTTCATATGGATTCGATATTATCAGTTCCTCTTCTTACTCCATCCACAAGATATTCATAATGGAAAACAAAGATGATTGCATCTCTGAAGAGACAAGGTCTTTATGAGTTATCTATTGGACTTGGTAAAGATTCTTATGAATATGAGAAAGACTGGATAAATGATGGTAATAGAGCTTATGGAGAAATATGTGGGACTTTTTCTCGAAGCTTGCTTATAGACCTTATTCAGTTTGTAGAATACCCAAAGGATCTATGGATAGAACTAGATATAATATTTAGGAATCACAATGAGGATTGTTATAGCAATATGGGGAGCACATTCAGAGCACAATATTTCTTTACTCAAAATTCTTAGCCTCTACTCTCTCTGCTGAAGTTGTTCAAGATGAAGAAGAAGCAAAATCTTCCTCACAGTCAATTTGAATTGAAGAAAGTCTCCTTGGAGTGACTCCTTCTCCTGCTACTCTGGAAGTGTATGAGATATCTCATATATCATCTCCTCACATGGCTGATCCAGAAGAATAAATTCGAATCTCTGCTGTTGAAGAAAATCTCTCCTTCCATTCTATGCAAAAATTCTCCAGTGATTCTTCTATTATAAATTTTGTTCATAGTTTATCGATGATTTCTCCAGGAAAGGGTGAGGAATTTGATTTATTTGCCTCTAATGATGTTACTAGTGTGCAGATAAGTAATTCTTTGGATGTTTTGTAAATAATATAAGATTGTAGGAGTGATCCATTCACTCTCATTGATATAGATATTCCAAGAAATTCCTACATGATTGCATGCACCAATACTCAGGGCTTTGAAGAAGGGGAAAACTGTGCATCTACCATCTCGGTGGAGGACACTCTTGGATATGATATGGAATTTATTGGATATGATATGATATTATCTATATATAATTCAATATTACTTGGCTCTAGGGTTCAAGAGCTTTCAGTACCGCTTGTAGCTGTTCTCATCAATTTTGGTGTGAAGAAACAAGTACCAAAAATCTCTTTCAAAATTTATGTTGGGGATTTTATGTTAGTTTTCTATCATGCGTTTGATGATATTATATTTTTTAAATATTTCAATATTTTGGAAATAATTTCAGGTTATAGGAGTGATCCATTCACTCTCATTGATCTTGAGCTTCCAACAAATTTCTACATGATTGCATGCACCGATATTCAAAATTTTGAAGAAGGATAAAATTGTGCATCTACCATCTCAGTGGAGCATTCTCTTGGATCTGATATGAGATTTATTGGATATGATATGATATTATTTGTATCTGATCTGATATTACTTGGTTCAATATTTCAGATTCATGAGCCTTCAATACTGCTTGTAGTTGTTTTCATCAATTTTGGTGTGAAGAAATAAGTATCGCAAGTCTCCTTCAAAATTGCTGCTGGGGATTTGATTTCATTCAACACTTTTGGATCTGATATGGAATTATTTGGGTTTTATATGATATTAATTGGTTCAATATTTCAGGTTCATGAGCTTTCAGTAATGCTTTTAGCTGGTTTCATCAATTTTGGTGTGACAAATCAAGTACCGCAAGTCTCCTTCAAAATTATTGCTGGGGATTTGATTTCACTTCACAATTTTGGATCTGATATGAACCTTTTTGGATATGATTTATTTTCTGATCTGATAATATGTCGTTCAGGTTTTAATATTCAAGAGCCTTTAGTATTGTTTGTAATTGGTTGCATCAATTTTGGGGTGACAAATCAAGCACCACAAGTCTCCTTCAATTTTGATGTTGAGGATTCGATGTTAGCTTTCTCTTATGAGATTCCTAATATTAGATGTTGTGAATTATTGGATATTTTTGAAGCTATATCATATTATGGAGCTCAAGCATTCGATCTCCACAGTCCCATGGATTCTCTACCTTTGGTTACATGCCCATCTCCTCACAAAACTAGTAAAGAGGAAGACATTTTGCATCCGCCTGGAGACTTGCTCCTAACACTTGGGACTGATTTTACCACTCATGGTTTTCTGTTCAAGGTTGAAATATATCAGATTCTTGGGTGTTCCTCACATGGTTTGAATTATCAAGAACGTTTTCTCTCTCTTCAGATGATTTCGACTGCTCTACATGGGTCCAGTTTTCACCGTGTAGCTGTTTATATTTCTGATTCAATTGAGTGCATTGTTCTTCTTCCAAAGAGGAATATTCCTCTAGACATAAGAAATTTTCTTGGATTCATGGGTTTGTTACGGAGAGAAATTCCTATGGCTTGGGGTACCACAACAGACAGCTAGACTCCAGAAATCAATCTTCTCCAATATGCAATAGAAATAAACAATCTAACACTAAAGGATCGAACCTCGTACCTTATTCCAGACGGTTGTAGTAGATCCCCGTTGAGCTTTCCAATCTTCAGCTTGAATTGTTATAGCACGTCCTCAACAACAAGTAAACAATACAAGCATAATATATTTCATGGTGTTAGATCTATTCTAGCATATATAATCAATAATGTATAAGCATTTGACATATTCCAATGGAAACAGTATTCATTCAAATACACATTACTGGATAGGAAAAGATATTTCTATTAATAAGAATCAGAGATTACAAGTGACAACCTCTGACGGCATGTCTGTGAATCGGAGAAACTGAATCCCCCACTTGGGCCTCCACCACCTCAATCCTCCATCATTTCGATAGCAAGCTTACTAGTGAAAGGAAAGCTTGGGAAGAACACAACAGTGCTCCAAGGGACAAAGGGATGCAGACTCAAGCATAAATCTTGGCAACAATGGACTATAGTTTCGATGCTCTCAAAGTTCTCTTATGCTTTCAATGTACCAAGGGGTTCCTTATATAGCTCTTCAAAGGGATACTGAAGGGTCGAATCCGTGCGATCTCAAGGCATATGGAAGGCCAGGAGTCATATGAGTCAGATCCAAGTCAAGGAACAGTCCAAAAGGATTTGGATTTATGTACACATCCCGATGTACGCGACTATCGAGGGAATACCCGCGTATGTACGCGGTTATCGGGGAAAAAGCCATGTATATCAATATTATAATGTTTTTAGGGATGATCAAGGTAACATCAAAAGATATAAAGTGGTCCAAAGGGGCTAATGAGTCTGCAGCGGGACAAGGGAAGGCCATACAATGTGTGATTCACCTAGTGTGGTGAAATCTGCTATAACAGATGCCCCCTAATGTATGAGGTCAGAGGGGTTATACGATGGCTGAAATACATTATAGGTCCATCCCAGGAAGGAAGTGATGAAGGTACCCAAATGGAAGACCAGCCACCCAATCAGCATAATACCATAATACAACTCTGCATATAATCTGCAAATACATCTAGCAGTCCCGGATACATAAGAGTACAATGGCCATGAATAGGCATGATACATGATGGAACATATGTGGTCATCGCCACGTACAATATACATAGATCAGAATCTCCATGATGAAGATATAAAAAGGACCATGATCTCCACAAGGCTGAAGATATACAATAGATCAAGATCTCCATAGTGGCTGGAAATGTCTGACATACACTGGAACAAGTCACGAGAGCTGAAATCTCATGAACACTGGCACGATCAAGGAGGAAGCATATAAGAGATGCCACCAATCTGAAAGGTCTTCTACACAAACCGCTACGAGTACATGTCCTACTATGCGAATAGCGGTGTCGAGGTCGAACATAGTAGTCCATCGTCTGATTACCGGTCATTGATGTATACCGTTAACAGACGCGAGATCACCCACCGATAATGAAAATGGGAA
>LPNX011088607.1:109043-161180 GCA_001517045.1 Pseudotsuga menziesii
GGTTATCGGGGAAAAAGCCACGTATATCAATATTATAATGTTTTTAGGGATGATCAAGGTAACATCAAAAGATATAAAGTGGTCCAAAGGGGCTAATGAGTCTGCAGCGGGACAAGGGAAGGTCATACAATGTGTGATTCACCTAGTGTGGTGAAATCCGCTATAACAGATTCTTGGGTGTTCCTCACATGGTTTGAATTATCAAGAACGCTTTCTCTCTCTTCAGATGATTTCGACTGCTCTACATGGGTCCAGTTTTCACCGTGTAGCTGTTTATATTTCTGATTCAATTGAGTGCACTGTTCTTCTTCCAAAGAGGAATATTCCTCTAGACATAAGAAATTTTCTTGGATTCATGGGTTCACCTGCATAGAACCAAGATACTGCTGTTGCATAGTGCTACAAATAGTAGCAAAATTTTTCACAATTTTTTTCAAAATTTGTATTCCTGCTTATTTTGAGGGGGGGTTTCTTTCCCATGAGGTTTTCCCCTATTTCCTCAGTTGTATTAAGCAACATTCTGTCTTTTAGATTGTATTTGGGTGACCTATTGTATTGTTACCAGGGCCCACAGTTGTCCAAGTTAGAATTCGGGGGGGGTGTTAGGATTATTAATCCTCCCTTGACCATATTGTCTATTAGATTATTTAGCCTAAATTAGGAATCTTAATTAATTAATTGGGTCCACTTGGCCTAATGGGGACACATGTACCAGTCACTAGAGTGTGGGAAACACTGCTAGAGGTTAACTGCCACTTAGTGCATGTGCATTAATCAGTTTGGGCACCTTCTAGACCAATCCTACATTTTAGGATTCACTGGGAGTCCCGATGCCAACCTACTTCAATTAGTTGGATTTAGTACTAGTTAGTCTCAGTTAGCCCCCAATTACTCTCAGTTAGTTCACAATCAATTAGCTAGCACAAGATTTGCATGGATAATGCATGGCTGCATATGGAGTAGGTGCCTTTTCCCACCTACCACACTTAGTTGCACTTGGTTAACTAGTTGTCACTCATTATTTGAGTTGTTGGACATATGGGATTTGATCTGTTGGACTCTGACATTGATTGAGACACCATGAGTTAGATGGTCAGTTAGCTACAGTCATATCCAGTGGATAGATTCGAATTGCATGTCATGCATTCGAATTATTTTCCTATGTAAACTATTTTAACACCGAATTTATAATTTTCAATGATACTGTAAATGCCTGAGCAATACTTGTCCAATTCTTGTGTGGTTTGTTTTGTTCAGTTTGTGTCTTCATTCTCCATCTATTTGCAACAAACATTATTAGAACTATCTGCTTGAAGATCTAAATGGCATTCAAATTCTAATAAAGTCCACTTTAGGTTATGTATCCATGTAGAAAAAGGTCCCATATGTTGGTCAATCAAGAAACAACACACCATATCCCTATCCTCAACTGAGGTCAAGTACAGAGGAGTAGTAAATGCAACTACACAATGTGTGTGGTTTGAAGGTATTATTTGGGAACTTGGAGTTGCATTTGATTCACCCACTATCATTTGGTGTGATAATAAAAGTGCAATCAATATTTCCAATGATCTAGTGCAGAGACAGAGGACCTAATACATTGAGATACACATGCGCTACATCCGAATATTGGTGCATGACCAGGTGATAGCCTTGTAGTATTGCCCATCAATCTGCTGACATTTTCACCAAATGCTTCACAGAGAATACATTAACATATCTAATATCCCTTCTTGGAGTGGGTCATACATGGTGATGGATTGCATTGAATTTCAGTTTTTTGGATCCATGTCCATTTTTTAGGGGAGGTTGTGTTCCCATGTGGTTTTACTCCTTACCTTGTTTTTATGGACAAATGAAATTTTATGTTGTATGAGTTGACTTGAGCCTTAGTTGCCAAGGCCTCCATGATGTTTTGGATAAGTTGTACTAAGTTAGGATTAAGGGGGAGTGTTAGAGAAATAATCCACCTTAGTACCACAATATTATACCTTAGGAACATTTCATTTGCTTCCATGCAATGTTCTATTTTCTAGACTTAGGGATATTGATCATTTACGCATAGTTGATGTGCTCATGGTTGATCATTTTGACAATTGAGGCATTCCATGTTGATCATTTGGTCTATAAGGTGCCCTCATTGATGACGAATTATCCTAGGCATGCTCCCCATTCCCTAGATTTAGGAATAGTGTTTGACTCAAGGCGCCAGTGCATGTTTGTGGTGGTTTTTGGCCTTCCTTGGGAATTTATTGCCTCCTAGAACCACTCCCACTCACCCATGTGATCACCCACGCCAAGAATTCCTCAATTTATGTCTCATCATTCCTCACCCATGTTCACACTTGCATTCATGACCATTTGGGATGATTAGGAAGATGATTGGTCCACCTAAGGGGGCTTGAGGGTCAAATCATGGTTTGACACTTGTATGCATCCAGATGGCCTCCAACACCTCATGATGTTTCCCTATTTTAATATATATTTGTTTGAGACATAGTTACATGTTGGATAGTCATAATAATATATGTTATTGACTTCAATTTTGTTTGCAATTTTCACTCTTTCTGCTAATTTGTGCATATTTTGTGAGTAATATCGAATTGTGAAAGCTTCCTTGGCTCCTAGATCCAACTGTGATTCAATTCTCACATTGAGGGACTAGTTTACCATTTTATATAGATAGTTTTAATTATATTCCAAAATTTTATGTAAAAAGCAATGGATAAACCGTCCAACCCGAGAGCCTTATCAAATTCAAGATTCCAAATAGCCCTTAACATTTCATCTTCCTCAATTGTTTTGATTAGATCCAAATTTTCTGAGTCGAAGATAAGGCTTTCAATGTTGTCCAACATTTATGTAGTTGCAGCAGGATCCAAATCATTTGGTTATGACATAATATGTTTAAAGTGATGAAACACTTCCTGGTTTACCTCATCAAATTATGTTAACATAAATCTAGCATTATGAATTTTCTTAACCTTGTTCTGATGTTGTCGAGATTTTACTTTCTTATGGAAAAATGAAGTGTTCTGATCACCTTCAACCAACCATAGACTTCTTGACTTTAGTCTCTAATGTTCCCACCTCCAATCTATTTATGGAATGGAGTTGTCTGTTTATTTCTATTTCTTCCATTTTCATTTGTTGTGGTGGCTCGCCCCTTTCTATTTTTTTTGAATTGTCTCCAATTGAGAAAGTATTTGATTTTTTTTTTCCGAATCAGGCTCCTTATAGTTAATTTTTGATCAATTTTTCAATTCTTGTTTAACATTTTTCAATTTGGACTCCCAGATGTAACTAGGAGATATGTTCCAATTCTTTTTCCAAGTTTTGGCAATAATCTTTGAAGCTTCTGAGTAGTTTAACCATATAGGATTAAAATAAAAAGGAAAAGGACCATAACTGAAATTTTTTTCTATCAAGATACTTATGATCTTATGATCAGAAGTGGTCATGGTTATAATATTTTATTGGATTATCATATCTTTAACCAGAATATTGTTTCGCACTAAGAATCTATCTATCCTTGTTGCTATGTAATCTTCACATATTCTTTTATTCGACCAAGTAAATATGCCAATCAAAGATCATATCCTCCAATTGTTCTCTAGGGTAATCTCTCACTCTTATGTCTACTATTTTTTCTTCTTGACATAAAATTATGTTAAAATCACAAACAAAAATAAAATTATCCTTTCCAACTTCATCCTGTATTTCCTATAACAACTACCAGCACGCTTGTTTTTATTTATAATGGATAAGGGTTGTTATAGATGATTTTACCACATTTGGTATATCATGTTTTTATGGCCTATCAATGTCCATATGCAGACTCTTTGGACCCCCTTTTCTTAGTATAAATTTGATGCTCCAGAGTTTCCCTTTAAAAAGTCATGTTTAGGGGTATACATGGGTCAGAAACTTACAGACCGTGTGTACATGCATCTTGCTCCACTATGACCCACGTACATCAAGAAATGTGCTCAAAACAAAAATATTTGGAGTTTTCCTTCATCAAGTAACGAATAACTTGAATCTTGGTCTTCTATATGCCTGGAAATGCTCTGACTCGACCCTTCACTTCTGGTTGAGGGGCTATATATTGAGCTATTTGGAAGCATTGGAGGGAAGGAGGGAAGGAGAACTTGTGAGAGAAAAGAGTTTATAGCAGATTTGTGCCCCATTCTTGCAAACTTGAGTTTGCATATGTTTATCCTTAATGTAGCCATTAGTGCTCTTTCCCAAGATTTACTTTGTCTTGTGAGCTTGCCTTGATATGGAGGATTGAAGTGGTGGAGGCCTAGGTGGAGGACTCAATTTCTCGATTTTGACGAGGTGCCGACAGAGGTTTTCAATTGTATCTCTATTCATATTTAATAGAAATATACATTTCTCATCCATTATATGTATAACTATGAATATTTTTATCCATGGATGTAGGTTCTTTGATTATATATATTGGATTTTTATATATTAGAGTAGGTTCTAACACTTAATATATATCATGCTTATATGTTTCGTTTTCGTTGAGAATGAAATTTAGGTGCAAGTGTGATTGGAAGCTCAACGAGGATCTTCTACAAACGTCTAGAATAAGGTATGCTTCTCATCCTTTAGTGTTAGACTTGTTTATCTCTTTAGCATATTGGAAGTGGATTGATTTCTGATGTCATACTATATGTTGTGGTCCACCCCAATCCATAGGAATTTTTCTCCGTAACAAGGGCATAAATATTAAAAAATTTAAATCCAACACCAGAAGATATACTTACCAAATGACTGAACAACCAATGTTCAATTTTCCTAGATTCAAGAAGATTGAATTCATTTTTGTTCCATATTTTAATGATACCTCCATAAGCGCCTCTCGATTTGACTAAGAGGCGTTCACTATTTTTTCTACTACCATTTTCCAAGAGCCTACATATTCTTTTCATGTAATTTTGTCTCCTGGAGAAGTAATACGACAAGATTTTCTATCTTGATAAGATATCTTGAAGCTTCTTATTTTATCCTACTTCCCATACCTTTGGTGTTGCAAGAGACTAGCAACATTATTTACCTAGATTTGATTTACCTCCCATGAGATTGCTTGGAGTTCCAAGAGCATTAAATCCTTTAGTTTTCAGAATTTTAGGATTTGGAACAAAATTTCTATATAATGTTGTTTGTAATCCCAACGTATTTTCTTTATTTTCCATTTCTTCCCTTACTTCCTTTCCAAGTTTCCTCCTATATTTTCGATTTGATCTTACTTATCCTTCCTTAAATTCCCTGTCTTCCTCACTTACTGCTTGATTCAATTTCTTCCTTATTGTCAGTCTTACTGGACTAAATTGAATTTCTAACTTAATTCGAGATCTTCATTTAGTATAACAATTTCAAGTTGTTTTTATAAATTAATATTTTGAGATTCGTCAACTTCAATTTCCACTTCCTCACTTAATAGCAACACACTATCCTCCAATCCTGAAAGCAAAGTGGATATTCAAGGAGGAAAGTCTGAGCTCGAATATTTCACCAAGGGGGAAACAACTTCAAAGAAAGGAACTAGAAATTCTTGCAATGCTACATAGTGATTTGGACTTTGCGGGCTAACATTTCCTTTTGAATGTGAATGGAACCTAATTGCTAACTTTTGACTTCTTATTGACTTGTTTCCACTTCCCTTCTAATTTTTATTTTCATTTTTCCAGTATTTAGTTATTTCTTGTAGTCTTTAGAAAAGTGGTTGTAATTTGTTAAGCCCTAAATGTTGGGCACAATCCCCCCTATAGTGTGGTACTTTACCCCTATATGGTGTTGTATTACATATTATTGATGTAGGCTTTGGTATATGTGGATCTATTAGTTTTTATTGTACACCTTTCTCTCCTATAAATAGGAAGGAGATATTTTCATTTGAGTAAGCATTGTATATTGTCTTGTCTTGGGTACACAAGTACATTGTGTAAGGAGGTTCCTCCCTCGAAGAGGATTCTGATTTATCTACGTTTTTCATTATTAAGGCATGGATTACTCTCTTTTGGTCTATTTCTAATATTTGTATGTTATTTCTAGGACTTGGTTGCATAACATTTGATATCAGAGCTCTTTTCTCGGAACTTCCTCTTGCCAAACGAGTAATATTGGAATTTTCACTACAATTTTTTTCTACAAGGATTCAAATATCAAGGTTAAAAAACCGATTCTAAAATAGGAAAAAATATTTCCATTCCAAAATTTAGATCCCGATACATTACAGTTTAGGAGATAATTGTGGAGGAAGCTAAGGTTTTTTACTAGTCCTAAACCTAGTCTAAAACATGTGTTATGGTGACAAAGGTCATATCTAAGTCAGATTTCGAGATCCAAATTGAGTGAGACCAGTTGTATCCAAATGAAGAAAGATCAAGGTATATGTGGTAGAATTTTCAGATACAGAAATGAAATATTGGACATGTGGAATACCATGCAATTTTTCTCTTCTGTATAGGCCAAAAATAAGAATCTTTGAGAGATTTGCAATAACGTTTTTTTGGCACATACAAATTAGGTCATACTACAATGTTGTAAATAGCGCACATCAGGGTACCAAACAATAGGAAGAGTTACATTGAGAGGATGGTCAAAATATAGAAAATGATTCTGGGCATTTCTCTTTCAAAATAAGAGAAAGGAAAAAGGTGTTTGTACTACCCCCAACCTTCCCTTTTTCGAGGGACTAGTTTACCATTTTATATAGATATTTTTAATTAGATTCCAAAATTTTACGTAAAAAGAAATGGATAAATCGTCCAGCCCGAGAGCCTTATCAAATTCAAGATTCCAAATATCCCTTCATCTTCCTCAATTGTTTTGATCAACTCCAAATTTTCCAAGTCAGAGATAAGGCTTGGAATGTTATCCAACATTTCTGTAGTTGCAGTAGGATCCAAATCATTTGCTTTTGACATGAGATGTTTAAAGTGATGAAACACTTCCTATTTTACCTCATCAAATTATGTTAACATCGCTACTTTAGCATTATGAATTTTATTAACATTGTTTTGACGTTGTCGAGATTTATCTTTCTTATGGAAAAATGAAGTGTTATGATCACCTTCAACCAACCATAGACTTCTTGACTTAAGTCTCCAATGTACTCCCTCCAATCTATTTATGGAATGGAGTTGTCTATTTGTTTATATTTCTTCCATTTTCATTTGTTGTGATGGATTCCCCCTTTCTATTTTTTTTTGAATTGTCTCCAATTGAGAAAGTATTTGTTTTTTTTCCCTGAATAAGGCTCCTTATACTTAATTTTTGACCACTTTTTCATTTCTTGTTTAACATTTTTCAATTTGGATTCCCATATGTAACTAGGAGATATGTTCCAATTCTTTTTCCAAGTTTTGGCAATAATATATGAAGCTTCTGAGTAGTTTAACCATAGAGGATTAAATTTAAAAGGAAAAGGACCATAATTGAACTTTTTTTCTATCAAGAGACTTATGAGCTTATGATTAGAAGTGGTCATGGGTATAATTTTTTATTGGATTATCGTATCTTTAACAAGAATATTGTTTCTCAACGAGAATATATCTACCTTTGTTGCTATGTAATCTACACATATTCTTTTACTCAACCAAGTAAATAGGCCATTTTTAGGTTTGATATCCATGAGATCCCAATCAGAGATCATATCCTCCAATTGTTCTACAGGGTAATCTCTCACTCTTATGTCTACTATTTTTTCTTCTTGACATTAAATTGTGTTAAAATCACCAACAAAAATACAATTATCCTTTCCAACTTCATCCCTTATTTCATATAGCGACTGCCAACACTCTTGTTTTTCTTTATAATGGACAAGGGTTGTTATAGATGATTTTACCAAACTTGGTATATCATGTTTTTATGGCCTATCCATGTCCATATGCACACTCTTTGGTCCCACTTTTCTCAGTATAACTTTGAGAATCCAAAGATTCCCCTTAAAAAGTCACGTTTAGGGGTATACATGGTTCAAAATCTTACAGATTGCATGTACACACATCTTTCTCCACTATGAACTGTGTACATATAGAAATGTGCTCAAAAAAAAATATTGGAGTTTTCCTTCATCAAGTAACGAATAAATTGACTCTTATCCTTCTATATTCCTAGAAATGCTCCAACTCGACCATTCACTTATCATTGAGGGACTCTATATTTAGCTATTTGGAAGCATTGAAGGGGAGGAGAACTCATGAGATCAAAGAGACTAAAGTGGATTTGTGCCCCATTCTCGTATACTTGAGTTTGCATCCCTTTATCCTTAGATAATCCATTAATTCTGTTTCTTAATCTTTCCTTTGTCTTGTGAGATTTCCTTTATATGGAGGTATGAAGTGGTGGAGGCCCAACTGGAGGACTCGGTTTCTCTATTTCGACAAGGTGTCAACAGAGGTTGGCATTTGTATCTGTGTTCATATTTAATAGAAATATCCATTTCTCGTCCATTATATGTGTAACTATGAATATTTTTATCCATGGATGTAGTTGCTTTGATTATATATATTGGATTTGTATATGTTAGAGTAGGTTCTAACACTTAATATCTATCATGTGTGTATCTTTCGTTCTTGTTGAGAATGAAATCTAGGTGCAAGTGTGATTGAAATCTCAACGTGGAACTTCTACAAACATCCATAATAAGGTACGCTTCTCATCCCTTAGTGTTAGACTTGTTTATCTCTTTAGCATATTGGAAGTGGATTGATTTCTGGTGTCATACTGTTTGTTGTGGTCCACCCTAAGACATAGGAATTTTTCTCCATAACAAGGGCATAGATATTAAAAAATTTAAATCCATCACCATAATATTTACCTACTAGATGAGTAAACAACCAATGTTGAATTTGCTTAGATTCAAGAAGATCAAATTCATTTTTGTTCCATCATTTACTGATTCCTCCATAAGCACCTCTCAAGCTGACTAAGAGACCTTCACTATTTTTCCACTACCTTTGTCCAAGAGCTTCCATTATCCTTTTCTTGTAATTTTTCCTCCTAGAGAAGTAATAAGATCAGGTTTTCCATCCTGATTAGATATCTTGCAGCTTATTCTTTTATCCTACTTCTTATACCTTTTTTTTCTAAGAGCCTAGCAATATTATTTACCTAACTTTGATTTTCCTCCCATGAGATTGCTTGTTGTTCCAGTAGTATTAAATCCTTTAGTTTTCAAAATTTTAGGATTTGGAACAAAATTTCTATCTAATGTTGTTTGCAATCCCAACATATTTTCTTTATTTTCCATTTCTTACCTTACTTCCTTTCCAAGTTTCCTCCTAGATTTTCGATTTGATCTTACTTCTCCTTCCTCAAATTCCATGTCTTCCTCACTTACTGCTTGCTTCACCTTCTTCCTCATTATCACTCCTACTAGACTAGATTGAATTTCTTGACTTAATTTGAGATCTTCATTTAGTATACCAATTTCAACTTGTTTTTCAAAATTGACATTTTGAGATTCTTCAACTTCAATTTCCACTTCCTCATTTAACAACACACTATCCTCCAATCTTGAAATAAAAGTGGATATTCGAGGAGGAAAGCTTGACCCCGATTATTTCACTGAGGGGGAGACAACTTGAGAGAAAGGAATTGGCAATTCTTGCAATGCTACATAGCAATTTGGAATTTTGGATAATGTTTCCTTTTGAATGTGAATGGAACGTGATTTCTAACTTTCGACTTATTATTGACTTGTTTCCACTTGCCTTCTAATTTTTATTTTCATTTTCAGTATTTACTTATTTCTTGTAGTCTTTAGAAAAGTGACTGTAAACTGTTAAGCCCTAAATGATGGGCACAATTCCCACTATAGTTTGGTACTTTACACTCCATATGGTGGTGCATTACATATTATTGATGTAGGATTGGGTATATTAGTGGGTTTATTAGTTGTTATTTTACACCTTTGTCTCCTATATATAGGAAGGAGAAATTTTCATTTGGGTAAGCATTGTATATTGTCTTGTCTTGGGTACACAAGTATATTGTGTAAGAAGGTTCCTCCCTTGAAGAAGATTGTTATTTATCTCTGTTATTCATTATTAAGGAGTGGATTACTCTATTTTGGTCTATTTTTGCAATTTATATGTTATTTCTGGGACTTGGTTGCATAACATTTGGTATTAGAGCTCTTTCCTTAGGACTGGCTCCTGCAAAATGAGTAATATTGGAATTTTTGCTAAAACATTTTTTCTAGAAGGATTCAAATATCAAGGTTAAAAACCCAATTAAAAAATAGGCCAAATCCCAATTACATTTTAGGAGATAATTGTGGAGGAAGCTAGGGATTTTGACTAGTTCAAAACCTAGTCCAAAATAGGTGTTTTAGTGACAAAGGTCATATCTGAGGCATCTGAGATCCAAATTGAGTGAGACTTGTTCTATCTCAATGGACGAGGGTATTTTTGGTAGAATTTTTGGATACATTAATGAAATATTGGAAATGTGAAATACCATGCAAGTTTGATCTTCTATATATGCCAAAAATAATAAGCTTTGGGAGATTTGCAATAACTTTTTTTAGCACATACAAATTAGGTCAGACTACATAATTGGAAAGAGGACACATTAGGGTACCAAAAAATAGGAAGATTTACATAGAGAGGATTGTCAAAATCTAGAAAATGAGTTCAGACATTTCTCTTTCAAAATAAGAGAAAGGAAGGAGGTGTTTTTACTACCCTCGACCTTCCAGTTTACCATTTTATATAGATATTTTTAATTAGATTCCAAAATTTTATGTAAAAATAAATGGATAAACCATATGAATTGAGAGGCTTATCAAATTCAAGATTCCAAATATACCTTAACACTTCATCTTCCTCGATTGTTTTGGTCAGATCCAAATTTTCCAAGTCGAAGATAAGGCTTGGAATGTTATCCAACATTTTCGTAGTTGCAGCAGGATATGAATTATTCGGTTCTGACATTAGATGTTTAAAGTGATGAAACACTTCCTGTTTTACCTCGTCAAATTATGTTAACATAACTCCTTTATCATTATGACTTTTCTTAACAATGTTCTGACGTTGTCGAGCTTTAGCTTTCTTATGGACAAATGAAGTGTTCTGATCATCTTCAACCAACCATATACTTCTTGAATTAAGTCTCCAATGCCCCCCCTCCAATCTATTTATGGAATGGAGTTGTCTATTTATTTTTATTTCTTCCATTTTCATTTGTTGTGATGACTCCCCCCTTTCTATTTTTTTTAATTGTCTCCAATTGAGATAGTATTTTCTTTGTTTTCTTCGAATTAGGATCCTTACACTTAATTTTTGACCAATTTTTCAATTCTTGTTTAACATTTTTCAATTTGGATTCCTAGATGTAACTAGGAGATCTGTTCCAATTCGTTTTCCAAGTTTTGAGAATAATCTTTGAATCTTATGAGTAGTTTAACCATAGAAGATGAAATTTAAAAGGAAAAGAACCATAATTGAACTTTTTTTTATATCAAGAGACTTATGATCTTATGATCAGAAGTGGTCATGGGTATACTTTTTTATTGGATTATCATATCTTTAACAAAAATATTGTTGCTCACCAAGAATCTATATAGCCTTGTTGCTATGTAATCTACACATATTCTTATATTTGACCAAGTAAATATGCCATTTTTAGGTTTGATATGCATGAGATCCCAATCAGAGATAATATCCTCCAACTGTTCTCTAGAGTAATCTCTCACTCTTATGTCTAGTATTTTTTCTTCTTGACATAAAATTGTGTTAAAATCATAAAAAAAAATACAATTATCCTTTCCAACTTCATCCCTTATTTCATATAACGACTGCCAACACTCTTGTTTTTATTTATAATGGACAAGGGATGTTATAGTTGATTTTACCACACTTGGTATATCATGTTTCCATGGCCTATCCTTGTCCCTATGCAGACTCTTTGGACCCCCTTTGCTTAGTATAACTTTGATGCTCTGGAGATTCCCCTTAAAAAGTCATGTTTAGGGGTATACGCGGGTCAGAAGCTTACAGACCGCGTGTACACACAACTTGCTCCACTATGATCTGCGTACATCGGGAAATGTGCTTAAAACAAAAATATTTGTAGTTTTCCTTCATCAAATAACGAATAACTTGACTGTTGGCCTTCTATATGCTTGGAAACGCATTGACCCAACCCTTCACTTCTCATTAAGGGTCTATATATTGTGATATTTGGAAGCATTGAAGGGGAGGAGATCTTGTGAGATCAAAGAGGCTATAGTGTATTTGTGCCCCATTCTTGCATACTTGAGTATGCGTTCATTTATCCTTGGAGCAACCATTAGTGTTATTTCCTAAGATTTCCTTTTTCTTGTGAGATTGTCTTGATATGGAGGATTGAAGTGGTGGGGGCCAAGGTGAGGACTCAATTTCTTGATTTTGACGAGGTGCCGACAAAGGTTGTCATGTGTATCTATGTTCATATTTAATAGAAATATTCATTTCTCGTCCATTATATGTGTAACTATGAATATTTTTATCCATGGATTTAGTTTCTTTGATTATATATATTGGATTTGTATATGCTAGACTAGATTCTAACACTTGATATATATCATGCTTGTATGTTTCGTTGTTGTTGAGAATGAAATGTAGGTGCAAGTGTGATTGAAATCTCAACGGGGATCTTCTACGAATGTGCAGAATAAGGTACGCTTCTCATCCCTTAGTGTTAGACTTGTCCATCTCTTTAGAATATTGGAAGTGGATTGATTTCTAGTGTCATACTGTCTGTTGTGGTCCACCCAAGCCATATGAATTTTTCTTCATAACAAGGGCATAAATACTAAAAAAAATAAATCCAGCATTGGAATATTTACTTACCATATGAGTAAACAACCAATGTTGAATTTGCTTAGATTCAAGAAGATCGAATTCATTGTTGTTCCATATTTTACTAATTCCTCCATAAGAGCCTCTCGAGCTGACTAAGATACCTTCACTATTTTCCCACTACCTTTGTCCCAGAGCTTACATATCCTTTTCTTGTAAGTTTGTCTCATGGAGAAGTAATAAGACTGGATTTTCCAACTTGATTAGATATCTTGCAACTTCATATTTTATCCTACTTCCCATACCTTTGTTGTTCCAAGAGACTAGCAACATTATTTATCTAGCTTTGATTTCCCTCCCCTGAGATTGCTTGGAGCTCCAAGAGTATTAAATCCTTTAGTTTTCAGAATTTTAGGATTTGGAACAAAATTTCTATCTAATGTTGTTTTTAATCCTAGCATATTTTCTTTATTTTCCATTTCTTCCCTTACTTCCTTTCTAGGCTTCCTCCTATATTTTTTATTTGATCTTACTTATCCTTCATCAAATTCCCTGTCTTCCTCACGTATTACTTGCTTCACCTTCTTCCTTCTTGTCACTCCTACTGGACTAGATTGAATTTACTAACTTATTTCAAGATATTAATTTAGTATACGAATTTCAACTTGTTTTTCTAATTTGATATTTTGAGATTCTTCAACTTCAATTTCCACTTCCTCGTTTAACAACACACTATACTCCAATCCTGAAAGCAAAGTGGATATTCGAGGAGGAAAGTATGATCCCGACTCCTTGACTGAGGGGGGGAAACTTTAGAGAAAGGAACTGGAAATTATTGCAATGCTACATTGTGATTTGGACTTTGGGATGATGTTTCCTTTTGAATGTGAATGGAACCTGATTGCTAACTTTTGACTTCTTATTGACTTGTTTCCACTTACCTTCTAATTTTTATTTTCATTTTTAGTTTACTTATTTCTTGTAGTCTTTAGAAAAGGGACTGTAAACTGTTAAGACCTAAATATTGGGCACAGTCCCCATTATAGTGTGGTACTTTATCCCCTATGTTACAGCTGGTTTTACCACACATGGTTGATCACACATTTATGGCCTTCCCTGTCACTCTGCAGACTCTTTGGCCCCCATGGACCAATATTGTACCTTTGATGTTTCCAAGATCATCCCTAAAAACACTTGTTATTTGCTATACGCAACTTTTAATCCCTTTCTTGCGTATATACGCGGATATTGACCTTAAACCCGCGTACATTGGGATGTGTGCATAAGTCCAAATATTTTTGGATTTTTCCTTGATGTGTATCGGAATCACTTGTCTCTTAGCCTTCCATATGCCTCGAGATTGCTTGGATTTGACCCTCTATTACCCCTTTGGAGTGCTATATAAGGAACCTCTTGGATACATTGAAGAGGAGGAATTGAAGAGCAAGAAAACTATAGTCCATTGTTGCCATAGCTTTCTTATACTTGAGTCTGCATCCCTTTGTCCCTTGGAGCAATTTGTGTTCTTCCCAAGCTTGCCTTTGCTTGTGAGCTTGCTATCGATAGATGGAGGATTAAGGTGGTGGAGGCCCAGGTGGAGGACTTAGTTTCTGTGGTTCGTAGACATGTCGACAAAGGTACTCACTTGTGTAATGTTTGATTTTATTAATAGAAATATCTTTTCCTATCCAATGATGTGAATTTAAATGAATATTGAATCCATGGATGTGCTTAATTGCTTATGCATTATTGATTATATATGCTAGAGTAGGCCTAACACTATATTATATAGCATGGTTGCCTTGTTTACTGTTGTTGAGAGTGAATTGCTAAAGCAAGTGGGATTGGAAAAAGCTCAACAAGGATCTACTTCAACTATCCGGAATAAGGTATGATTCGATATCCTTTAGTGTTAGATGTTTTATTTCTCTTGCATATTGGGAAGGGACTGATTTTTGCGGTTTCTCTGTTTGTTGTGGTACACCCCAAGATATAGGAAATTTTCTCCGTAACAGAATTGGCGACCATACTAGGGAGGTTCCTATTTGTTTTTCTTTGGTGGTTTTCCAGCATTCAAAGTGCTTGAATTGCTCTGATTTCTGTGTTTCTGTGTCGAGTCTGGGGGCATGTTTTCCTAGTAGTGTCCTGTAGGAGTAAATTTTGTCTCAGCTGGTCTATTTACCTTATTTTTCTCTCCTTTTCTTCCTGTATGTGGGTTTTTCTTTCATAGTCACGTGTACACGCGGGTTTTCCTGGAATAGTCACATGTGTACGCAGGTTTACTGAGAACAATCGTATATGCCCTGATTTTTTTCTTTTTGGGGAAGATTAAGTGTTGCTGGGTGAGTTTGGATGGTTGCTGAGTCTTCTTGGATGCTTCTGGAGTTTGTACACACCCCTGTTTATGACCAGAGACTTCATTTAAATTTGATATTTGAAAATGTTCTTGTCATTTCATTTTCTACTTTTTGTTTTGAAATTAGTGCATTAGGTCTCTTTTACTTTGGTGCTTTGCTTGGGTGTTGTTTGTGAGTGGTTGTAGAGTCATACTTTTTCTTTTTATTTCATTTAATTCAAAAATAAAAAAACATTTTGCTTTTTGCATAGTTATGCATTGTTTGCATTTTGCATTAGCATGGTACTTGCATTGGGTTTGCTTGGTGAATCTTAGTCAGATTTTCATATAGGAATGATTGCATATACATTTAAAGGAAAATTTTTCACTTCACATAGTATCATACCCTATTTTTCATTTGACACAGTGCATTTGCATTGATTGTTAGGTGTGCATTTTACTTCTTGTTGCATCATAACTTCATTAGTTGCACGTCCATTTACCCTTTGAGTAATAAAGCTAATTAAAATCAATGCATAATAAAATGAATTACACTCTTTTTTTTTCTAGGGTGCATCAACAAGATTAGGTTTTAGGGTCTTGGAATAGTTCATTGTAAGTTAATTCTCCAAGACCTCTAAACAAAATAATTAGGTGTCTGTCCAGGTGAGAGTGTGAAATCCTTTATATAATTAGTGTTTCTCAGGATCCTCCTCTTACAAGGGAGTTAAGCATGAGGCAGTGTGAGCAATTATGATTGGGATGAACCTTGATTGTGATTGATTAACACTGGATATATTTCCAGGATTGTATTCGTATCTGGGGGCCTTTGAGGTATTAGCTAGTGCACCCCTGGGGTACTAGTTGTGCTTTCAGGATTTGAACTTTGTTACCCTGCCCATACAGTCAATCCTACCTATGACTGTCCTCCTGAGCATTGGTTATATTTAGGTGACCTTAATTTCCTTACCTAGGTTATCGAGGGGGTATTTGCAGAGGTTATTCTGCAAGTTTCCTGGCTAGGTAGGGGTCAGACAACATAGTCTCTATATGCATTGAAGCTGAGGGCCACTATAATTGGTTACAAAACTCCGCTTGTTGTGTATGGGAGTCTCAAGACTCTCTTAGGTGAGACATACCTTCTTCATTCAGGAGCTCACATATCCTACCCTTGGTTTGCTTGTCATTTGGATTTACATTTTTAGGTGTATGCTTTATGCAAGCTAGTTTTCCTAAGGTTTGCGTAATTAGATTGAGTCTTTTATTTTTTTGGAGTCATTGTGGATTCAGGTGTGGCACCCCATAATTCTCGTTGTTTAGTAGGAATTCTGCCTTCCATGTTTCCTCCTCCTTTGGGAGAGAGAACCAGACAGTTTGGGTGGACTACTTCTCACTTTGATTCACACACCATGGGAGATCATGAGGATGAGATTCCAAATATGTCCTCTCCACCTCACAAGGTCGGGGAGGAAGATCCTACTAGCATATATGTTCCACCACATGAAAAAAATTCATGATCTGGTTATGATCCCTCATTCATAAGTCGAAGGTATTGGTTTCCGGGTGACGAGACTCATTATGAACCCACAAGCACTAGTAATTCTAGATATGGCATGCTTGATATCCCTGAGTCCGATCTAGCATATCATGCCAAGTCGAAAGTTAACCCTGGAACTACACTTGGGGGCACTACCATTCCTTTCGATGCGGAGAGGTTAGGGGGCACTAGTCACATTGCACCTTCCATCCCTGTGGTGGAGGCATCTTCACATGATCCTCCTAGGCCTAGTATTGGTAATCCTATTCAGATACCAAGACCAAGACGAGTGAACATTGGGAACACTACTTACATTCCTTCACATGTCCCATAGTCTTTGAACCCTATTCCTTTGAATTTGTTTTTAACAACCCATCCTCCCCCTAATTCACGTGGACTTTCGGGCTGGAATGTTGCTACTATACATGTTCATTCTGTGACTGCTAACACAGTAGTATCATAGGGCCAAGTACCTCCTATTGTGTCAGCAGGTCATGTACCTATTTCTGGATCGTCTCATGTTCCACCTCATGGAACTCCCTATATACCTAACTACAGACCATCTCATGGTACATCCCATGGAACACCTTATGGAGCTTCTCATGGACAGTATTATGGACTATAGTATGGAAAAAACTATCAACCGTATGGGTACGGGTATCAATAACCTGCTTACTCTTCTAATTATGGCTTTGTAGCACCTCCTAATCAAGGTACCCCACATCACAATTCTTCCATGCATCCCTTCATGGGTCAAATGGGAGGAGGTTATTATGGCCAAGGCCATGGTATTTATAGAAATCAACCTTACATGAATCAAAACTACCAGGGATCGTGGCATCGACCAACTCAACCTATGCTCTGTTTCCTTGCAACATTGAACTTACCTGACTTGTCGAGATTGATGAATGGTCCTATGTCTCATAACCCGGCATGGCTGGTAGTCCCTACTAAGATTCCTTCGGACATTCCCAAGTTCGAAGGTAAGGCTGGTGAAGATCCTGGTGAGCATGTCACCACTTTCCACCTTTAGTGCTCTTCCAATTCCTTACATGACAATTCCATCCATTTGAGGCTATTTCAACGCACCCTCACAGGTCCTACGACGAAATGGTATATAGAGTTACTAGGGGGGGCTTATGCTATGTTTGATAACCTTGCCATGACTTTCCTTAATCATTTATAGCTACCCATATGTTATGAAATCGGTACTGAACTCTTGTTGACCTTTTGGCAAGACAAAGCCACACACATTTTGGATCATATTCAAGAGTGGCATAGATGGAAACAATTAATTAAAGCCTTTATACCACTAGAGTTTCTTCATGAATGATTCCTCAAATCATTGTTACCTTACATCACGAAGAATCTTTCTACATCCGGAGCTTAAAATGAGGAACAAGCTATCTTTATGGCTCAAGAGTTGGATTTGATCTATGCTTAATCTGGACTTTTGTATGACATTATACCAAATGCTCCAAGATCCAATTTCAACCCCAAGATCAAGCATGGGCCACATGCCGATGGTATTGTTGGCTCTACAAGTACCAAACCTATAGACTCGGTTACGAAAAAAGTGAGCCAATTATCAATTAAACAGTCTACATTAGGACAAGCTATGGCTTCATCTCAACCTACCCAATCAGCAAGTGTACTCTCCATGCAATCAATGAACCCAAAAGGAAACCAGTAGCCTGGAAGGAATAAGAAAAAAGGAAAAAATAATCGTATGGGTGGAAATAAGAATGAAAATGATAATGATAATGACAAGAACACTAATAATGTTTGGGGGGAAAGCAGTATAAATGTAGGGTGAAGTTTCCTTGTAAGTTGTGTAAGGATGACCACCTCACTCAGTTGTGCCCTCGTATGGAGGATTCCTCGAAGCTCATAGCATAAGGCTCAGCTGTGTTTACTAATCCTTTACCCAACAATCAAAATATGAACTCGAGGACTGTTGATCCTGGTTGTGCATCTGGTGGAACTCAAAACCTTCCAAAGGTCGCTAGTGGTCATGGTTGCATCAACATGGTGAGAGCTACTAAAGTTGTGACTCATGCAAAATATTATGGTTCGTCACAACCAAAACTTGGGAAAGAACCTTCCCCACCCAAGATCCCTTTGCGAATCAAAAAATCCTACAAATAAACTTGAATCTCCACCTCGCATTCCGAAGGGATTCTTGAAGTGTTTGGGGCACAATCCTAATGCCTGATCTTCCTAGAACTATTCAGTTGTCAAGGATTTGGGCCAAACTCCTTATGTGATGTCTGCGTTAGAAGTGCTTCAGACTTGTCCTCCACAGATGAAAGTCTTGTTGTCTGCTTTTGGGGTTAGTGACGATAGCTCTTCTTCCATTATCAAATTTGAAACCATGGGAGTACAGCCTCGTTTGCCTTACTACGTGTCTCTTTTGATTCATGTAGAGTGTCTTAACAACACCATCATGTGTACTATCATTGATTAAGGGATTTTTGCTTCTGTGATGTCTTTGTCTTGTTGGAAGGGCCTAGGTTCTCCCACGTTGTCTCAATATGCCAACATGTTGACGGCTTTCGATGGTAGATCATTCAGCCACACGGGATACTTCCTTCTATAGAGGTCTAATTGGGAGGGAAGACCGTTGCAATCGAGGTCGAGGTGGTTGATGCGCCCCTTGACTACAATCTTTTGCTAGGTAGGAATTGGATGTACAGTATGCAAGCCGTAGTTTCTTCCCTATTTCAAGTGAAATGCTTTATGTTTAATGGGAATATTCTTATGATTGATCAAAAGTCATTCCATAATCTGAGTGTCAATGCATCATCAGGATCTTCTACCTGATTATTGATCATTCTTAGTCGACAACTGAGAATGTGGGTGTGGGTATGTATCCTTCACTTATGGGAACCTTTAGTTGTCCTACACTCGTTCTTATGATTGGGTCTATTCTTGGTATGGATTAATCCTCGTCGAATTCGGTGTCTTTTCGCATTACCCATATGGAAGATCCTTGGATTCTTCCTTCACCGAGTACTTTGAGTATGCTTGTCAAGACATATGTGCTGTTTCCTGCAATAATGGTGGCGTATCAAGAGAATCTTGATCAGGTTGCAGAGCCTAGTCCTTCCTCTTCATGGATGAAGGAAGAGGACCCATATGTGCTTCCTGCATGGGCAGTAGAGTCATCTCACTCACATGACTGCGTCAATGATGTTTTTCCTTCAGATGAGGCTATTCTTGAGGCCTTGACTGGGGTTGAGAAACCTTGGGAAGAGTTGCATCATCAATCGTATTTCCTTCCTAAGCTTGATCATATTGAGTGTGATGAATTTAGGGAGATTCTTAGAGAGAATATTGGTAGCCCTATGGTTCCATTAAGCTCTCCTCGTCAGATGGCTGATGGGAACATGGCTAATTTGTCATCAACAATTCCTATCAATATTTCTTGTGATCCTGGCAAGTTTGAGAATGTCTACATTGGGGTAGGTTGTTCCCCCGATGAGATGAAGGAGTATATCGAGTTGTTTAAAGAGTTTCATGACATTTTTGCTTGGTCGTATGAAGACATTAGAGGAAATTTGGTGTCTAAAATGGGCCTTATAAGAAAACGCGCCAACAATAAATTTTGTGAGTTGAAATTCAAGAACCAATAGAATTTCAATAAAATGAGTCAACCATAATGGTTGAATTGACATATTTGTCATAAAAGAAAACTACTTTTTTGTTTGTATTCTCGACATATCTCCCTGTGTTTTTACTCAAATTTCAAGTAGGAGAGCTCGTTGGATGTGAAATTTAATTCTACATCCAACGAGTACCCACTCTTCATACTTTTGATGGACCCAACTACCCCAAAAATAAGAAATACCTAAAAAAAAAATGTGATGGTTATGTTTTTCAAGTATTTCTTGTTTTTGGGGTAGCGGGGTCCATCAAAAGTATGCAGTGTGGGTACTTGTTGGATGCAGAGTTAAATTTTACATCCAATGAGCTATCCCTCTCAGAATTTGAGTAAAAATATAGGGAGATATGTCGAAACTACGAACACAAAAGTAGTTTTTTTCATTCTTCCTCCAAAATTAATAACTATTATTTTATTATTTTAACTATTATTTTATTATTTTCCTTAGGAGGCCCATTTCAGACCTCAAATTTCCTCTAATGAGACCCTTGTATTTTCGAACATGAGATCAAGACCTATCCGGATGCAAAACCAGTTCGACAATGTTTGTGTGTTGTGAATCCTAGAAAAGTACCCGCCATTAAAGCTGAGATAGAGAAAATGCTTAAAGCTGATTTTATCTATCCCGTTCCCTTGACGAAGTGGGTTTCAAATCCCGTTCCAGTGGATAAAAATCAGGGAGCGATCCGAATATGTACTTATTCCCATGACTTAAATTGAACCTATCCTAAGGATAATTTCCCCACACCATTTATTGACCAAATTTTGGATGAGTGTGCGGGAAGTGAGGTATTTTCCTTTATGAACGGTTTTTATGGATATAATCATATTCAAATTAAGCCTGAGGATCAACACAAGACCGCATTTATTTGTCCTTGGGGTACTTTTGCATATTGGAAAATGCCCTTCGGCCTTAAAAACGTCGGAGCTACATTTCAACGGGCCATGACCTTAATATTTCACAACCTTAAAATTATTATCAAAGTATATTTGGATGATCTCACTGCTCACTCTCGTTTGAGAGTGCATCATCCATATCATTTGAGATTAGTGTTCGAAAGATGCCATCATTATCAAGTTCATTTAAATCCTCATAAGTGCATCTTTTGCATGATTGTTGGTCATTTACTAGGATTAATCGTATCCAAGGAGGGTATTAGAGTCGATCCCTTAAATTTTGAGGCAATACTTCAATTGTCTCCCCCACGTAATATTAGACACCTTCAATGTTTACAAGGCATGGTGAACTTATTGAGGAGATTGGTTGTTAATTTTTCCAACTTAACTAAAGGTTTATGCGTCTTTTGAAGAAGGACACCCATTTTTACTAGGATGAGTGAGCCCAGGAGTCTTTTGATGCTCTTAAGCGAACCTTAGCAATGACCCCTGTGCTTAGTCCACCAGATTATAGCTGTGATTTCTTGATTTCTGTGGCCGCGTCTCAGGAGACGGTTGGTATGGTTTTGGTTGAGGAGGATGAGGAGCTCCATGAGCATGTCATATATTATTTGATCCGAAACCTTATAGATGTATAACTTCTCTATTCCCATGTGGAGAAGCTAGCCTTGGCCACCGTTCATGCGGTTCGGCATTTGAGACATTACATTCTCCTTCGCCAAACTCTGGTCGTAGATCATATCAATCCATTTTAGTTCATCCTCACTAGAAGGATGATTGGGGGAAAATATAATAAATGTATTGTGATTTTGCAAGAGTTTGATATAGAATTCATTTCGGCAAAATCGAAGAAATCATTAATCTTTGCAGAGCTTATATCCGATTTTCCAAATTTGGAGGAGGAGGAGGTTTATGAAGATTCTTTTTTCAATGAGAATATATTCCTCATCTCAACTGTGGACCCTTGGTATGGGGATATAATTATGTATTTGCAAAAATTGAACGTCCCTACTCACCTCTCATGGGATGAGCGACAACTATTACGTCATGTATCTAAGAACTACCTCATAGTGGATAACACTTTGTACCGCCATGGGGTAGATTCCATTTTACGTCGTTGTTTAACCCATGATGAGGTTGAGTTTGTGCTTAATGATTGCCATGGAGGGGCGTGTGGTGGTCATTTATTTGGGCTTTCTATAACCCAAAAAATCTTGAGAGCGGGCTATTTTTGGCCATCTATATTCAAAGATTGCATTAATGTGTTCAAGAAGTGCCACCCTTTCTAGGTGTTTGCACGTAATATGCACTCATGTCCAGCCCTGTTGCATCCTATTGTCACTGTCAGTCCCTTCACCAAGTGGGGGCTTGATTTTATGGATTGCAACCCAGCTTCGGCTAGCGAGCATCATCATATTATTGTGGTTGTCGATTACTTCACAAAATGGGAAGAGAATATGCCCACAGTTAAATCCGATGGTGAGAAATCCACGCATTTCATTTTCAACTAGATTATCACCCAGTTCAGCATTCTGAAAGAGCTTGTCACTGACCATGGTAGGCACTTTCTAAACAAAATGATGGAAGAGTTGGATTCCAAGTTAGGGTATAAGCAGGAGCACTCCTCTTCTTACTATCCTCAAGTGGATGGGCAGGTTGAAGCAGTGAACAAATCACTTAAGTCTATTCTCCAACGAACCATCACACAAAGCAATACTAATTGGCATATCATGTTGTATCCTACTTTGTGGGCATATAGAACCACGGTTAAGACTGCCACTGATTTTTCTCCCTATCAACTTGTGCATGGGGTGGAGTCAGTTTTACCGGTTGAATGTGAAATCCCTTCTCTAAAGCTAGCTGTGGAGATTTTACCAGACACTTCTGCCTTAGAAGAGAATTTGGTCCAGTTAGAGCAACTTGATGAACAGCACCGAGATGACTTAGTGGCTCTAGAGTTTAACAAGCATTGCGTTAAGGTCCAATATGATAAGTCTGTCCGTCCAAGGAATTTTAGTGAATGTGACTTGGTCATTTTGTGGGATCAAGCTAAAGAACCCTTGGGGGCAGGGAAATTTAATCCCATGTGGCATGGTCCTTACATGGTTAAATGATTCTTACAAAAAGGTGCCTATGAGCTGGTTGATTATGAAGGGACAGCCTTGGTGGAGCCTAGAAATGGGATCTATCTCAAAAAATACTATGCATGATCTTCAGCCAGGGCTGAATTTTGTATATTATTGTACAGTTTTGCATTGCATAGTTAGGTTTTCTAATGGTGATCGGGTTTGTTGATTAGATTTTGTTTCCTATGGAAGATGTTGATGAAGTCTTCCATTTACATAGGATTCGATGATGGTGCTAGCCACCACACTCAAAACTCAGCTTCGGCTGCTTGGGTGATCTATACTCCTATGGGTCAAGTATTGTCTTCAGGAGGCATATGTTTACGGCCTTCCTCAAACAATGTTGTTGAATATAGTGCTGTCATTGAGTTATCGTGTGATGCCATTTCACATGGTGTTCATTCCCTTGAGGTACGTCTTGATTCGCAGGTATTGGTCTCATAGCTTAATGGCTTGTATCGTATTAGGGATTCGACATTATTACAAAGATTCTTACGTGTTAGATTGCTAGAATGTCAATTTGAGAGTATAACATACATTCATCTTCCAAGAATTTTAAATCAAGTTGCTTACTGATATGCTAACTATGTGTTAGATTTCCATTTGTTTCACAGACCATAATCATATCACAAACACATTTTACACACATGTAAATAAAATAAAATTGATCATCATAAAAAAAATTTCATTAACTTCAAAAAGTGACATCATAATACATAAGTGTCATATACAAAATTGGGGCTTCTGAGCCACCAAAATATACTACATGGTCATACAAAAATGAGTACACTCAAGTTTCTCAGATTGAGGTGTAGGAGGATGGTGATCATGATAGCACACTACGGTTCTAGCTAGTCGGCGAAATAGTCGAACCCATGCTCATAATACTCCCACCACTTGGCACTGCATAGCCTCAGGAAATTCCTCAACTTGCGCCATGGGTACTCTATGTGTCAAACAAATGAAGTTCATGTGGATGCTTTGGAGTGTCTGCTCCACATCTGCACCCATAATATCATCACCTCTTCCCCTTCATTGATGATGAGGAAATCCATTTGGTCGTCATGGTCCTACATCTACATATACATGACAAATTGTCACTATGTGTTGTCACACCAAAAACATGTCTTTTGAGTTCATATCAAAAAACAAAAACAAAAAATATTAAATAATTAAAAAATTAAAAAAGTGGGTTTGGGATTCTTTACCTATGTCTCCATAAGCCACTCCTGGTGGTAGGGGCATATATGGGTCTCTGCGGAAGTCTATCCCTACATAGGGGTAGTCACTCTATGGCGATGATCTATCTCCGCCGCCATGGAAAGAACTCTGCTGGGTAGGGGTTAGCCACCCTGCCACCTCCTATTCTACACATGACATTATCCCAACGTCATTGGGTTGGATCCCGGACTCCATGTGGAGAAATTTATATCCTAGGGCTTAGCCCTGGCACCCACTTAAAGAAAAATGTGCTTAGTATACTGCCAAACCCGAAGTTCCGCACTCTGCCCATCTTATAGTCACTAAGTTGTTGTTTCATGTTGCTCAGCAGCATAGTACTCCCTTCATACATTGTAGGTCACATGCACTCTACCGCATAGAACATCATGGGCCGTGAGGCCTGGTGGAGTGAAGCCAAACTTGCAATCCTACCTAGTGCCAAAAGAATGGCTTTCTGCCCCATAATCTGAATAGAATCTAAGATTTGACTCCCAACCTTCTCTATATCCGGAAAGTAGTACACAGCTATGTACTCATCTATGGTCAGCCCGCCTCTGGGCCCACAGGATCATAGGTTCACCACCTCCCCTCGTCAGGACAAACATGTGATGAAATATATGTCCTCAACCTCAATGATGAGCGACATTCCATCTATCTAAAATGTTTCAGACTCTGGATCCCAATAGTCTAGCAGTAGCTAGAGTAGTCTTGGTTTGGCCCTCAGGCTTCCAAGACACCAAAACTTGTACAAACCACATGCCCATAATGCTTGTTGATCCATGAGATCACCTTGCATAGCTTCGTCAACAACAACATGTTCTCTCTCTCTCCACTCTAGCACCATCCTGCACAAAAAAATAATTTTTTGATCATGATTTTCCCTTTAAAACCTTGTTCGTGGCCCTTTACATGACTGTTTTCAAAACAGCTACATATGTACACGAATTTCAGTGCATTTTTCGTGTATGGTGAGCCCTATACACAGAAAAAGGCCCGATTTCTGTGTGGGCTGAAACAGATAAGTTAGGATGGCTCAAAGAAATAAATTGACCATGAAAATTTAAAAATTTTGCATCAAAATGAAAGAGAGGGGCATGAGTTTCTACCTGGATCAAACGTGGAGGGATTCCGCTGGACGATGCTCCCGAAATTCACTTCGGAAGTTATGAGCTCAAATGCACTATGTTGGGTAAAAATTCAAATGGTATGAAAATTTTTAAATTTTTCACTATTTATATAAAAAATTTGAAATTTTTACTCACTTTCTATAGTTTTTGACTTTTTTGGACTGTTTGAACTAATTTGATGTTGTAGGAACCCATTTTGAGCGCGGTTTGACCGTGTTTTTGACCTGTTCATGCCTATTTTAGGTATTATGTCTAAATTGGCATTTAGGTTAGGTTTCACATCCGTTTGCACTTTGCATAACCTTATGACCATTTCATCTTAACGTTACATACGAACCCATTCCATCTTGTCACAGAACCTTCTTGCTTCTTTTAGAAGTGACACGTTGTGAATGGTAGATATTTCCCATACATGGGTACCCTAGTTAGATCATGTTTTTCATTTGGTACCCATGCTAACATTTCTCCTTTAGGGTGTGGGAGTCCTTTGTATAGTACCACCATGACTTTGAGCAAGAGCTTCATACTCCTCTTTACCTTTATGTTGGCCATTTCCCCAGGAATCCCTTGTATATGTCATGTTGTAATTGCATTATCATGAGTTTTTCTTGCCTTATTAAGCCTTACGTCGGCTTCCCTGACTTTGAGCATCAACCATACAGCCCGAGATTGTCTCATGTCTAGACAAGCAAAGCCTTTTTATACATCTTTTGCAGCTTGATTCCCCATTTTTTACCAGGAGGGGACTTTCCCCCGAGTGTTGTTATCCTACACATGTTTCCTTGCATTGAGCATAGGTATGTTCTGCTGCTTGGAACTAGTTTGTTTGCCCCTTGAAACTTGTCTCCTCCTAGATTTGTAACTAGAAAGAACTTTTATTCTTTTTCAAGCTTTTCAAAATATCTGAAAAATTCCAAAAAAAAAATCAAAAAACCAAAAATCCGGACAGGAAAAGATGTTATCTTTGGTAGTAGTCGAGTCATGTCACCTTCGAATAGAGCACTGTATATCAGATCCGATGGTTGGGTTAATAGTTTGACTTTAGGAGCTGTACTTGTTTCTCTGAGTTTATCTCCACTGACTGGTTAAGCTTCCAGTCCCTATGGAGCCTCTATTGATGCCTCCTATATCATAGAGATGTCCCATTTTTGTATATCAAGTCTATGCTCCCTGCATTCAGTCACCATTCCCCTTTATGCTCTTTTTTGAAGGAAGTTGAAACCTGAGTTGGCCATTTCTCAGTTGTCTTGACTTTGCATATCGGCCATTCCCTATACTATTACTGGTTCGTACACATCTTTTTCGAGTCCTTCCACACTATACAACGTTGCTGAGTACCTCGTGTTGGTTGATGGGGAATGCCTTAATGCCCTCCTTCCAGCGGATTCCATCCCATCGACTTCAGATCATTTATTCTGGGATAGGAGTCTAGAGTCATTTGAGTGCCTTGAGACTTACAGTCACAAGTGGTGGGTTCTCTTGCCATCGACAGTTTTGGGAATACATCAATGTCCCCTAATCGATGGATTCTTTCAAGTGTTCTACCTCAACACATCTATTCACACTTGTTAGATTGCATTCTAGTACCTTGATTCCAATTTTCATTATCGGTGGGTGATCTCACATCTGTTAACGGTATGCATCAATGACTGGTGATCAGACGATGGACTACTATGTTCGACCTCGACACCTCTATTCACAGAGTAGGACATGTACTTGTAGCGGTTTGTGTAGAAGACTTTCCAAATTGGTGGCATTCCACATATGCTACCTCCTTGATCGTGCCAGTGTTCATGAGATTTTAGCTCTCGTGACTTAATTCTAGTGTATGTTAGATATCTTCATCTTCTATGGAGATCTTGATCCTTTGTATATATTCATCATGGAGATTCCGATCTATTATATATTGTACGTGGCAATGACCACACATGTCACATTTTTTATATCATGCCTATTCATGGACATTGTACTCTTATGTATCTAGGACTACTGTATGTATTTGCAGTCATATGCAAAGATTGATTATTGTACTATACTGATGGATGGTTGGTTATTCCACCTGGTTCTTCATCACTCCACTTCTGGGATGGATTTATAATGTATTTTGGTCATCATGTTACCCCTCTGACCTCACACATTAGGGGGCATCTGTTACAGCTGATTTTATCACACATGGTTGATCACACATTTATGGCCTTCCCTGTCCCTCTGCAAACTCTTTGGCCCCCATAGACCAATATTGTACCTTTGATGTTTCCAAGATCATCCCTAAAAACACTTGTTATTTTCTGTACGCGACTTTTAATCCCTTTCTCGCGTATATATGCAGATATTGACCTTAAACCCATGTATATTAGGATGTGTGCATAAGTCCAAATATTTTTGGAGTTTTCCTTGATGTGTATTTGAATCACTTGTCTCTTGGCCTTCCATATGCCTCGAGATCGCTCGGATTTGACCCTCCATTACCCCTTTGGAGTGCTATAAAAGGAACCTCTTGGATGCATTGAAGAGCAAGAAAACTATAGTCCATTGTTGTCGTAGCTTGCTTATACTTGAGTCTACATCCCTTTGTCCCTTGGTGCACTTTGTGTTCTTCCCAAGATTTCCTTTGCTTGTGAGATTGCTATCGAGAGATGGAGGATTGAGGTGGTGGAGGACTCAGTTTCTCTGGTTCACAGATGTGCCGACAGAGGTTGTCACTTGTGTAATCTTTGATTTTATTAATAGAAATATATTTTCCTGTCCAATGATGTGCATTTAAATGAATATTGAATCCATGGATGTGTTTAATTTCTTATGCATTATTGATTATATATGCTAGAGTAGGCCTAACACTATATTATATAGCATGCTTGCCTAGTTTACTATTGTTGAGAGTGAATTGCTAAAGCAAGCGGGATTGAAAAAATCTCAACCGGGATCTACTTCAACTGTCTAGAATAAGGTATGATTCGAGATCCTTTAGTGTTATATGTTTTATTTCTCTTGCATATTGGGAAGGGATTGATTTCTGCGGTTTCTATGTCTATTGTGGTACACCCCAAGCCATAGGAAGTTTTCTCTGTAACACCCTATATGGTGGTGTATTAATTATTATTGATGTAGGATTGGGTATATTAGTGGGTATATTAGTTGTTATTGTACACCTTTGTCTCCTATATATAGGAAGGATATATTTTCATTTGAGTAAGCATTGTATATTGTCTTGTCTTGGGTACACAAGTACATTATATAAGGAGGTTCCTCCCTTGAAGAGGATTGTTATTTATACATGTTCTTCATTATTAAGGCATGGATTACTCTCTTTTGGTCTATTTCTGATATTTGTATGTTATTTCTAGGATTTGGTTGCATAACATTTGGTATCATATCTCTTTCCTCGAGACTGGCTCCTGCAAAATGAGTAATCTTGTAATTTTCACTACAACTTGTTTTCTACAAGGATTAAAATATCAAGGTTAAAAACCCACTTCTAGAACATGCCAAACTATCTCCATTACAAAATTTAGATCATGATACTTTACAATTTAGGAGATAATTTTGGAGGAAGGTAGGGTTTTTTACTATTCCAAAGCCTAGTCTTAAACATGTGTTCTAATGAAATATGTCATATATGAGGAATCCAAGATCCAAATTGAGTGATATTAGTTGTATCCAAAAGAAGATAGACCAAGGTATTTGTGGTAGAAGTTTCAGATACAAAAATAAAATATTGGACATGTGGAATACCATGCAAGTTTTCTCTTCTCGATAGGCCAAAAATATGAAGCTTTGGGAGATTTGCAATAAAAAAATTTGGCACATACAAATTAGGTGGTACTATGAAATTGGAAAGAGGACACATCAGGGTACCACATGCCGAAGTTTCACACCCATAGGAGTCAAAATTCAAATTTTACCCCAGTTTCAAGTCGACCATAAAACAATCTTCCAATCAAGGTTTGAACAAGGAAAATCTATAGTTCAAGAAGTGGTAGATCACATAGAACATCGGCAAGCATTTATCCAAATATGAAATATGTCCAAAAATAGGATGAAACAAAAAGAAGATCAACATCAGTGTTAAAAGAGCTTTGAAGAAGAAAAAATCATATGGTAACTTGACCAAATCATTGAAACAATGACCAAACAACTACAAAATCAAACTATTATTGAGTAACTCATCAAGTGGAAGAACTTACCATATTCAAATTCAACATGGGGAGATGATAATTTCATACAAATTCATCCACAACTACCCAAGCGTTGAGGACGACGCTTGTTTGAAGGGGAGGGCATGTTAAGCCCTAAATGTTGGGCACAATCCCCCCTATAGTGTGGCACTTTACCCCCTATATGGTGGTGTATTACATATTATTGATGTAGGCTTGGGTCTATAAGTGGGTCTATTAGTTGTTATTGTACACCTTTGTCTCCTATATATAGGAAGGAGATATTTTCATTTGAGCAAGCATTATATATTGTCTTGTCTTGGGTATACAAGTACATTGTGTAAGGAGTTTCATTCCTCAAAGAGAATTGTTATTTATCTATGTTCTTCATTATTAAGGCGTGGATTACTCTCTTTTGGTCTATTTCTGCTATTTTTGTTTTATTTCTGGGACTTGGTTGCATAACATAAACATGACAAGATTTACATTTAAATGGAATTTTGTCACAATCCAAAGGTTGATAATTACTCAAGTTATCAAGAACAAGGAGAATAGATTATGGGAGTCCTTTTTCTAGATCAACTTCCACACAAATTCTGGAACATTGAAACATACCCTACTTTGGATCTGCTTTATTAATGTATTTCCCCAAGGAACTATTGGTGTATTTAAGAGAGTCACAACCCCAACAATGCAAAGGAAAATGAGGACACCTTACGAAAACAGGAACAGGAAAAGTTATGTCAGAGTCTAGATTGAAATATGTGGTCCAATTGTTCAAATACATTCCCCTGTTTAAGAAGAAGTAAGTTCCACTATAAAAAATCAGATCTATGTCTTCTTTGAGTTCAAATAGAAAGGCATAAAATCCCTTTCCACATAAATAATGGTTCATTCTCCCTTTTATGAAGGTTAGCTAGTTTTTTTTAAGCCAAGTCACTCCATATATCTTGGAGAAGGCTATATGCCTGTAAATTTCCCTATAAGTCCCTTTTATTCCATTGCAATTGGCTTTTGATGCACAACTACCATAGGTAGGTTTACCCTAGGAATTTTATAATATTTCTTAACAAATCGTGAATGATCGGCCCTGTCATCTAATTTCTTAGATTGATTCATAGATATGAAGGCCAACTCATTAGGCACTAGAAGAGGATGATCCAGTCTTGACTCCATATCCATAGTCTACAAATCCTCACACTTCAAACCCTTGTATAGTGTTCTTGAAAAAGAAATGGGAGCATGTCTATGGAACACTTAGGCATTAGTTTTAATGAGCATACAAAACTTGATTATTCACCATGAATACATGAGATAAACATGTTATATTTTCCATGATGAAGAGGAAAATGTGGAAGTTTCCCAACAAATATGAAAACCATTGTCGCCACCCTAGAACTCTCTGTAGTTTGAGTTTGAAGTTTCCACATGTTATCAAGGATTCCCTTTTTATGATATCAAAAAAAGCACAATCTCCTTACCACATCCAACATATTGATTCCATATTTATTCACTTTGACAATCCCTTCACCAATTTCAAAGATATATTAATATGATATTCGTTTTCTAACTATAACTAGTTTCTAGGTCTATGCATGATCTCTTTCATTACTACCATACTATAAGTCCACAACTTTTTTACGTAAGGTCAAAACCGTGAACCCACGTCAAATTGAAAACTCCACCCCCTAGTTACTTTGATGGATCTAGTCGAAATGAGAGATTGCTATGTGGAGTTGGATATATCTTATTTATCTCATATGATCACTACTTTATAGGAAGGAATTTCTTGGGACAAGGTTCTAATAACTAAAGGTAATTTGAGGTTCTAATAACTATGGATATTAAGAACATACCTAAAAATTAATTTTAGGGGCTGTCCTTATAAAAAAACCCCTCAAAAGGCACGAGAATCGAACTCTTGATGACGGTCTTTAAAAAAACATCTCCAAAAGAAAAATTCTCTTGAATTTTAGGAATGGCTTTTGGAAAACCACCTGGCACCTTGAACCATATATTTAGGGGTAGTCTTTCTAAAATCCACACTAAAAATCATGAGATTTTACAACTAGAGGTAGGTTTTTACAAACCACTACCAAAAGTCCAATTCTCAGGAATTTTGGGGAAAGGGTTTCAAAAAATGATTTGAAAAATACCTTCATAGGGTGTTATTTGAAAAAATACCCCAAAAGTCATGAAAATTAGACTTTTGTGGGCGGTTTTTAAACAACTACCCTCAAAATTCCAATTCTCATAGCTTTTCTATTCATAAAGATTTACGGTATCCTTTTCTCTATTACCTCCTATGCCAAAGTCAAAAGGGTAAAATCTCTAACTTGTCCTTGAATTAAGGGACAAATCTTTATTCTATTCTCATTTTCATTATCATTGAACCATGTTTTTCCTACAAAGGGCATATCCACTCTATATTGTGAGCTTCCTGAAGTTTTGTCAAGACTATCAATCAAACCATGCATAAGGATAATTTAGTATTATAGTCTAGTGTACTCATCCATAGCTTTAGTAACTCCTTAGAGTGAATATGGAATTTTGATAAGCCTCCTTTCCCTCTTAATAGTAATGAGTATTCATCCATCTTAATATATATGCACCATCATGAAAAATGTGTAATGTTCATGCCATCCACGTGGCATGATACATTAAAAAAAACTCAATAGGAATGATTAATTATATATACAAAAATAGATCATTTTAAATTTATATTTACTCAAATCTTTATTTAATTCTACAATTTCGGAGAGGGATGTTCCTTGTCCCACAAACAAGGGGTCTCATACACCAAATTGGTGTCTAGCTTGGTGGTGACCTTAAAAATAGGTTATTATAATATTAGATCAATTTATTTTTTATTTCTCGCCATATTTCATGAATTTGAATTGGATAAATTCTAGAACTAGTCATATTTAACTAACTTTAAATTATTTGTACCAAATTTGACTATGTCAATACCTTATTTTCCACTATTTAAACATATTCTAATCTTATTATTAAAAATATGGTTAGCTAAATGTTAAAGAGTATTATAAAATGGGAAGATTTGGACCACAAGGGAATTTAATTAATAATAAAATTGATAAACAATAACAAAAAATAAATATTCCAAAATTATGGGTAGTTAAATATTAAATAAAAAGTAATCTAAAGAAGTTGTGATTTGGACAAATTTTCAAAAAGTAGTTTAATTTATTAAATTATTATAATGGATAAATAACAGCATAAAATACACACAATTTCAAAATTATGATTAAATTAAATATTAAAGAGTAGTTAAAGAAACCAAGATTTAGACCCTTTTTCAAGATTAATGGAATTTATATATAAATAAGTATGAAACCTATAATAATATACACATTCCAAAATGATAGTTAACTAAATATTAAAGAGTAATTGAAGAAGCAAAGATTTGACTAAAGAGATTTCTATATAGATAAGTATGAAACCTACATATTTGGTTAATATTTTTAAGACTCAAAATGTTCACTTTTAATCTTATCAGTTTCAACAAACATTTGGTTACTATTTTTTAGATTCAAAATGTTCACTTTTAATCTTAGCTATATTTTTTCCACCAAATCAAACAATTTATTTGGAGCTACACTAAATGACTTGTAGCTACAATTTCTCTTGCAAATTCAGACAAACTTGGTAGGCTTTATTTGTTGTATTTTTAGTTTAATAATGGCTTTTAGTTAATTTGTTAATACATTTTCATCATTTATAAAATCTCTTCATTTTCAACAACTGATATATATGGCTACAACAATTGATTCTTAGCTACAGTTTTTCCATCAAATCAAACAACTTATGTGGAGCTACAGCAAGTGATATGTAGCTACAATTTTCTTGCAAATTTTGTAAGTCCTCTAAACTTGGTCTACTTTATTTGTTATGTTTTTTGTTTAATGATGACTTTTAGTTGATTTACAACTAATATGTAGCTACAATTTGTCTTGCAAATTTGGTAAGTAGTGCCAAATTTGATTTGCTTTATCTGTAATATTATTTACTCTTGAGCCACGTAAAGATTCTTTTTCGACTCCAACAAGTGGTTTAGACAAAATCCAGAAACCATCCTACTCGAGAAAGACTCCCCTAATATAAGAGAGGATTTAGGCTGGCAAAATCCTGGGAAACAATAAGTTCTCTGACCCACAACTGGTAAACTTAAACTTTTATTATTATCTTATGGCGTGGGTGAGCTTTGGGTCTACTTAATTCGTTGGCCTTCCTAACCCTACTCTGTATCCTGAATATTTTATTATTTTGGGAACTGAAAATCTCTATTTGCCATTATTTTGTTGGCCCCTTTGTTTTATTTTTTTCTGTAGCCATCACATTCTGTCAATAGTGTGTGGTAATGAAATGTTCACTTTCCAAAATCATACAGAGCTTGAGCTCTTGAATTCTCTACAATTTTTTTTTCTTCAATATTCAATTCTCTTTTCAATAACTGTTACAGATTTACAAACTTTTTCTTTTTTATATGGACAACTAAATAACTTCTCTAAGTATTAAAGTCTGTAATAACTATCCATCTAGAAACTTAAGTTTAAAAATTTAATTTACAAAGAAATAAACTCTTCAACCTGTCAATAAAAATGACAGAGGATAACCAGCTACAAACTTCAACTAAATCCGATAACCAAATAAAAAAATCAACAAAGTAATTAATATTTCCAACAATTTTTTTTTTAACATTTTCCAAACTCATTTCAATACGACGTAAGCAAATTCCACGTCTTTTATGACTTTTTATCAGGTTTTGGTTACAACTGACAAAATGAAATATGTCTCATGCTTCTGATATCTTGCAGGTGACAATTAGTAGTAATGAACCGTGGCAGAGCAGATGGGAGGTTTGTGAGCAACAAAGACTTTATGCAGAAGAATCATGGATAAAATCGAATAATTCCCCGTGCTCAACATAACAAATTATGCGTACGGCGCAGAAAAGACAATGGAATTCTCTGTTGTCCTTGATGGTGTTAACGTTTCAAGAAAGTAAACATTTTACTGAAATCTATGATTTGTTTCCAGTAACTGCAATTACTCTAGGATTCATCCGAGTTTTGTAAGTCTAATTATCTAACATTTTATTTCTTTCTGCTTAGGATTGCAGGCGAAGGAAGTTCTACAGACAAAAAGAAAGGAAATAGAGGGAAACAAATTAATCTAGAAATAAAATATGTTGGTAAGGTAACCATGAGAAGCATACAAGATGCTTTAAAGGTGAAAGTATTTTATCCTGCCCAAAACGCAGTTAGGGTTTTAGATATTTTTTCTAAATAATGGGAAGTACATTCAACATCTTGCAAGTTAGATACTTGTAACTTAGTAATGGTTGAAACTTTAAGAAGCTCATTTACGTGAGCCAATATTTTAAGGATCGCTTATTTATGGAGCCTTGTCACAACCAGCTAATGAGCAACATATCTCACTAGTTTTGAACATATAACCTCAAAAAAAAATAACACTCTAAAAACATACTTTTCCTAAATATATGTTTTTTTCATTTTATTATGTCAATAAACTTAAAAGTCTTCTGACATTTTTTTTATCTTATTTGATTGGATAAAACAGTTTTGAAGTATTTGTCATTTTTATTGGTGTGGAGGCTCCATATTAATTAGACAGAATTTCTTTGATTATAAATTTGGTCATTTGGTCGATATACTCGGAGGTGTCACAGAATGTCAAGGTTATCACGTTAGTTTTAAAGCTACTCATGGCGGGCTCAATCTTAATATGGGTATTATTTTTTTAAATATTTTATATAATTTAATTTCATAAATTAAATTAGTTAATTTTTTTTTCAACCTTGATTTATATTGGTGAGCTTATTTTAATTGTTGACTCTTTTTATGTAACTTATAAAGAACAATAGTTGATTCTGTTCCTTGCCAGTTAAATAGAAGGAATCAAAGATAAAAATAAAGATAGCTATATTTATATAAAGTGAAATCAAGTAACCCATAAGTAAATTATAGCTATATTTATATAAAGTGAAATTAAGTAACCCATAAGTAAATTATATATAACATATTTTTCCTTGGGAATATTCAATGGTAATAAGTAAATCATATATAACACATTTTTCCTAAGGAATATTCAGTGGTCTTTTTGTTTCGTTGACATATTCATAGGTCTTTTTGTTTCGTTGACATATTCATAGTATGTAACACATTTTTTCTTTGGAATATCCACACTGATTTTTTTCTGTTAACCGATTATTCATCACCAAGACTAGTCATCCTAATGATGAATCATGTTCAATTCTTACATTCTTTTTAGTTAGTTATATGTACTTGGTGATTATTTTCTCAGCCAAATTAAAAAAATTGAAATTTACAATGAAATTTGATCAACATTGGAATGATGTGCAATAGGTCTTATCAAGGATGGTCATATCATTGACCACTCAAACTACATCCAAGGCCAGAATTAGATAATATCAATCATTAACATAGGGACTCATAAGAGCATCATGTTACTTACTAGAATTAAACCAAGGTAGGAAGGGTAACAATCATTCCTCTCAACCACCCAAGCTACATCAAATGGACCTTCCTATATTTTATATCTCTTAGGATGGATGCTTATCCAAAAAAAAGTTGTCAACTTTAAGACATCTTTCAAGGACAAAGATATATAAAGTCCTTTTCTCCTACATAACGCATAGATCTTAGCAACAAAGTCATAAAAACTTTGAGTCAATGGTTGGAAGCATTACATAAGGTAAGTATCATTTTGTTCGAATTCTTTGGATTTTCTCTATATTGAGCAGTCATAATGGACTGCTCTCTTCTACTAATATTGTGGCCAATTATAAGTTACTGAAATTAGGTTTACTAATATTGTGGCCAACTATAAGTTATTGATTTGTTGTTCAACCATGTTTTAATTCTCTATAGATAATCCATAAAACAGTTTTGTAACGTTTTGAGATCACTTATCACCATAAAAGCCCTTCCAACTTCTCTCTTATTTATAACAAACCAATTATAACATTAATGTTTCCATGCAGGCAATAGAAAGCAATGATTACAACTCGGACCCAGCTTTGAACACTTGCAATATAAATATCGACAAAAGGTTGGTAGCTTTATAGGGTCGAGTTCTTTCCCCCACATTAGGTAAATCAAAGTGTTGTCTGTTTTTTTTGTCTGTTCTATTTGTTCAGCAATAACATCTTGCGGTGCATTGATTGGTATTGCGGGGATATCCATTGTTGAAATTTTTGTTAGATAAACTTGCAATACATTTATTGTTATTGTTGCAGTATATTTATTACTGTCATAGAGATATTCATAGTTGAATTTATGCAAACGTTGATAACAACAATAAATGCATTACTCCTAAATGTTTATTGAGAAATCTCTTTTCTATTCTACTTTTTTTCTTTTTTTTTCCTTGTTACAATCTTGCATAGGCATTGCACTAATACTTATATGTTGTGCAAGTGTTGATGTATTTGTAACTTCGGAATGTATTCACTTGTATATCTTATGCACTGTACCCCAATGTTTCTATCGAAAAGTATCTGTAATGTAATTGAGTCATCTCATGCCCCGATGTTCCTATCGGAAGATTCAATAATGTAAACAAGTCATGTAAAGTCAGAGAGTGTAACCCTCCTTATTGACCAAGGGTTAAAGTCCCCGCAGTTGTGGGGCCCTGGGGTTATTAGGCTCTCCTAGAGATGTCGGCCCTAGTGAGTTATTGTCAAGTCAGGAATTAGTATAAATAGAGAGTGAGCCTCTCTATTTAACATGCATTCACTCACACTCAGTTGTAGTGCATAACTGAGAGAGAAAGAAGAAGCTAGGACAAGAGAGAGAGAGAGACTACTATTGTCGAGAGATCATCTTATTGTCTTTGGGTTTTACTTTTGGTGTTGATTCTATCTCTGAGGAACAGGGATAATTTTAGGGCCAAATTTTAGCCCAGTGGGCTATTTTTCCATGTTTTTCTCCCAAAAAAGATTCTCCATTTTACATTGTTTGAAGCCCTGTTTTGCCCAACTTTGACAGGGTAAACTTTTTTCACCCTATAAATCGCCAAATTATTATATAAATGATATAAAATCCTTAGAAATTGAAATATTTTTTGAAAAATATTGCCAATCATTTTATAGTTTGCGTTTTAAGAATTGGTAATATTCGCCAACATTTATACACTTTTAAATAAGTATGGTTCCTTAAAATCATTCCTGCTAAGGAAGTTGCAGGGTTTTCTCCTTTATGGTTTCCTCGAAGAAAATCTTTGTGTTCATTGTCTCTTGTGATTGATTGTTGTGCTTGTTATTCCCTCAGATAAGATCCTAAAGATCATATAGCTTAAATGTTAAAAATCTAACATGGTATCAGAGCTAACTTGAGAAAAAGACATTGTGAAGCTGCTGAAGCCAGGGCTTCCTACTTTTTGGATCTATCTCCGCAGATTTTTAGCAAAAGGAGGCTGGGGTGACCTTCATCTCTAGGGCGCATCTTTCTGTTGAAGCAAAATCTGATTTTGAGCATTTTTAGTTTTTGACCTAACACTACTACGAGAAATTAGGGCTTTCCATAGAAGTGGAATTTTTGAGTGATCCCAGGCCTGGATTGATCTCCTCCCTAAAATCAAAGTTTAGAGATCAAGATCAAAATTTTTGGTTGGGTAGAACTCCTGGAAATTCAAACCCTAAATCTGCTCTTGAACTAGAAAACCAGCTCTGTGGAAATTCAGCTCCAGATCCAGTTTTGACATCTTAACCTGGTAATATCTAAATCTTTTGTATTTCAATTTTAGGTTATTCGTTAAGATGTCTCATCGTACCAAGCTTTATGAAAAGCTTGAGGGAGCTGATAACTTTCGAGCTTGGAAGTATAGGATCTCCCTGGTCCTAGAAGAAAAGGAGTTGGACTCTTACATCAATGAAGAGATTCCAGTTCCAGAGGGAGATGAGGCTAAGGCCTTAAACAAAAAGAAATTGGTCATGGCTAAGAGGATTATTGTTGATTCAATCAAGGATCATCTCATACCTCAGGTGTCCTCCCTAAAGACACCTAAAGAGATGTTTGATGCCCTCACCAAGTTATTTGAAGGGAAGAACATAAACCGGAAGATGACTCTGAGAAACCAATTGAAGAATGTAAATATCCAAAATTCAGAGACCATCCAGTCTTACTTTACAAGGGGTTATTAGATCAAGAAACAACTTGAAGCTGTAGATGAAGAAGTAGAGAATGCAGAAATTGTGATGACCACCTTGAATGGTCTCCCTAGGGCATGGGACTCTTTCATTCAAGGGATTTGTGCCAGAAATAAGCTAGTCAATCTTAGCAGACTATGGGAGGAGTGCTCACAAGAAGAAGCTCGAATATTAGCTCAAGAAGAAAAGATGGGAAGTGAAGATCTCTCGCAATACAATCCAAGAAAAGCAGAACATACCATCACAGAGGTAAGCACTCTCGGTAGAAGAATAAGACTAGAAAATATAACAAATATTTGTCTAAATTCATTTGCTATACATGTGTTGAAAGAGGACACCTTACAAGAGATTGTCCTACGAACAAGGACAAATCTCACAAAAGGAAGGGAAACAAGAAAAGAAATCATGCTCATGCTACAAAAGATGATGAGCCTTCCAAGAAGAGGACAAAACAAGAAAGTGATGATTCTTCAAGTGATGAAGAATATGTTTTGATTTTCGATCTCATAGGAACCATCACACATGGAAGCAATGATTGCATTATAGACAGTGGGGCTTCCAAACACATGGTGAGATTCAAAGAATCATTTGTAAAATTGTCAGAACATGAATCATCCCACAAGGTGAAACTTGGGGATGACTACCAGTATCCAATAAAAGGTAGTGAAGAATCCTCCTACAAATTAAACTCTAGAAAGTCTATGAAAATAAAGGATTTCCTATTTGTACCAGGACTAAAGAAGAACCTTCTCTCCATCTCTGCATTAGATGCAAAAGGCATGAGAGTTGCATTTATAGATGGACAAGCTCTCATGTGGCCAAAAGGAAAGACTATTTACGATAGTAATTGGAGAACAAGAGGGAGGACTATACATATTAAAGGGCCAACCAGAACAAGCTTTGGTTCATACTCAGTAGAACCAAATGAACTTTGGCATAGAAGGCTTGCACATGTGCACTATAAGGCACTACCACTTGTAAGCAAAGTTGTTGAAGGTCTTCTAGAAATACAAGAAATACATGAAGGAGTATGCAAGGGATGTGCGAAAGAAAAGAACACAAAGAAGACATTTCTAAGTAGTGAAAGCAAGGCTAAAGGAATCTTGGAAATCATTCACTTTGATGTATACGATCCGATGTCATCTAGTTCATTAAGCGGGTATGTATACTATTTTTCTTTCATTGTTGATTAAACTAGGAAGACATGGATATACTTCATGAAGAACAAAGATGAATTATTCAGCAAGTTCAAGGAATTCAAAGCCTTGATAAAAAAACTACATAGAGAATAAGATCAAGATTTTTCGATCAGACAATGGCGGATCATTCACATCAAATGAATTAAGGAATTATGCAAATATTCAAGGATTAAGAGGGATTTGACCACTCCATATAATCCACAATAGAATGGGGTTGCAGAAAGAAATTGAATAGAACGATTATGGAAGCTACAAGGGCAATGCTTCATGATCAAGATCTTCCTATGCATCTATGGGCAGAAGCTGCCAAGACAGCTGTGTATGTACAGAATCGTACTCCACATAGAGTACTTGAGAACAAGACACCTGAAGAGGTGCTTTTTAGCAAGAAACCAGAAGTCAGTCATCTTAGAATATTTGGCTGTCTAGTGTATAGACACATTCCGAAAGAAAAGAGGACAAAGTTAGATACTTCAGGGAAGAAGGGTATATTTGTGGGATATAGTGAAAGCTTGAAGGCTTACAGAATATACTTCCCAGGATTCAAGAAGATCCACATCAACAGGGATGTAACATTTGATGAAGACTCAGCTTACAACAAATCTAGAAAGAGACCTACTAAAGAACCTGAAGAAACAGAAGTACCCAGAATTCAAGACATAACCATGAACGATGCAATTCAAGAAGAAGATTGAGAAATAGAAGAACCTCAAGAACATGTAGATCCACCTCAGGAGAAGAATCCTCACAAGAGGAAACCTGCATGGGTACAAGAAGCTATCCAAGGTGCAGAAAGATATGGGGCTTCAGAAAAGATACACAGAGAGAGGAAAAGAACCAGGTCCTACTCCAGTTATTATCCCTATTATGTGACATCATTGATAAAGAACCTTCCAACTATGAAGAAGCAGCATAAAAGAAAGAATGGAAGGATGCTATGATCAAGGAGTATCGGTCGATCATGAAGAATGATGTTTGGGATGTTGTCCCAAGACCAGAGGGGAATTCTGTTGTAACTTCCAAATGGATCTATAAGATCAAGCATGTTGCAGATGGTAGCATAGAGAAATATAAAGCAAGATTTGTGGCTCGTGGTTTCTCCCAGAAAGAAGGAATAGATTATGAAGAAAATTTTGCATCTGTAGCTAGATATACTTCCATTAGATCAGTACTTGCTTTAGCTATAGTAATGAAGTGGAAAGTACACCAGATGGATGTCAAGACAACTTTCTTGAATGGTGTAGTAGAAGAGGAAGTATATGTGGAGCAGCCACTCGATTTTGAGACACATGATAGAGAGAATCATGTGTGTAAGTTAAAGAAATCCCTGTACGGTTTGAAATAGGAACCCATGACATGGTACGGTAGAATTGACAGCTTCCTATCCAGTTTGGGCTTTACCAAGAGTAAAGTGGATTCCAACCTTTACTACAAGGTTGAAGAAGGGAACCCAGTGATACTCCTACTATATGTAGGTGATCTATTTGTAATAGGTGAGGATGCGTTGATTGTTGAGACAAAGAGGAAGCTTGCTATTGAGTTTGAGATGAAGGACTTGGTTGTGATGCACTACTTTCTAGGCATGGAGGTGTAGCAAAATGCAGATGGAATTTCTTTGGGACAAGGGAAGTATGCAGTAGAGATCCTGAATAGGTTTGGGATGATGGACTGCGAGGCCATGGACATGCCTATGGCATTGAATTGGAAGCTATTGAGTGATGCTTCATTGGAATCGGTCGATGCTACGATGTATTGTCAGATGATTGGGTCCTTGATGTACCTGACGAATACAAGACCATACATTTTCTTTGCTATGAACACATTGAGCCAGTTCCTGACAGATCCAAGAAATGTTCACTTGATTGTTGCAAAGCATATTCTAAGGTACCTAAAGGGTACAGTTGATTATGGGCTCAAGTATGAGGTGAATTAGAAGATTAACCTAGAAGGTTATGTGGAATCGGATTGGGTAGGCAGTTCCATTGATAGAAAGAGAACCTAAGGGTGTTGCTTTAGTATGGGATCAGGTGTGATCTCCTGGTTTAGCATGAAGCAATCCTGTGTGGCACTGAGTATAGCCGAAGCAGAGTATGTTGCAGCTTCTTCAGCCAGTTGTGAGGCAGTGTGGCTGAGAAAGCTATTGTCTGATTTATTTGATCTCCAGATGGATGCTACTTGTATATATTGCGATAACTAGAGTTGTGTGAAGCTATCAGAGAACCCAGTGTTTCATGACAAGTCGAAGCATATTAAGATCAAATATCATTATATTAGGGATATGGTGCAAACAGGAGCAGTGAAGCTCTAATATGTTGCGACGGATGAGCAGATAGCTGATGTGTTGACCAAACCATTAGCTAGAGTGAATTTTGAGTACTTCAAGGAGAAGCTTGGTGTTCTCTAGATCGAGGTTCCCTCCAAAGGGAATTGATGTTTCCGTTAGCCTTTCTAACATGGTGGAAGGAGGAGCTTCACATGGTCATATGTAAGTGCAGATATATTCTGATGTGATTGTGGGATGTGTTCCCACATGATCAGTGTAGAGACATTCTGATGTGATTGTGGAATGTGTTCCCACATGATCAGCACAGAGACATTCTGATGTGATTATGGGATCTGTTCCCACATGATCAGTGCAGATCCATTCTGATGTGATTGCGGGATGTGTTCCCGGCATGATTAGATACAAGTGCAGAGCCATTCTTATGTGATTGCGGGATGTGTTCCCACATGATCAGATATAAGTGCAAATCCATTCTGATGTGATTGTGGGATGTGTTCCCACATGATCAGATGTAAGTGTAGAGCCTTTCTGACATGATGAGGTTGGATGTAAGTGCAGAGCATTTCTGCCAAGATGAGGTCAGATGTAAGTGCAGATCCTTTCTGACAAGATGAGATTGGATGTAAGTGTAGAGCCTTTTTGACAAGATGAGGTCGGATGTAAGTGTAGATCCTTTCTGACAAGATGAGGTCGGATGTAAGTGCAGAGCCTTTTTGACAAGATGAGGTCAGATGTGAGTGCTGGGCCTTTCTGACATGGGTTCTGGATGTGTTCCTCACATGGTCAAATGTGAGTGTTGGGCATGCCTTTCTGACACAGTTCTTGGATGTGTTCCTCCCATGGTCAGATGTAAGTGCTAGGCAGGCCTTTCTGAAATGGTTCATTCCATGGTAAGATATAATTGCTGAAGACGATGAAGACCTACATGGTGGCTAGGCCTACAACCATCATGAAAATGGACTGGCTCTATATAAATTCCTATGACGAGTAGAATTGAGAGATATCACTAGTGATGATGACCTAGTGATGATCCATATCCAGTGATGATCCAGTGATGATCCAGATCCAGTAATGATCCAGACTTAATGAAGATGACTTGAAGATGAAGATGACTTGATGATGATCTAGAGAAGAATACTTGTGCTGATAAATTGTGTCGAGAGAATACCTTCCTAGTTAAGAGGGAGTGTTGATGTATTTGTAACTTCAAAATTTATTCACTTGTATATATTATGCATTGTACCCCGATGTTTCTATTGGGAGGTATCTGTAATGTAATTGAGTCATGTCATGCCCCAATGTTCCTCTCAAGAGATTCAATAATGTAAAAAATTCATGTAAAGTCATAGAGTGTAACCCTCCTTGTTGATCAAGGGTTAAAGTCCCCGCAGTTGTGGGGCCCTAGGGTTATTATAATTTCCTAGAGAAGCCATCCCTAGTGAGTTATTGTCAAGTCAAAAATTAGTATAAATAGAGAGTGAGACTTTGTATTTAACATACATTCACTCACACTCAGTTGTAGTGCATAGCTGAGAGAGAAAGAAGAAGTCGGGATAAGAGAGAGAGAGACTACTGTTGTCAAGAGATCATCTTAATGTCTTTGGGTTTTACTTTTGGTGCTGATTCTATCTCTGAGGAAGTTTCGTGGTTTTCTCCTTTATGGTTTCCCTAAGGAAAATATTTGTGTTCATTGTCTCTTGTGATTGATTGTTGTGCTTGTTATTCTCTTAGATAAGATCCTAAGATCATATAGCTTTAATGTTAAAAATATAATAGCAAGCATGTCTTGCTAACATTTGACCGCCTATATTAGCATTTTAATTTTGATTGTTACAATCATGAATGGACATTGTGTAACATTTGACTACCTATATTAGCATTTTAATTTTGATTGTTACAATTCTCCATGGACATTGTGTTAATGCTTATATTTTGTGAAAGCATGCTTGTTGTTCACATTTGGCCACCTTTATTATGGAGGGTTATTTTCTAAAAATAAATAAATTCTTCAATATTCAATTCTCTTTTCAATATGGGTTACAGATTTACAAACTTTATCTTTTTTATATAGACAACTAAATAACTTTTCTTTGAAGTTACAGACTTAAGTATTAAATTTTGTAATAACTATTAACCGAGAAACTTAAGTTCAAAAATTTAATTCACAAAAAAATAAACTCTTCAACCTGTCAATAAAAATGACATAGCATAACCAAGGATCTCTTACTCTTCAAGCCTTGTCACAACAATTAATAAGCAACCATACCTCATCAATTTTGAAAATGTAACCTCCAGAAAAATAACACTTTGAGAGCATACTTTTCCTAAATATATGTTTTTTCCATTTTATTATGTTAATAAACTTAAAAGTCTTCTAACATTTTTTTATCTTATTTGATTGGATAAAACAGTTTTGAAGTATTTATCATTTTTATTGGTGTGGAGGCTCCATATTAATTAGACAGAATTTCTTTGATTGTAAATTTGGTCACTATACTAGGAGGTGTCACAGAATGTCAAGGTTATCACGTTAGTTTTAAAGCTACTCATGGATGGCTCAATCTTAATATGGGTAATATATTTTTAGATATTTTATATAATTTTAATTCATAAATTAGATTAAGTTTTTTTTTCATCTTGATTTATATTGGTGAGCTTATTTTGATTGTTGATTCTTTTTACGTAACTTGTAAAAAACAACAGTTGACTCTGTTCCTTGCCAATTAAATAGAAGGAATCAACGATAAAAGTAAAGATAGTTATATTTATATAAAGTGAAATCAAGTAACCCATAAGTAAATTATATCTAACACATTTTTCCTCAGGAATATTTAGTAGTTGTAAGTAAATCATAGATAACACATTTTTCCTAAGAAATATTCAGTGGTCTTTTTTTGTTGACAGATTCATAATATGTAGCACATTTTTTCTTAGGAATATCCGCAGTGGTTTTTTTCTATTAACTGATTATTCATCACCAAGACTAGTCATCCTAATGATGAATCATGTTCAATTCTTACATTCTTTTTAGTTAGTTATATGCACTTGGTGATTATTTTCTCAACCAAATAAAAAAAAATGGAAATTTACAATGAAATTTGATCAACATTGGAATGATGTGCAATAGGTCTTATCAAGGATGGTCATGTCATTGACCACTCAAACTACATCCAAGGCCAGAATTAGATAATATCAATCATTAACATAGGGACTCATAAGAGCATCATCTTACTTACTAGAATTAAACCTAGGTAGGAAGGGTAACAATCATTCCTCTCAACCACCCAAGCTACATCAAATGAACCTTCCTATATTTTATATCTCTTAGGATGGATGCTTATCCAAATTTTTTTTGTCAACTTAAGACATATTTCAAGGACAAAGATATACAAAGTCCTTTTCTCCTACATAATGCATAAATCTTAGCAACAAAGTCATACAAACTCCGAGTCAATGGTTGGAAGCATTACATAAGGTAAGTATCATTTTGTTCGGATTGTTTGGATTTTTTCTAAATCGAGCAGCCATAATGGATTGGTCTCTTCTACTAATATTGTGGCAAATTATAAGTTACGAAAATTGGGTTTACTAATATTGTGGCCAACTATAAGTTACTGATTTGTTGTTCAACCATGTTTTAATTCTCTATAGATAATCCATAAAACAGTTTTGTAATGTTTTGAGATCACTTATCACCATAAAAGCCCTTCCAACTTCTCTCTTATTTATAACAAACCAATTATAACAATAATGTTTCCATGTAGGCAATAGAAAGCAATGATTACAACTCGGACCCAGCTTTGAACACTTGCAATATAAATATCGACAAAAGGTTGGTAGCTTTATAGGGTCGAGTTCTTTCCCCCACATTAGGTAAATCAAAGTGTTGTCTGTTTTTTTTGTCTGTTCTATTTGTTCAGCAATAACATCTTGCAGTGCATTGATTGGTATTGCGGGGATATCCATTGTTGAAATTTTTGTTAGATAAACTTGCAATACATTTATTGTTATTGTTGCAGTATATTTATTACTGTCATAGAGATATTCATAGTTGAATTTATCCAAAGGTTGATAACAACAATAAATGCATTACTCCTAGATGTTTATTGAGCAATCTCTTTTATATTCTACTTTTATTTTTTTGTTTTTCTTGTTACAATGTTGCATAGGCATTGCACTAATACTTATATGTTGTGCAAGTGTTGATGTATTTGTAACTTCAGAACGTATTCACTTGTATATCTTATGCATTGTAACCCAATGTTTCTATCGGTAAGTATCCGTAATGTAATTGAGTCATGTCATGCCCCAATGTTCCTATCGGAAGATTCAATAATGTAAACAAGTCATGTAAAGTCATCGAGTGTAACCCTTCTTATTGACCAAGGGTTAAAGTCCCCACAGTTGTGGGGCCCTAGGGTTATGTTGGAGCAGGATCCTGCAGCTACAGAAGAAGCTGCTAATTTTGGCGGAAAGAGAGAAGTTTTGGTGGAAAAAGGATAGGGCAGAGCTACGACTGCGTAGCACGTTTCCAGCTGGAGAGCAGAGCCGGAAACCATGAATTTTGGGATAGAAAAGTCAAGAAGGCAACGGTACCTGAGCGGCTGAGAGAAGAAAGCTCAACCACTGCATTGAAGGCAGCGGCAGAAGACAGGAGGGCTCAACGACCCTCATAAAGAAGAAGGAGCAATGAGGCTCAAGCATTGAAGACGAAGGACGAAAAGAGAAGCGGTGCATAGTACCCATGGTCAGTGCCAGGAAGCATGGAAGACTGCAGAGAGCTGCAGTGTGACGGGAAGCGGCTACCTCAAGGACAGAGAGGACCGACTGTCACTATTTAGGGTATGGGTTTACTGTTGGGACAGGCCCACAGTGTTGTAATGGCACGACCTTCGGGCTGCCTATAAAAGCTTGCATTTTTGTATTGTAAAGGGTTAGCTAATCAGTCAGTTAGATAGTTGGTCAGTTGATAGTTTTGTAGACTCAGGAATCAGTCAGACAGACTGCATTGTAACGATCCAGACACCTAGTTGTCTGTGAGTCATTTGAGTCTGTATGTAACCATTCATAGAGGGAACAGAGAGGGAAGGATATATTGAAAGAAAGGCAACATAGAGATAGACCAAAGGTCTAGAAGAGACCCCGCGCTGCATATGTAGTGCAACAAACTGTGCTAACTTCCCTCAAGATATATAATAGAAGCACTGTTTGGTGGACGTAGCTCCCATCCCGGGGGTGAACCACGTTAAATCTGCGTGTTATGTGTTGTATGAATGTGATTGTATTTGCTTATGGTTATTGGTTATTATGCACGTAATGTTAGTTGCAGTAGGTGAATGTATGTATTGATCAGCTCATGATAATACAAGAAGATAAAGATAAGTTGAAGCATTTTAGTAGGCTGTTTAAAGACTCCTTTACGTCTATCTCTAATGACCAGTTACTCACAATATAATTCTGAGAAGTAGGGATCCGCACATCAGCACAGTCAACGCTAAGAGTGCAAAGTCGTAGTGGTAGGATATCGCAGAGAGGCGGTATCGCATTGGCAAAGGAGCGGCGGTGCGCGATACTGTGAGCTGAGGGCTTGCATTGAGGAAAGGATGGGTGTTCCGCGGTGCGCAAAGATGCGGTAAGGTTGGGCATATTGTGAGTAAGTGGAAGTGGTGCAACGCGAGAGGAAATCGTGCGACTTGCGCAGGGTTAAGCATCGCACGGGTAAGAAGTTCTGTGAGCAGAAGGGGACGTGCGATGCACAGAGCTAGTTGATCTAGTGGCGCGCAGGAGTAAGAAAGAAGAAGTAGGATGCGCAGAACCTGGTCCAAGACACTTGAGTCTTGGCCAACCCATGAGATTCACTTCGGGTGAGACTTCAGATCGCTTCGCGGTCTGTCGCCGAAAGGGCCAGTGAGTTTTGGGTGTTGTTGATTAATTATAGTAAACCCGGGTCTGCCCATGCAATCAACAGGTTAGTAGACTCTCCTAGAGAATTCGGCCCTAGTGATTTATTCTCAAGTGAGGACTTAGTATAAATAGAGAGTGAGCCTCTCTATTTAACATGCATTCACTCACACTCAGTCGTAGCACATAACTGAGAGAGAAAGAAGAAGCTGGGACAAGAGAGAGAGAGAGAGTAGTCTTGTCGAGAGATCATCTTATTGTCTTTGGGTTTTACTTTTGGTGTTGATTCTATCTCTGAGGAATAGGGATAATTTTAGGGGTGAATTTTAGCCTAGTGGGCTATTTTTCCATGTTTTTCTCCCAAAAAAGATTCGCCATTTTGCATTTTTTGAAGCCCCGTTTTGCCCAATTTTGACGGGGTAAACTTTTTTCACCCTATAAATCACCGAATTATTATATAAATCATGTAAATCCTTAGAAATTAAAATATTTTTTGAAAAATATCGTGAATCATTTTATAGTTGGCATTTTAAGAATTGGTAATATTCGCCAACATTTATACACTTTTAAATAAGTATGGTTCCTTAAAACCATCCCTGCTGAGGAAGTTGCGGGGTTTTCTCCTTTATGGTTTCCTTGAAGAAAATATTTGTGTTCATTGTCTCTTGTGATTGATTGTTGTGCTTGTTATTCCCTCAGATAAGATCCTAAGATCATATAGCTTAAATGTTAAAAATCTAACATGGTATCAGAGCTAACCTGAGAAGAAGACACTGTGAAGCTGCTGAAGTCAGGGCTTCCTACTTTTTGGATCTCTCTCCATAGATTTTTAGCAAAAGGAGGCTAGGGTTACCTTCCTCTCTAGGGTGCATCTTTCTGTCGAAGCAAAATCTGATTCTGAGCATTTTCAAGTTTTGACTTGACACTACTATGAGAAATTAGGGCTTTCCATAGAAGTGGAATTTTTGAGTGAGCCCAGGCCTGGATTGATCTCCTCCCCAAAGTCAAAGTTTAGAGATCAAGATCAAAGTTTCTGGTTGGGTAGAACTCCTGGAAATTCAAACCCTAAATCTGCTCCTGAACTAGAAAACTAGCTCTGCAGAAATTCAGCTCCAAATCCAGTTTCGACATCTTAACCTGGTAATATCTAAATATTTTGTATTTCAATTTGAGGTTATCCGTTAAGAAGTCTCATCATACCAATCTTGATGAAAATCTTGAGGGAGCTGATAACTTCTGAGCTTGGAATTATAGAATCTCCCTGGTCCTAGAAGAAAATGAGTTGGACTCTTACATCAATGAAGAGATTCCAGTTCCAGAGGGAGATGAGGCTAAGTCCTTACACAAAAAGAAATTGGTCATGGCTAAGAGGATTATTGTTGATTCAATCAAGGATCATCTCATACCTCAGGTTTCCTCCCTAAAGACACCTAAAGAGATGTTTGATGCCCTCACCAAGTTATTTGAAGGGAAGAACATAAACCGAAAGATGACTCTAAGAAACGAATTGAAGAATGTAAACATCCAGAATTCAGAGACCATCCAGTCTTACTTTACAAGGGTTTATCAGATCAAGGAACAACTTGAAGCTATAGATGAAGAAGTAGAGAATGCATAAATTATGATGACCACCTTGAATGGTCACCCTAGGGCATGGGACTCTTTCATTCAAGGGATTTGTGCCAGAAAGAAGCTAGTTAGGTTTAGCATACTGTGGGAGGAGTGCTCAAGAAGAAGCTTGAATATTAGCTTAAGAAGAAAAGATGGGAAGTGAATATCTCTCGCAATACAATCCAAGAAAAGTAGAACAGAGCATCACAGAGGTAAGCACTCTCGGTAGAAGAATAACACTAGAAAATATAACAAAGATTTGTCTAAATTCATTTGCTATACATGTGTTGAAGGAGGACACCTTACAAGATATTGTCCTAGAAACAAAGAAAAATCTCACAAAAGGAAGGGAAACAAGAAAAGACATCATGCTCATGCTGCAGAAGATTATGAGCCTTCCAAGAATAGAATCAAACAAGAAAGTGATGATTCTTCAAGTGATCAAGAGTATGTTTTGATTTTCGATCTCACAGGAACCATCACACATGGAAGCAATGATTGGATTATAGACAGTGGGGCTTCCAAATACATGACGAGATTCAAAGAATCATTTGTAAAACTATCAGAACATGAATCATCCCACAAGGTGAAACTTGGGGATGACTACCAGTATCCAATAAAAGGTAGTGGAGAATCCTCCTACAAATTTGACTCTGGAAAGTCTATGAAAATAAAGGATGTCCTATTTGTAGCAGGATTAAAGAAGAACCTTCTCTCCATCTCTGCATTAGATGCAAAAGGCATGAGAGTTGCATTTATAGATGGACAAGTTCTCATGTGGCCAAAAGGAAATACTATTTATGATAGTAATTGGAGAACAAGAGGGAGGACTATACATATTAAAGGGCCAACTAAGAGAAGCTTTGGTTCATGACTCAATAGAACCAAATGAACTTTGGCATAGAAGGATTGCACATGTGCACTATAAGGCACTACCAAATGTAAGCAAAGTTGTTGAAGGTCTTCTAGAAATACAAGAAATACATGAAGGAGTATGGAAGAGATGTGCGAAAGGAAAGAACACAAAGAAGACTTTTCTAAGTAGTGAAAGCAAGGCTAAATGAATCTTGGAAATCATTCATTTTGATGTATGCAGTCCGATGTCATCCAGTTCATTAAGCGGGTATGTATACTATTTTTCTTTCATTGTTGATTAAACTAGGAATACATGGATATACTTCATGGATAACAAAGATGAATTATTCAGCAAGTTCAAGGAATTCAAAGCCTTGATAAAAAACTACATAGAGAATAAGATCAAGATTTTCTGATCAGACAATAACAGAGAATTCACATCAAATGAATCAAGGAATTATGCAAAGATTCAAGGATTAAGAGGGATTTGACCACTCCATATAATCCACAATAGAATGGGGTTGTGGAAAGATAGAATAGAATGATTATGGAAGCTGCAAGGGCAATGCTTCATGATCAAGATCTTGCTATGCATCTATGGGAAGAAGCTACCAAGACAGCTATGTATGTATAGAACCATACTCCACATAGAGTACTTGAGAACAAGACACCTGAAGAAGTGATTTTTAGCAAGAAACCAAAAGTCAGTCATCTCAGAATATTTGGCTATCCAGTGTACAAACACATTCCGAAAGAAAAGAGGACACTGTTAGATACTTCAGGGAAGAAGGGTATATTTGTGGGATATAGTGAAAGATCGAAGGCTTACATGATATAGTTCCCGGGATTCAAGAAGATTGACATCAGCAGGGATGTAACATTTGACGAAGACTCAACTTACAACAAATCTAGATAGAGACCTACTGAAGAACCTGAAGAAACAGAAGTACGCAGAATTCAAGACATAACCATGAACGATGCAATTCAAGAAGAAGATCAAGAAATAAAAGAACCTCAAGAACCTGTAGATCCACCTCAGGAGAATAATCCTCACAAGGGGAAACATACATGGGTACGAGAAGTTATCCAAGGTGCAGAAAGATATGGGGCTCTAGAAGAGATACACGGAGAGAGGAAAAGAACCAGGTCCTGCTCCGGTTATGTAGCCCTATTATGTGACATCATTGATAAAGAACCTTCCAACTATGAAGA
>LPNX011088607.1:161518-194102 GCA_001517045.1 Pseudotsuga menziesii
TGCCGAGTTTGAGATGAAGGAATTGGGTATGATGCACTTGTTTCTAGGCATGAAGGTGTGGCAGAATGTAGATGGAATTTCCCTGGGACAAGAGAAGTATGTAGTAGAGATCCTGAAGAGGTTCGAGATGATGGACTGCAAGGACATGGACACACCTATGGCATCGAATCTGAAGCTATTGAGTGTTGCTTCATCAGAATCGGTCGATGCTATGATGTATCGTCAGATGATTGGGTCCTTGATGTACCTAACAAATATAAGAACATACATTTTCTTTACTATGAACACATTGAGCCAGTTACTGACGGATCCAAGACATGTTCACTTGATTGCTGCAAAGCATATTCTAAGGTACCTAAAGGGTACAATTGATTATGGGCTCAAGTATGAGGCGAATCAGAAGATTAACCTAGAAGGTAATGTAGACTCGAATTGGGTAGGAAGTTCCATTGATAGAAACAGAACCTCAGGGTGTTGCTTCAGTATGGGATCATGTGTGATCTCCTAGTTTAGCATGAAGCAATCCTAAGTGGCACTGAGTACAGCCGAAGTAGAGTATGTTGCAGCTTCTTCGGCCAGTTGTGAGGCAGTGTGGCTAAGAAAGATACTATCTAATTTATTTGATCTCCTGATGGATGCTACTTCTATATATTGTGACAACCAGAGTTGTGTGAAGCTATCAAAGAACCCAGTGTTTCATGACAAGTCGAAGCATATTAAGATCAAATATCACTATATCAGGGATATGGTGCAGAGAGGAGCAGTGAATCTCTAATATGTTGTGAAGGATGAGCAGATAGTTGATGTGTTGAACAAACCATTAGCTAGAGTGAATTTTGAGTACTTCAGGGAGAATCTTGGTGTTCTCTAGATCGAGGTTCCCTCCAAAGGGATTTTATGTGTCTATTAGCCTTTCTAACATGGTGGAAGGCTGAGCTTCACATGGTCAGATGTAAGTGCAGATATATTCTGATGTGATTGTGGGATGTGTTCCCATATGATCAGTGCAGAGACATTCTGATGTGATTGTGGGATGTGTTCCCACATGATCAGTGCAGAGACATTCTGATGTGATTGTGGGATCTGTTCCCACATGATCAGTGCAGATCCATTCTGATGTGATTGGGGGATGTGTTCCCACATGATCAAATATAAGTGCAGATCTATTCTCATGTGATTGCGGGATGTGTTCCGACATGATCAGATATAAGTGCAGATCCATTTTGATGTGATTGCAGGATGTGTTCCCACATGATCAGATGTAAGTGCAGATCCTTTCTGACATGATGAGGTTGGATGTAAGTGCAGAGCCTTTTTGCCAAGATGAGGTCAGATGTAAGCACAGAGCCTTTCTGACAAGATGAGATCATATGTAAGTGTAGAGCCTTTCTGATAAGTTGAGGTCGGATGTAAGTGCAGATGCTTTCTGACAAGATGAGGTCGGATGTAAGTGCATATCCTTTTTGATAGGATGAGGTCAGATGTGAGTGCTAGGCCTTTCTGACATGGGTTCTGGATGTGTTCCTCCCATGGTCAGATGTGAGTGTTGGGCGTGCCTTTTTGACATCGTTCTTGGATGTGTTCCTCCCATGGTCAGATGTAAGTGCCGGGCGGGCCTTTTTGACATGGTTCATTCCATGGTAAGATATAATTGTTGAAGACGATGAAGACCTACATGGCGGCTAGGCCTACAACCATCATGAAAAAGGGCTGGCTCTGTATGAAATTCCTGTGATGAGTAGAATTGAAAGATAGCACTAAAGATGATGACCTAGTGATGATCCATATCCAGTGATGATCCAGATCCAGTGATGATCCAGTGATGATCCAGACTTGATGAAGATGAAGATGACTTGATGATGATCTAGAGAAGAATGCTTATGATGATAAATTGTGTCGAGAGAATACCTTCCTAGTTAAGAGGGAGTGTTTATGTATTTGTACCTTCAAAATTTGTTCACTTATATATCTTATGCATTGTACCCCCGATGTTTCTATCGGGAGGTATCTGTAATGTAATTGAGTCATGTCATGCCCCAATGTTCCTATCGGGAGATTCAATAATGTAAACAAGTCATGAAAATTCATAGAGTGTAACCCTCCTTATTGATCAAGGGTTAAAGTCCCCGCAGTTGTGGGGCCCTAGGGTTATTAGAATATCCTAGAGAAGTCAGCCCTAGTGAGTTATTGTCAAGTTGAAAATTAGTATAAATAGAGAGTGAGCATCTCTATTTAACATACATTCACTCACACTTAGTTGTAGCGCATAATTGAGAGAGAAAGAAGAAGCCGAGACAAGAGAGAGAGAGAGAGACTACTATTGTCGGGAGATCATCTTAATGTCTTTGGGTTTTACTTTTGGTGTTGATTCTATCTCTGAGGAAGTTACGGGGTTTTCTCCTTTATGGTTTCCCTAAGGAAAATATTTGTATTCATTGTCTCATGTGATTGATTGATGTGCTTGTTATTCTCTTAGATAAGATCCTAAGATCATATAGCTTAAATGTTAAAAATCTAATAGCAAGCATGTCTTGCTAACATTTGACCGCCTATATTAGCATTTTAATTTTGATTGTTACAATCATGAATGGACATTGTGTAACATTTGACTACGTATATTAGCTTTTTAATTTTGATTGTTACAATTCTCCATGGACATTTTGTTAATGCTTATATTTTGTGAAAGCATGCTTGTTGTTCACATTTGGCCACCTATATTAGCATGTTTGTTCTTTTATGTTAAGATTTCTATAACTAAGTTATAATTTTGAATTCTTTCATTGAATCTAAGTCACTAGGGAATGTTCTATGTGAAGTTTTTTTTCTTTCTTTTTACTAGATGTCATACTTAATATGTAAAATTTACATATACATTCATGGGGATATTTTAATATGTTGACAAAATTATTTAATATTTGCATCTACATCTCATTTAACTATAAGGATTTGAATTTAGAGAGGTTTTTTTATGCTCTAAAAGCTTGCAGTGATTTTGGGGATTCGATTTTCTCTCAAAATTACTTTACAAAGGCTTGTATTTAGATTCATTTGGATTTCAAGGTTTTCTACACCTCGACGAATATGAAGATAATATGATGGGGGTTTTACGTTAAGGGGTTGCAGCTGCAGTCCCTTTACTCTCTTATCCTTCTTTCTTTTCATCCCCTCTCTCTCTTTTCTGGCAACTTCACTTTCTTGTATTCTTAGTAACTTTATGGATTATCAAGATCTTGATTTGGTGGATTATTCGTCTGACCCTTTTGATGGTCAATAGGTCTTTGTGTCTAATTTTGGTGAGTAGATGGAAAACCAGTCACAAAACCCTAGAGACATGTACATGATCGCAGTTGGAATTTCAAATGGAAGACACCCGTAAAAATTGCTAGTTATAATCAAAACCTAAAATGTTTTCAACATTCTAAGCCAATTTTCGATCGTCTTTGTGAAATGTTAACCGTATTTGATGGGTAAACTAGCCCATGACATGCAATTCGCCCATCAAATTCCATCATTGTACACGATTGATTCTACTTGGGAGCCAGCTAGAGGACCCCTATATTCTTGGATCCCGAAAGTGGTTCTACATGGATCTAGACCCGCAATGGCTGTAGAACAATTTATGTTGCTGAAACCACCTCGGTTTCTCTTGTGACCGATGGTGCAAACCTTTCTCTCTTTTTAACAAAAACCCTCCATCTTGCTTGGGTTTCCCACTTCCAAATAATCCCCTCTTGGATTAGCCTCATTTGGATGATGGTTTCTCCACACCCTTTTCGACTTTAGAAGGTTTAAGGACACCAACATAGGGTCTTTTACTGGATGCAGAGTGGCCTGCATTTGTCCACTCTATCCATTTAAACCCTCACAATGGTATAAGCCCTATTGAGGACCTAAACTTTGTAGGTTCAAAGGGTTTCATTGCATCTTTCTTAAGGCTTGTTGATAATGTGGGGACCCAATTGAAACCAACTCAGAAAATAGTGGGAGTGAACAAAATTTCAATGTTTCTCCATCAAAGAAGTCTCATGGGTCAAGTAATAGTGCCAATGTGTAGTGAAGGAAGAATAAGTACACAAAATATTTTGGGGCTCCCCTCAAGTTGGTTTGTGGGGTTGATTTTTTTGCTCCTCGGGTGGTTGAAATGGATCAAACTACAGTGGTAGGGAAAGTGAGAGGGTGATATTTCAATATTTCCACTATAGAAGAATGGGGTAATTTGAATGGGTTCAAGAAGCTAAATTATGGCCCTAAAGCTAGGGTTTTTGTTCAAGAATGGTTTGATTTCAAGCTAAAGTCCGAACAAGACAAAAATTACATTCTTAAAAACACTGCAAGAACATCCTCAACCCGATCCTTCACTAAATTGGTAATTTTTTGGGCCAGAGGAGGAATTGCCCCTCCTCTTTAATAAGTGCATGCGACCCTCCTAATTGCGACCCCCACAACATCACTTCTTCCAACATTTTCTAATAATTCCATGACTATGCCCACATAGTTTGTGGTTGACCGCTTCCCTATAGATGAACATTTTCCAAACAAATATAGAGTGCACTAATTAGAAATGTTCCCATAGACATGACATTGACATCACTATAATGGTATCCCTTCATAATCCATCTTCTGATGACGAATATCCTTAACCCAAACCAGTTCTATCTCCTCCCTAAGACCCTCCCTAACATTTAGGTAAACCAAAATGTGAGCTATTTCCATTCTCTTAGTGGTCAAGACAGGCATATCCACATCAAGGAAAATACCAAGAGCATTTCCAAATTCTTGGAAGGAATCTAATTTCCAAAAGTCCATTGGAAAACTAGGCAGTTTCACTCATACCAGAGCTACATCCAACCTTTATTTTTCTGCATCAAACATTAGCATCCATTTTTTGAAGATAATGGGTGAATATCCAATACTCTAGGTGGCTAGGATGCAGGGGTTATTTGTCAAGTCTAAACTTTCCCTGATTGTGTTGGTGACTTATCAGGTAAGGAAAATGCTTCTTCTTCACCTAAAATTTTGAAGGTAAGAGTCTGCAAATGTTTTGGAGAATTTTTTTGGGAATATGGAAATTTCATCCAAATATTGTGAAGAATCCTGCACTTCCAAACCCCTACACACCCCTATATCATCAATCTCCTACCCAATTCCTTTGTTCCCTTCTTCCTCATCCCCCTCTCATATTCCTTTTGCAAATCAAAATGATCATGCCTCCTCTCTTTTGGACGAGGCCCCCATTCATTTCCACCTTGGATAACAGGTGGTTCCAGGTTTGTAGGAACTCCCCCCTGGACATGTTGGCCTTAGGAAAAAATATTTATTCCATAAAAGGAAAGGGAGGGGCATACAATCCCATTTTTCAATAGCACAAGATCAAGCTAGAATAGAATCAGTTGTAGGAAGGAATAAATCTATCATTGGGATGCTTAGAGTGTCAACAACCCTTGGAGGGGTTCCTCCATGAAAATCCTCTCCATAAATTGTCAGGGTTTGGCAAGCCCCTCAAAAACGTTTTCCATCAAGAGGTTGATTCTGAAAAATCAACCAGATGTATTCTTACTGCAAGAAAATTTGGGGAATGGTGATGTGATTGCAAGACTAATGGTAGGATTTATCAAGGACTGGAACTTCTTGGGCCAAGATGTAGAATAATGTCACACTCAGGGGGTTGGAAATTGGTCGGAACTCTAGGTGGATTAAAGTTCAAAAATCCTGGGGTTTTGAATTTGGCCTAAGGTTAGAAGTGTTCTTGATAGAGATAGAGATTTCCTTTTTAATATTAAACATTTATGGGACATATGCAAAAAGGGCCACATATTGGGCATCCTTCCAAAAATTACTCATAAGGGCCAAAAAGATTATCATAGGGGATCTAAATTTATCGCTTGGCTCCCATGAAGTCTAGGGCCCTAGGGACCGAATTGATCCTCTTGTTTAATTTTTAAATCTTTAAGAAGAAGGGATTTTCGATATCGAACCAGTTAAGTAAAAACCCACTTGGAATAATAAGCGGGTAGGAGAACAAAGTATTGGAAAAATATTGGACGATTTTTTGGTCTCTGAAAGTTTCCTTGATCATCAAATTTATCTTAGATAGTAGGTAGATTAAGGGGAGGGGATTTGACCATTTTCCAATCATATTATAATTGAATGGGGCTCCTTAAAAACCAGCAGGTCCTTTCAAATTTTGTGTGTCATGGTTAAAAGATTAAATTTTTTAAGGATATAATTAAAAACTCCCGGATCCCTCTCTCCCCATAAAATGACGATCATATTGTATTGCACTTCATCAACAATTTGAACAGGGTAAAGAAGGAGGTACAACGATGGGAAACAAACAATAAACTCAATGATGACAGAGAACTAAATCATATCAAAGATGAATTTCATCTGATATATGAATATAAGGGTGGATGATTTGCAAATTAAGAAGATAAAGAGAGATTGTGTGGCTTGGAGGACAGGAAGAAGAAATTATTGGGAGAAGAGGAAGAAGTCTAGAGATTAAAAAGCAGGGCTTTATGCTTGGAATGCAGAGATAAAAATACTAAAATTTTCCAATCCTATGAAAAAGGAAGGAAGATGCATAGTACAATATGGATCCTTAAATATCAAAATAATGAACAAGTTTCCTCATTTGAAGGAATGTAAAGAATCATACAGTCTCACTTCATGAATCTCTTTAAGGATAAAGAATGGGTTAGAATAGCTGAAGTAGTTAGAACACAGTTAGAATGGCACAATTTTTCCCTTCGTTTGTGACCCTAGAATATAAAAGTAACTTGATGGAAGAGGTATCAGAAGAAGAGTTAAAATAATTTCTACATAGTTTCCAAAAGTAAAAAATCCCCAAACCAGATGGACGGACAATCGAATTCTTCATCGATGTGCATGGTACTATTGGCCCAAATATCCTAAGAGTGGTTGAAGAACCTAGATCTCAAGGTTTTATGCATGCCCCATTGAATACAACCTTAATAAACCTCATTCCAGAAATAGATAATCCCCAATCTCGAGAAGAGTTATGTCCAATATCTCTCTGCAATATCACCTACAAAGTGGCGCCCATAATTATTGCAAGAAGAATTTAAAAAGTTATGTCTAATACCATCTCCAACGAGTAGTTTGGATTTTTGGAAGGAAGGAAAATCCATGAGCCTATTAGAGTTGCAGAAGAAGGTCTTCATAGCATAAATACTATAAAAATGAAAGGGGTGGTCTTGAAAATAGATCTTTCCAAATCTTATGACAAAGTAAGTTGCCTCTACATCTGTCTTCTACTAACCCATCTGGGATTTGAAATAAACTTTGTAAACTAGGTGATGAGATTCCTTACCACTATATCATTTGTTGCACTAATAAATGGTCCAGCCTCTCCTTTTTTCCATGTTGAAAGGGGCATAAGACAAGGTTTTCCTTTGTCCCCTTTATTCTAGCTTCTAGTAGCAGAAGGCCTTGAAAAAGTTTTAAATGCTACAAAAAGAGGGGGATTTTTTTCAGGGATCGGGATCTCAAATGCCTCAAGGATATCTCACCTTTTATGTGTGGATGATGTCCTAATATTCTATGATGGAACAACCCAAGATGCATAAAAACTAAAAGAGATATTAGATATTTTTGGGGTAGCTACTCGGATGCATATAAATAAATAAAAAATCCTCCATATCCACTTTCAACATGAGCACTGAGGAGGTGCACCAATATAGCACCCTTTTCCCTTTTGAACTGAGGCACTTTGATATGGGTTTAAAGTACCCTGGCTTTAATCTCAATCCAAACAACTAAAGGAAAGAAAATTAGACGTGAATGATTGTCAAGGTGGAACAAATACTCAATTGTTGGTACCATAGATGGTTATTGAGAGAAGGGAGGTTAGTTTTGGTGAAATAAGTTTTGGAGTCCATTCCAGTTTATTTGATGTCCTTGCCTTGGATTCCAAAAGGATTTATGAATAAAGTTCAAAAAATTTGTTTCATGTTTTTATGGGTTGTGGAACAAGGGAAAATTATGTTCTTCCATGGACATAATGGGAGAAGATTGCTAGGTACAATTCCCTTGGAGTTTGAGGATTAAAGAAAATTTTCTTATTCTCCAAAGCCCTGGTGTTACTAGTTGAAATGGAAATCCAAGCCACCGATAAGCATGTAAGGAGGAACTAACCACTGTCACCTTAGTCAACTTCTCCCAACTTCTTTGAAATCCTAAGCCTCTAAACGGGGAGCCCTATTAAAACTTTGAAATGACACTTACAAACCAAACAATATTCTCTTTCGAGGATGTTAATGACCAGTGTCTTATTGGAATCAAATTAGAGAGTGTAAGATGTGCATAGGTAAAATGTGTAAGTGCAATTAACAATGCATTCTTTCAATTTTTCAATGATAAGGATGACCAAGTAACCTATACTAGTATGGAGGATCATCAATCTAACCAAACAATGTTATGAAATAAATGTAAGATCGGTCGCTTAGAATTACCATTAATAACATTTACCATACGTAAAAAAATATGAACAACAATACAACCAAGGTATCAATTATGTATCAACATTCATGAAGGCATCCAATACATGCATTTAGTTGAAACAGCTAACGCAAGGTCTCAAATAGGTGTATATGTGTGTAATCATATGCAAAAGTATTATGTGAACCAACAGTAAGCATCAGTATAATAGTGTGTTATATATTTCTTATTGGTACACATGACAAACATGCATAGGCCAATATACAAGTGTTTTCACTATGTAAACTAGTCACTTATATCATTCAAATGCAATAATGATAAAACATGGCATCGCTTTGTATTCAATCATCTATTCAAAACAATATTTATAGCAGAAAAATCATAACATTGTGATATTTAATTAGGAATTCATTCTTGTATAATAAAATACCATGCACATTAACCTTATAGTTACCAAGTTACCATTCTAACTCTAAATCATGTAACATAATGTATGTGTGTTTGTGTGCAGGTGTTAAGGACTGATTAGTGCAGTGACCTAAGTAGAGAGGGTTGCCACTGTAAAGGGAAACCCAAAAGGTGTATAAGGTTGGGAAAAATCCTTGGAATGGTAAGGGAGAAGTCTGTACCAGATTGTGTAGCTGGTACTTCCGAACATTTTATTAAGCATTATACTGGAAGTTAAGACTGAGTTAGACTGGTCAAGTGTAGGAGGATTGATTGGTGTTATGTTTGTTTGTAAATTCAAATAATACCTATTAATGTAAGCGCAAACCTCTGAAAGGTGGTTAATGCTTGGTACTTAAAAAGTATATACTATAAAGGAGGCATCTTTGGTATCCTGTCCACAAATGTCAATCCTTTTGATGTCCTATACTAAGTATTTGAAAACTACTTTACCTACAATTTTTCACTCTGCTGAAATTAGCTTAAAAAGTTATGGAACAATGCTTCAATGGGAAAGCAATCTATAATAGTCTAGCATACTTGCTACATACCCATAACAGAAAAATAAGATCTAATGAAATAAACATTAGCTGATGGTTCCAAATTTTGGCCAAAGGGGTTGGAAAATTTTAAGTTTTCTCAATCAATGAATAACTACATATGACCCAAACTCCTCTAAAATCAGTTGTAGAAGGGAAAATGCACACACAAAAAAAGAGTTTATTGAAACAATCCTCAGAATTTGGCAGAAAAAAGAAGAGATCACTGCTAATGAAGAGTGTTGGATTCAGATGGAAACTAGAAGGTACTAGTGCCTCAAATCCATTCTGGAAAACAAAATCTAATGCCTCAAAAGGAAGATGACAAATCAGCTGCAAGGGAATAGAGAGACTCAGGTCCAGTTGGAACTTGGTAGATATTGATGTGCATGCCAAACTTCTAATAGACAAAATTGAAGCTGAATATGACAAACTCACTGACAAGAGTAAGGGAACTGGAGGACCAACAAAAGAAATTGTTTCTTCTCTTTGAATGAATATGATAATCTCTAATATTGTCTCTCTTAGCATCCTTTTCCTCTCCTTTCACTAAAGTCACCAAACAACCCTTTGAACAACTATAGGCCTCCATTCTTTTCATGTCATGTGGCCTATGGTTTCAACCACCAATCATAAAGTTGGATGTATGATGGGAAGCATGCCTTCTTGAATGTCCCTCCCTCCATACATCACTCATACTTGTTGGTCCTCTCTAACATTTGGTTGGAAAGAGGTATTGACAGCTCAAGTCTATGTGGGGCCCTTTTTGGCCATCTTGAACAATGCCCTCAAAATGATCAGAGGGATAGCTGAGATTATACAGGGCTGAATGTCTAAGATCAATCGATGATAACTTCATCTGTCCCTTACCTTAGACTCCTATGCACAACCAACACCAACAAAAATTAATACAGGGGCCAAGTTCATGGCTAGTCACCATAAACCTCATGGATGACATCTGTTTTTTCTTGGTAACACCAACATATTTCTTCATGGTTTGATGCAAGATCACATAGATGCAGGGCACAAATCTTTATCAGATCCATAACATTATTGGGTCTACCTTTTGGGCCACCCTGAATAGCCCCCTTGAAATGATCGGAGGGATAGCTGAGATCATGCAGGGTTGAATGTCTAAGATCAACCCATGATAACTTCATACATCCTCTCCCTTAGACTACTATGCACAACCAATACCAACAAGAATTAATACAGGTGCCAACTTCATGGCTAGTCATCATAACCTCATGGATGGCATCTGTTTTTTCTTGGTAACACCAACATATTTCTTCATGGTTTGATGCAAGATCACATAGATGCAGGGGTTGATTCTTCATCAGATCCATAACATTGTTGGGTCTATAGCATATTTATTATATATACTTACTTGTTGGGATTGAAGTGAAGATTCCCTGCAGGTAATTCTCTGTGTAAAACCAGGCCTGGACTTGGACCATGAAAAAGGTGGAGGTAAGATGTCTCTGATTGGATTTGCAGATATCTTTGTACTGGATGTTATTATTTTTCTACAGTATGTGTTTGTAGATTCTAGGATTTGAAGATTGTTGCTCTTTAGATAGGTTTCCAACTTTATCACTACCCAGGGATTTTCAGGATTATTCTCTGAGTGCAGAATATGAACAGTTACAGTGAGAGCCAGGAACTTTTCAGGATCTATCTAAATTTTTATAATCAATTTTCTGTGCAGCTACCCTTCCCTTGTAGAACGCTTACTACCATAGATACGTGATTACTAATTTAGAATATTAAGGCCGCAGCCTTATATTCCATCATTGTAAAGGAAGTCATGATCATTTTGATTGGATTCTATGGATGGTCTCATCTTCCTAGAGAACTAGTGCAGAGAGAGGTATTTTGAAGGTGGTTCTCAGCATTGCCAAGATTACTGCTAGTTATGTAGGATGCATTGATTTGTCAAGTGAAATTGAAGTGAAATGATTGCGAGATGTCAATTGACTGATACATTTTCAGATCTTTTCAAAATGATCCAGAATTTTGAAGTCAGAGATGAGCCATGAATTGATATTTGATGGTTTCTCAATTTAGTTGTGTATCTCATCTAACACTTGCAATTTTTTTTTCTATTAACATATGCTTTTGACATTTCTACTTTGTTGTATTTCAGCAGTGGAATATCAGTCTACTCATTAGGTTAAATCTCATCTAACACTTGTAATTTTTTTTCTTCTTCTGTTAACAGATGCTTTTGACATTTCTACTTTGTTGTATTTCAGCAATGGAATATCAGTCTACTCATTAGGTTAAATTCTAGGTGCAAGTCCTGGGTGATTATGACATAAGAGTATGGACTTAGCCAAATGAAAAATAGTTGTAATTACTGATTCAAATTTTTAAGGGCCATCGTATTGGTAAAAAATGGTAAGAACGAATACTTACTTGAGAATTGAGGCATATAGCTTGGTATTAGGCTATCCTTTGAGTATATTTTGGGAAGAGCCCGTAAACCCTTATTCCTTGAGCCCCTTTTTCGATTTTTTTTTGCAATCCTTTGGAGATGAAACTGTAAGCCCCAATTCCACATCTTTACGAGATTCTATAGACCCACGATATTTCTTATTAGTGGTTTGAATACAAGCTTCTTTTGAGTACACAAAAAATATGTTTGCAATTTTCTCGCAGCATTTTGCACTGCTATAGTTATTATCCATCGTTCTTCTGTGCAACGTCAATTGGTTCTTCTATGGGACATCAGTTAGTTCAAAATGGATTCAAATGAACATATGAGGGTTAAAACAAGACCTATAGCCTACAGCTCGCATAGGAAAAAGGGTTGTTCTACATGATTGGTTTATTTTCAAAATATGGAAAACAATGCAAAAGGGTGGTTCAAACACAAAAGTAGTTATACATGATTTTTTTATTTTCAAATTAGGCTTCACCATAATTTGGAAACTCAAATTTAGTCAAATATGTCTAAAAATTGGTCAAAGTTGTTTAAATTGCATAAAACGATTTAGAAAATTTGAAAACACTCAAGGTACTATGATCATGTAATTTTATTATTTTAAGTTTTGATTTTATCAAAACAAAATTCTAAGTTAACTCTATAACACAACATAATTCTATAGCAACAATATTGGTTAGTAAATGGATTTTTGTTCAAATTTAATAGAATAATTATATAAGAAGAAAAAGATAATAATAATATTTCTTTAGATAATAAAAGCATTCATTTTTTAAAGGAAAAAAACCATTTCTTCTTATCTTTCATTACATTTATAGAAATTTCCTCCACTTGCAAAAACAATTGAGATCATTTAATGATAATAATCATACATTTTGAAAAATTTAAATTTCAAAATAAAATTCAAGTCCCTTCATGTGATTACTTAGTTAGGTATGTAATCATTTAGCAATACAAGCCATTTGAATTCCATTCCCTTATGAACGTGGGAATGGATTTATTAATCATTAATGAATTCATATAATTAACTAAAAAAACATCATCATCAAGTTTAAAATTAGTCATAAGCCATGGTCTTCCAAGGTTTGAATTTAAATACACTATATCAACCTGGAAAATAATTCCATTATTTTTCTCAATGTAAAAAAAATTATTCACCACAAATATTTTTTTATGGTAAATGTAAAACAATGATAACTTTAAAACAATCATAATGAAGGTCAAATTAATTATATAAAATGTTGAACATTTTGAATCCAACTTCAATTTCTTTGCCATAATTTGAAACATTTTATATGGATTCTTTGTGTGATGCGACTATCCAAGCAATACGTGAAATTTCAATGAAAATTAGATACTTTATATTTTGAACAACCTCAAAGTTTTTGAGGAGAGATTTAATGTTTTTAACATTTTTTAACATATAAATTTGTAGAGTAAAATTTGAACATTGCACCACATAAATTAAAATTTTGTAAAATTTATATCAAAACTAAAAAATGCTAGGTAAAATTAGAGAAAATGAATGCATGTGAATTTAAGTTTTTTGAAAAAAATGAATTGAAATATTCATAGGAAATTCTAATTTACAAGTGTGTGCCAGGTTTTTCTTATAAATCGTTTCTTTTGATACAAAAATGATTTATACATCATTGAAGTTAAGAAACATGTTTTTATCAATTTCGTGCATCGGAGGTAGACAATTGAATTACTGTCAGTGAAGTAATTTGAAGTTTAACCCTCTGAAATCCTATCGATGGTGGGTAGTGGAAATTAGGTTTTGGTTTTTGATCCCCAAGTCATTTAAACTCGGGGTGCATTGAGACCTCAAGAGGTGGTTAAGCAATTTTTTGATCTTGGGAGATTAAATTTCTTATGTGTTTGTTGAAAAACTCATCCTATTTTCTTGTCAAAGATGAACAAATCTAAAACAACCACCTACTATGTGTCAAATGATGATGGTTTTCTTGAGCTCAATCCAAGAAATGTGAAATGGCCTCATATTACTGACTATAAGCCTAGCATAACAATAGAGATTAGGATACCTAGCTCAAGAACTATCAAAAAATAACCATAGGGTTTTGGAAAGGGAAATCTTACCTTTTGGACAAGTGTCATTGGTGTAGAAATATGACTATATCCCATTTTGTTTGCTTGAGTGTCGATGATGACCATGCTCTTTTCCAATTGTTAGAACCCATGGATTTTGGCTTCGACAACGAGACTTGACAGTGAGAGGTTCAACCATGAATTTTACTATCTAATCCCTATGGTGATTGTTTTTTAATTGGGTTTAACCTTTTATTGGTGTGCTCACTCAAACTTTAAATCTCATGATTCATTATAAAGTTTGTAACCTATGTGATATTGCATCACATAGTTCTAAAACTTATTTTGCACAGGATGTGTGTTCTTTGATGAAGATTTATCTTGGTGAAATAATCTATCAAATTGTTTCAGATTTTCAAGCTCTATGAAATTTTTAGGAACAATCATACATTTGGACTTGTGCAATGTCATCACATCCCTTTAAAATTTATGTTCAATATTATATGGTCTTTATTATCCACAATTTGTTTCATGTAATATGTCGGGCATGCATTCCACTTTTTTTTAACTACAAGGACTATCACGCTACCCATTGGAGGGAACGAAGCATGGAGGATGCATGTAAGACCTCAACTCATCATAATTTATCACCCCAAAGCCATTTCCTAGTCCACACTACGCTCCAAATCAAAATACTTTTGATTAACTATACAATAGGAAATGAAAACGAAGATGCCAAATCGAGGAAACCTCATATTTTGATTTTGTTATCATCTTTCTTCATCAAATCATCTTTTGTCCACTTTAGCAACATATCTATATAATGTGCCTAGTTTTTTACCTATACAATCTGGCACAAGTAGAATTTAAATGTAGTTTATTTGGGATGCTAAAGTGGATGTAATTTGCATCCACTTTAGCATCATCATGATATAATCCACCTAGTTTTGCACTTAGACAACCTAGCATAAGGAGAATATAAATGTAATTGATTTGGGGTGCTAAAGTGGACACAATATATGTAATTGATTTGATCATAATGATATTCAAAATGATGTGATTATATGATGATGACAATGTTTTTGTTGATGATGGCAATAACAATGATGAAGATGACAACGACGATGATGAGATGAATGATGATGAAGATGGTGGCAATGACAATGAAGTTGACAATGATGAGATTATATGATAATGATAATGATTATGATGATGATGATGATGATAGTAATGATGAAAATGAAAGTTACGATGACAATGAGAATGACATGAATGATGATGATGATGATGATGATGATCCTTATAAGAAAGTGTTGGTAAAGGTAAATAAAACCAGTTTCACTACAAGCTCCAAGATTAAAATGTGCTCAATCATAGTTATAAGTTATACATGCTTAAAATTGTAACCATATCCCACTTTTTATGCATGTTTTAAATGGTAACCATATCCCATATGCTTTAAATAATGACGATGATGAACTAGATGAAAATGACATCGATGATGTTTTTTATGATGGCAATGATGGAAATTATGATGATGATCATCATCATCATCATTGACATCATTGGTATTATCATCACAATTATCACAATAGTCATCATTCATGTCATCATCATTGCCATTTTCCTTGACATCATCATCATCATCATCATTGTCGTCATCGTCATCATTATCATAATTATTGACATTGTCATCAGTTATTCGTCATTACCTTTGGCCGCTAAGAAATAACATCTACCCAAGAGATGTGATTAGTGGAAAAGGGTCATGGAGGACACATACTATTTATGCATGAGAAATAACAACTTTATTTTTTAATATGACCAACGTCATCATTCTCATTGTATTCATCATCATTGTCATTGTCATCATCACCATCATCATCATTCATTTCATTGCCATCATAATCATTGTCAACGTCGTCATTTTCATTATAATAATAATAATTGTCATCATCGTCGTCATTGTCATCGTTCTCCCCATTATCAACAACATTATCATCATCATCATAGTCATCCTCAATATCATAATCATTATCCTCGTTGTCTTCTTTGACATATGGGTGCAAAAGTGGATAAAACATGGATGCAAAAAAGGATGCAAACATGGATGCAACAAAAGTAGGCGCAAAAGTGGGCGCATAATGGGGTGCACCAAAAATGGATGCAAAAAGTGATGCAAAAGTGGATGCAAAAAATGATGCAACCATGGAAGTAAAACATGATGAAAAGATTGGCGCAAAAGTGGATACAACCATGGATGTAAAATTGGATACAAAATTGGATGCAAAAGTGGATGCAATAAAAGTAGATGCAAAATTAGATGCAAAAGTAGTCGTAACACCCAACGCAAAACCCGATGCAAAAATGGATGCATAAAGGGATGTTATAATTGATGTAAAATTGGATGCAAAAAAAGATGCAAATGTGGATGCAAAAGTTGAAGCAAAAGTGGGTGTAAAAGTAAAAGCACAAAAATGGGTGTGAATTGGGACATGACAAAAGTGGATGCAATAGTAGATGCAAAAAAAGACGTAAACATGGATGCAAAATGGGATGCAAAAAGGGATGAAAATGTGGGTGAAAAAGTGGACGAAAAATGGATGAAAAAGTGGATGCAAAAATGGTTGAAGCAAAACGAGATGCAAAACTAGACTCAAAACAGGATGTAAAATTTGATACAAAACTTGGCGCATAAAGGGATGCAAAAAAAGAAGCAGAAGTGAATGCAAAAGTGGATGAAAACAAGGGCTTAAATGTTGAGGCAAACATGGATGTAAAAGGGGGCGCAACAAGAGTAGATGTACAAACTAGGTGCAAAATTAGGTGCAAAACTAGGCTCAAAACTTGTCGCAAAACTTGATGCAAAACCTGGCGCATAACCAAGTGCGAAACCCAGTGCAAATTATGCCAGATTTAGAAAAAGGACTAAAAAATGCCTAAAATAGCACCAACCCGTGACATTGCGCCGTTTTGTCCAAAAAATGGAGAAAAATACACTGAAAGATGGTCTAGATGGAAAAAATGATGCAAAAAGAGATGCCAAATCCAGTTTTTGTTGTAGTGCCATTGCTGCCACCCTAGAACTCTTTGTAGTTTGAGTTTGAAGTTGCTACATGTTATCAAGGATGGGATTAGCAGTTTGACATTGAACTCCTACTTCATTTACAACTTTACTATAATTTCCCTTCTTATGATATCAAAGAAAGCACAAGCTCCTTATCACATCCATCATGTTGATTCCATATTTCTTCACTTTGACAATCCCTTCACCAATTTCAAAGATAGATTAATATGATATTCGTTTTCTAACTATAACTAGTTTCTAGGTCCGTGCATGATCTCTTTCATTACGACCATACTATAAGTCCACAACTTTTTTACGTAAGGTCAAAACCATGAACCCACGTCAAATTGAAAGATCCACCCCCTAGCTACTTTGATGGATCTAGTCGAAATTAGAGCTTGCTATGTGGAGTTGTCTATATCTTATTTATCTCATATGATCACTACTTTATAGGTATGACTTTCTTGGGACAAGGTTCTAATAAATACAGGTAATTTGAGGTTCTAATAACTATGGATATTAAGAACATACCTAAAAATTATTTTTAGGGGTGGTCCTTATAAAAAACCCCTCAAAAGGCACGAGAATCGAACTCTTGGTGACGGTCTTTAAAACATCACCTCCAAAAGAAAAATTCTCTTGAATTTTAGGAGTGGCTTTCAGAAAAACACCTAGCACCTTGAACCATATATTTAGGGGTAGTCTTTCTAAAATCCACGCTAAAAGTCATGAGATTTTACAACTAGAGGTAGTTTTTTACAAACCACTGCCAAAAGTCCAATTCTCAGGAATTTTAGGGCAAGGGTTTCAAAAAATGATTTGAAGAATACCTTGATAGGGTGGTCTTTGAAAAAATACCCCAAAAGTCATGAAAATTAGACTTTTGGGGGCGGTTTTTAAACAACTACCCTCAAAATTCCAATTCTCATAGTCTTTCTATTCATAAAGATTTATGGTATCCTTTTCTCTATTACCTCCTATGCCAAAGTCAAAAGGGTAAAATATCTAACTTGTCCTTAAATTAAGGGACAAATCTTTATTCTATTATCATTTTCATTGTCATTGAACCATCTTTTTCCTACAAAGGGCATATCCACTCTATATTGTGAGCTTCCTGAAGTTTTGTTAAGACTATTAATCAAACCATGCATAAGGATGATTTAGTAGTATAGTCTAGGGTACCCATCCATAGCTTTAATAACTCCTTAGAGTGAATATGAACTTCTGATAAGCCTCTTTTCCCTCTTAATAGTAATGAGTATTCCTCCATCTTAATATATATGCACCATCATGAAAAATGTATAATGTTCGTACCATCCACTTGGCATGATACATTAAAAAAAACTCAATAGGAATGATTAATTATATATACACAAATAGATCATTTTAAATTTATATTTACTTAAATCCTTATTTAATACTACAATTTATGCAAAGGGAGGTCCCTTGTCCCACAAACAAGGGGGTCTCATTGGTGTCTAGCTTGGCCGTGACCTTAAAAATAGATTATTATTAGATTAGATCAATTTATTTTTTATTTCTCACCATGTTTCATGAATTTGAATTGGATAAATTCTAGAAGTAGTCATATTTAACTAACTTTAAATTATTTGTACCAAATTTGACTATGTCAACACCTTATTTTCCACTATTTTAAATATGTAATTAATCAATAATTTTATTTAAAATTGACATATTCTAATCTTATTATTAAAAATATGGTTAGCTAAATGTTAAAGAGTATTATAAAATGGGAAGATTTGGACCACTTTTCAAGAACAATGGAATTTATTTGATAATAAAATTGATAAACAATAACAAAAAATACATATTCCAAAATTATGGGTAGTTAAATATTAAAGAGTAATCTAAAAAAGCAGTGATTTGAACAAATTTTCAAAAAAGTAGTTTAATTTATTAAATTATTATAATGGATAAATAACAACATAAAATACACACAATTTCAAAATTATAATTAAATTAAATATTAAAGAGTAGTTAAAGCCTAGATTTAGACCCCTTTTCAAGATTAATGGAATTTATATATAAATAAGTATGAAACCTATAATAATAAGATACACATTCCAAAATCATGGTTAACTAAATATTAAAGAGTAATTGAAGAAGCAAAGATTTGGACCACTTTTCAAAGACTATAATGATTTATAGGGATTTATATATAAATAAGTATGAAACCTATTGATTGCTTATATATTTGGTTACTATTTTTAAGATTCAAAATGTTCACTTTTAATCTTATCAGTTTCAACAAACATATTTGGTTACTAGTTTTTAGATTCAAAATGTTCACTTTTAATCTTAGTTATATTTTTTCCACCAAATCAAACAATTTATTTGGAGCTACACTTAATGACTTGTAACTAGAATTTGTTATATTTTTAGTTTAATAATGGCTTTCAGTTAATTTGTTAATACATTTTCATCATTTATAAAATCTTTTTATTTTCAACAACGGATATATGTGACTACAACAATTGATTTGTAGCTACAATTTTTCCATCAAACCAAACAACTTATGTGGAGCTACAACAAGTGATATGTAGCTACAATTTTCTTGCAAATTTTGTAAGCCCTCTCAACTTGGTCTACTTTATTTGTTATATTTTTTTGTTTAATAATAGCTTTTAGTTGATTTACAACTAATATGTAGCTACAATTTGTCTTGCAAATTTGGTAAGTACTGCCAAAATTGATTTGCTTTATCTGTAATATTATTTACTCTTGAGCCACGTAAAGATTCTTTTTCGACTCCAACAAGTGGTTTAGCCTTAAATAGGGCTTAGGCGCACAAAATCCAGAAACCATCCTACTCGAGAAAGACTCCCCTAATATAAGAAAGGATTTAGGCTCGCAAAATCCTGGGAAACAATAAGTTCTCTGACCCACAACTGGTAAACTTTTATTATTATCTTATGGCGTGGGTGAGCTTTGGGTCTACTTAATTCTTTGGCCTTCCTAACCCTACTCTGTATCCTGAATATTTTAGTATTTTGGGAACCGAAAATCTCTATTTGCCATTATTTTGTTGGCCCCTCTTGTTTTGTTATTTTTCTGTAGCCATCACATTGTGTCAATAGTGTGTGGTAATGAAATGTTCACTTTCCAAAATCATACAGAGCTTGAGCTCTTGAATTCTCTACAATTTTTTTTTTCTTCCATTATCTTTTCAATAACGGTTACAGATTTACTAACTTTTTCTTTTTTATATGGACAACTAAATAACTTCTCTAAGTATTAAAGTCTGTAATAACTATCCATCGAGAAACTTAAGTTCAAAAATTTAATTTACAAAGAAATAAACTCTTCAACCTGTCAATAAAAATGACAGAGCATAACCAGCTACAAACTTCAACTAAATCCGATAACCAAATAAAAAAATCAACGAAGTAATTAATATTTCCAACAATTTGTTTTTTAACATTTTCCAAACTCATTTCAATACGACGTAAGCAAATTCCACGTCTTTTATGACTTTTTATCAGGTTTTGGTTACAACTGACAAAATGAAATATGTCTCATACTCCTGATTTCTTGCAGGTGACAATTAGTAGTAATGAACCGTGGCAGAGCAGATGGGAGGTTTGTGAGCAACAAAGACTTTATGCAGAAGAATCATGGATAAAATCGAATAATTCCCCGTGCTCAACATAACAAATTATGCGTACGGCGCAGAAAAGACCATGGAATTCTCTGTTGTCCTTGATGGTGTTAACGTTTCAAGAAAGTAAACATTTTGCTGGAATCTATGATTTGTTTCCAGTAACTGCAATTACTCTAGGATTCATCCGAGTTTTGTAAGTCTAATTATCTAACATTTTATTTCTTTCTGCTTAGGATTGCAGGCGAAGGAAGTTCTACAGACCGCACTGCAGGCGAAGGAAGTTCTACAGACAAAAAGAAAGGAATACTTGATAGAGGGAAACAAATTAATGTAGAAATCAAATATGTTGGTAAGGTAACCATGAGAAGCATACAAGATGCTTTAAAGGTGAAAGTATTTTATCCTGCCCAAAACGCAGTTAGGGTTGTAGATAATTTTTTCTAAATAATGGGAAGTACATTCAACATCTTGCAAGTTAGATACTTGTAACTTAGTAATGGTGGAAACTTTTAGAAGCTCATTTACGTGAGCCTATATTTTAAGGATTGTCTATTTTTCGAGCCTTGTCACAACCGGCTAATGAGCAACCATACCCCACGAGTTTTGAACATATAACCTCAAGAAAAATAACACTCTGAGAACATACTTCTCCTAAATATATGATGGAAGAGATGGATCTCTAAAGCATAGTTGAAGGGAAGGCTACAATTCTTAAAGCTACCCAAAATTTGCCCTCAGATTTGGGAAAAGAGAAAAACCGCAGAAGTATCATTAGGAAGCATCAAAGAGAGAAAGGCACAGAAGAGTAGCATCGTGTGCTACATGATAAAGAAAAGAATGGAGCAGAAACAGTATGGGCAGATGATTGCCTTTTCTTTATTCAGAGTTGTTTAAATAGGAATACAAAACAATAATACTGTGGATGAATACCACAGTTAGGTAAATACCGCCGTGGGTTACCTAACTACGGGTGAGATTACTCCCTTCAACACACCCCCTTAATCTCAACTGGTAGTAGATTATCAGCACTGTCTATGCCTAAGTGCTCTCTTTGATATACAAATACCGATGTTCCCAATGGTTTGGTGAACATGTCAGCTAACTGCTCCTTAGAGCCACAAAACAGTAAAGAAATTTGTTTTTCATTGACTAACTCACAAATGAAGTGATAGCGAGTGTCAATGTGTTTACTTTTTCTATGAAATACATTATGTTTAGACAATTGTATTGCAGAGTTATTATCACATAAAATAGAAGTGGGATCTTTTGGAGTGTGTCCCATATTTCTCAATAGTCTTCTTAGCCAAGCTGCATGGCAAGCTGCTGTGGTGGCTGCTACATATTCTGCTTCTGCAGAAGACATGCTCACAATGGGTTGTTTCTGAGATGCCCAAGAGATCAGATTTGTACCCAAATGGAAAGCATAACCAAATGTGCTTTTCCTATCATCAAGACTACCTGCAAAATCACTGTCAGTGTACCCTATAAGAGTACTATCTGGTGTATGAGTGTACCAGAGGCCATATCCAAGTGTGCCTGCAACATATCTCAGTATTCTTTTTCCAACATTTCAGTGAGAGTCTTTGGTAGACTCCATAAATCTGGATATAAGACTGACAGCATACATCAAATCTGGTCTAGTTGCAGTCAAATACATTAAACTGCCTACCATTTGTTTATAGAGTGTATTGTTTACTGTTGGTTCATCACCATTCTTGGTTAACTTGGTGCCAAGAGCTATAGGGGTTTCTGCTGGTTTACATTTATCCATTCTGAATCTCTACAAAATATCAGTAGCATACTTATGCTGGCAGATAAAAATACCTTTATCAGTTTGAGTAACTTCCAGGCCAATGAAGTACTTCATCAGTCCTAGATTAGTCATTTCAAATTCCTTTTTCATGACTGTCTTGAAATCTTCAAGCATCAAATTACCAGTGTAAATCATGTCATCAACAAAAGACATACCATCGGTATTTTACCTTGCTTTGTTTTGACATACAGAGTGGGCTCATTGTTGCTTCTGTTGAAACCATTGTTGATCAGGTAGGAATCAATCCTACTATACCAAGCTCGTGGAGCTTGTTTTAGACCATACAAGGCCTTTTTGAGCTTATACACTTTGTCTTCATGACCCTTGACAGTATAACCAGGTGGCTGGTTTACATAAACTTCTTCTTCAAGAATGCCATTAAGAAAGGCAGATTTCACATCCATTTGATACACATGCCATTGATATTGTGCTGCAATGGCAAGTACAGCTCTGATGGTATCCATCCTTGCTACAAGAGCAAAGGTTTCATCATAATCTATACCATACTTCTGTGCATAACCTTTGGCAACCAACCTTGCCTTATTATTTTCAAGTTCTCCTTTTTCATTCAATTTGGTCTTATAGACCCATTTGACTCCAATACTGGTTTTGTCTGCAGGGATGTCAACAAGATCCCAAGTCTGGTTTTTCTCTATTGCATCAATCTCTTCATTCATAGTTTTTATCCACTGTGCATCCTTTACTACATCATTGAAGGATGTGCGCTGACAAGAGAAGAGAGCAAATTGAAGTTGTTCGTCAAGAATTGGAGTCTGTTCATATAACTCTGTCAAGCTTTTGGTTTTCCGTTTCAGTGGTGGACCATCTGCTGCATCTTCTTGCTGCTGTACTTCCAATCTGGGAAGTCTGATAGGTAGATCTGAGTGATCTTCATGTTGTATTTCGAAAGGATCACTCCAGCATTTGTCTTCAATGAACTTTACATCTTTGCTCACCACAAGCTGTTTGGTGACAGGATTATATAGCTTGTATGCCTTGTGCTGTTCACTATAACCAGTGAAAATGTAGCGCTCACTTTTCTTGTCTAACTTTCTTCTGAGTTCATCAGGTATATGCGCAAAGACAACAAAACCAAATATTCTAAGATGTGAGACACTAGTCTTAGTGCCACTCCATGCTTCTTCAAGAATCTTATCTTGGACAGTTACTGTAGGTGATCTGTTGAGCAAGTAGACTGAGCATCCAACAGCTTCAGCCCAATACTCATTTGACAGCTTCTTGTGTGACAGCATGCTATGGGCCATGTTCATGAGAGTCCGGTTCTTTCGTTCAGCAACTCCATTCTGCCGTGGAGTGTATCTGGTGGTGAACTATCTCTGGATGCCATGCTGCTTACAAAAGTCTGAAAACTCATGTGAATCATATTCATCTCCACCATCTGACCTAAGCATTTTAATGGACTTTCCAAATTGTTTCTCAATGAAAGCCTTGAACTCTTTAAACTTGGAGAAAGTCTCTGATTTGTGCCTAAGAAAATAAATCCATGTTTTTCTGCTAAAATCATCAATAAAGGTCAGAAAATAAAAACTGCCTCCTATGGATTGGGTTTGCATGGGTCCACAGAGGTCTGTATGAACTAACTCAAGTTGCTCTTTGGCTCGAGATGTGGAAGCAGGAAAACTTCTCTATGATGTTTACCAGTGATACAATCCTCATAGGTGCTGGTTTGTTTATGAATAACCGATAATCCTTTGACCATTGACTATTTGTGTAGGAGATGGAGACTTTTGAAAGGAAGAAGACCGAATCTACAGTGCCATAACCAGGATTGATCTTGACTAGAAACTGTATGAACTATAGGATGTGAAAGGTTAGCACTCCTAATTCTAAGAGGAAAGATTATATTCTTGGTCATTTCAACTTTGGCTGTGAGTCTCTTACTGGGAGGTTTATCATAGATAGCACAGTATGTATGAAACCTAACATCATACTTATTCTGAAGTAATTGACCTATACTGATCAAATTTACAGTCAAATGAGGTACATAAAACACCTCATGAATGGACATTTTTTCATTTTGATTAGTAAGTACAGGAACAATACCTTTTCCTTTTGCTGGAACCAAAGAGTCATCTCCTAGCTTGATATTCGTGATAACAGAGGAATCTAGACTAGAGAATAATGACTTGTTACCTGTCATGTGATTGCTGCAACCGCTATCTAGTAGCCATAGATCTGAGCTGCAATGTTGTTCAGTTGCTTGATAAGACAGAAACATCACCTTTGACGAGCCTTCTTCTTCTTTGGAGACATTGGCTCTGCTGTTGTTCTGGTTATTGTTCTGGTCCGCTTGCTTCTTTCTGCATTCTCGTTCATAGTGCCCATACTTCTTGCAGTAGTTACACTGAACATTGGACTTATTGGTCCATTTCTTGTTTCTTTCACTTTGACTTTGAGAGTTGTGTGAGTGTTTTGAATGCTATGAGTGTTCATGATTGGTTCTGTCTTCTGTAGATCGAGACCATCGGCCTCTTCTTCCTCTACCTCGACCTTTGTTAAGGGAAGCTTGGGTGCTGAATGCATTGGTCAACGATTCTTCTTCTTGAGTGAATCGTGCTTCATGAGATAGAAGAAATCCAGTCAACTCTTATAAGGTGAATTTAGACAGATCTTTGGCTTCTTCTACGGTAGTCACTACCATAGCAAATTTATTGGTGAGACACCGAAGAATCGTTTGAACAACTATTTTTTGTTCTAGCGGTTCACCATAGGTTTGGAATTGGGTCACAAGACCCGAGACCTTAGTCATGAATTGATCTATAGATTCCTTCATTTTTAAACTTTCAAACTGAAGGCATAGGGTTTGCATTCTTACCGTTTTAACGCGATCGGTTCCCTTGTAAGCCGATGCAAACAGATTCCAACCCTGATGTGCACTGGTAGCACCTGAGATCCTTGGAAAAATGGACTCTTCAATGCAGCTTTGGATCATCCATGTGGCTGAGAGATCTCGGTCTCGATGAGCCTTGAGAGCATTCTTCTGTGCATTATTCATTGCGAACTCGGTTTCCACCATATCCCAACATTTGTTGAGTTACAAAAATGTCTTCATTTTGATAGATCAAAATTCATAGCTAGATCCGGTTAGAACAGGCTCAGATATTGGCTTCAAAGAGCTGGTATTAGCCATTGGATATGACTAATAAAAAAATTTCCCTTGCTTTTCTTTTTTTTTTTAAATAAAAAAATACCTTGCTTGTCACCTTTTTTTTTTTAATATAAAAGAAAAAAAACAAAACCCTTGTTTTTTGTTTTTTAAAAAAAAAAAAAAATCCGGTTGTGCATGGCTCCTGGTTACATGTAGGAAAAACGGTGGTACCGCTTATGGCCTTTTCCACATGGGCAGTGGCACCGCTTTCGCAATGTGGGAGAGAGGCGGTGCATGCAAAACAAAAAAAATAATAAAAATTCGTAATAGCAGAGGGACCGTTTGAGCAATTGAATTTCCTTACACTCTGTGCTGCGACTAACTGCCCAGGTCAGCTCTCGACTGCTTCTGGACAGAAGATTTGATGAATCGGATGTGCAATAAGTGTCCCTCCTTAGGTTACGAGGGTTCACGGAGATTGCAGCTCTTCCAACAGCCCCCGGTCACAGCGGGCTTAATCGCAGCCAACACTCTGGCTCACAGACTTGTGACTGTCTTAGAATATCGCTCCACGTTTGAAGAGCTTTGGTGGGAGCTAGGACGATGCCCGCTTTGAAGAACGCAGCCCGGTCTTCATCTGCACACTCTGCGTTTTGGCCTCCAACAAGACTATTGCTCCAAGATCGCTGAAACGAATTACGGCACCCCAGAAGAAATTTAAATAAATAAAACAAAAAAAAAGGAGTGAATTCCGTGCAGAAAACGAAGCCCCCTTCAAACCAAAAATTGCTCTTCCAATTATGCTTGGCCAGAGGAAGACACGATTTCCAGGCAGAAAACGTAGGAGAACTCAGTTCAGTTTAGAAAGCTCAGACAGCGAGTAATCGCAGCAATCAACAAGCTATCGGATCAGTCACTGATGAAATTGATGATGAGAGAAGCGCTTTAAGCACCAACCCAAGAGCGTATTCTGAATCGGCGTCTCGGTCATGGAAGGACGGAAGATCTCTCAGCTGTAACGTCGGAACGCCTGGAATATAATCAATGTTGCTCAGATCTGGAAAGACTCGGATCTGAATCTATGAGAAATCAGATCAAATCTTAAAAAAAAACGAATTTCTGGCAAGAATGGAAGACTCCACTGCGATCGGTCAATTTTTTTTTAAGCTAGAGTGCTTTCCACTCTGTGAAAAGGCTTACCTCAACAATGAAAGGATCAGGCTCTCAGCTCTGATACCATGATAAAGAAAAGAATAGAGCAAAACAGTACGGGCAGATGATTGCCTTCTCATTATTCAGAGTTGTTTAAATAGGAAATACAAAACAATAAAACTGTGGGTGAATACCACAGTTAGGTAAATACTGTCGTGGATTACCTAACTCTCTAACCTAACTATGGGTGAGATTACTCTCTTCAACACTACACTACAGAGACTATTTCAATCCTTTTGGGGGTCTAGTAGTGAGGGGGCCTGCTGCTTTACTTATTAGATTTGCCAAGCCTGGGGACGAGGACTATTCGCTGGACTTTAACACATGCCGAGCCTGCGTGCCTCGGATCGATTGATGGATTGATGCTACTTACTTTAGTTTTACCTTTTTTTTCATTTTATTATGTTAATAAACTTAAAAGTCTTCTGACATTTTTCTTATCTTATTTGATTGGATAGAACAGTTTTGAAGTATTTGTCTTTTTGATTGGTGTGGAGGCTCCCTATTAATTAGATAGAATTTCTTTGGTTATAAATTTGGTCATTTGGTCGATATACTCGGAGGTGTCACAGAATGTCAAGGTTACCACGTTAGTTTCAAAGCTACTCATGGCAGGCTCAATCTTAATATGGGTAATACTTTTTTAAATATTTTATATAATTTAATTTCATAATTAAATTAAATTTTTTTTTTTTAAACCTTGATTTATATTGGTGAGTTTATTTTGATTGTTGATTCCTTTTATGTAACTTGTAAAGAACAACAGTTGACTGTGTTCTTTGCCACTAAATAAAAGGAATCAGCTATAAAAATAAATATAACTATATTTATATAAAGTGAAATCAAGTAACCCATAAGTAAATTATATATAACACATTTTTCCTTAGGAATATTCAATGGTTATAAGTAAATAATATATAACACATTTTTCCTTAGGAATATTCAATGGTTATAAGTAAATCATATATTTAACATATTTTTCCTAAGGAATATTCAGTGGTCTTTTTGTTTTGTTGACATATTCATAGTATGTAACACATTTTTTCTTAGGAATATCCACATTGGTTTTTTTTGTTAACAGATTATTCATCACCAAGACTAGTCATTCTAATGATGAATCATGTTCAATTCTTACATTATTTTAAGTTAGTTATATGTACTTGGTGATTATTTTCTCAACCAAATAAAAAAAAATTGAAATTTACAATGAAATTTGATCAACATTGGAATGATGTGCAATAGGTCTTATCAAGGATGGTCATGTCATTGACCACTTAAACTACATCCAAGGCCAAAATTACATAATATCAATCATTAACATAGGGACTCATAAGAGCATCATGTTACTTACTAGAATTAAACCTAGGTAGGAAGGGTAACAATGATTTCTCTCAACCACCCAAGCTACATCAAATGGACCTTCCTATATTTTATATCTCTTAGGATGGAAGCTTATCCAAAAAAAAGTTGTAACTTTAAGACATCTTTCAAGGACAAAGATATACAAAGTCCTTTTCTCCTACATAACGCATAGATCTTAGAAACAAAGTCATACAAGCTCCCAGTCAACGGTTGGAAGCATTACATAAGGTAAGGATCATTTTGTTCGAACTGTTTGGATTTTTTCTATATCGAGCAATCATAATGGACTGCTCTCTTCTACTAATAATGTGACCAATTATAAGTTACTGAAATTAGGTTTGCTAATATTGTGGCCAACTATAAGTTACTGATTTGTTGTCCAACCATGTTTTAATTCTCTATAGATAATCCATAAAATAGTTTTGTAATGTTTTGAGATCACTTATCACCATAAAAGCCCTTCCAACTTCTCTCTTATTTATAACAAACCAATTATAACAGTAATGTTTCCATGCAGGCAATAGAAAGCAACGATTACAACTCGGACCCAGCTTTGAATGCTTGCAATATAAATATCGACAAAAGGTTGGTAGCTTTACAGGGTCGAGTTCTTTCCCCCACATGAGGTAAATCAAAGTGTTGCCCGTTTTTTTTGTCTGTTCTGTTTGTTCAGCAATAACATCTTGCAGTGCATTGATTGGTATTGCAGGGATATCCATTGTTGAATTTTTTGTTAGATAAACTTGCAATACATTTATTGTTATTTTTGTAGTATATTTATTACTGTCATAGAGATATTCATAGTTGAATTTATCCAAAGGTTGATAACAACAATAAATGCATTACTCCTAGATGTTTATTGAGCAATCTCTTTTCTGTTCTACTTTTGTTTTTCTTGTTACATTCTTGCATAGACATTGCACTAATACTTATATGTTGTGCAAGTGTTGATGTATTTGTAACTTTGGAATGTATTCACTTGTATATCTTATGTATTGTACCCCGATGTTTCTATCGGGAAGTATCTATAATGTAATTGAGTCATGTCATGCCCCGATATTCCTATCAGAAGATTCAATAATGTAAACAAGTCATGTAAAGTCATAGAGTGTAACCTTCCTTATTGATCAACGGTTAAAGTCCTCGCAGTTGTGGGGCCCTAGGGTTATTAGACTCTCCTAGAGAAGTCGGCCCTAGTGAGTTATTGTCAAGTAGGGAATTAGTATAAATAGAGAGTGAGCCTCTCTATTTAACATGCATTCACTCACACTCAGTTGTAGCACATAACTGAGAGAGAAAGAAGAAGTTGGGACAATAGAGAGAGAGACTACTACTGTCGAGAGATCATCTTCTTGTCTTTGGGTTTTACGTTTGGTGTTGATTCTATCTCTGAGGAAGTTGAGGGGTTTTCTCCTTTATGGTTTCCCCGAGGAAAATCTTTGTGTTCATTGTCTCTTGTGATTGATTGTTGTGCTTGTTATTCCCTTAGATAAGATCCTAAGATCATGCAGCTTAAATGTTAAAAATATAACATGGTATCAGAGCTAACTTGAGAACAAGACACTGTGCATCTGATGAAGCTAGGGATTCCTACTTTTTGGATCTCTCTCCATAGATTTTCAGCAAAAGGAGGCTAGGCTGACCCTCCTCTCCAGGGCGCATCTTTCTGTCGAAGCAAAATCTGATTCTGAGCATTTTCAATTTTTGACTCGACACTACTGCGGGAAATTAGGGCTTTCCACAGAAGTGGAATTTTTGAGTGAGCCTAGGATTGGATTGATCTCCTCCCCAAAATCTAAGTTTAGAGATCAAGATCAAAGTTTTTGGTTGGGTAGAACTCTTGGAAATTCAAACCCTAAATCTTCTCCTAAACCAGAAAACCATCTCTGCAGAAATTCAGATCCAGATCAAGTTCCGACATCTTAACCTGGTAATATCTAAATCTTTTGCATTTCCATTTGAGGTTCTCCATTAATATGTCTCATCATACCAAGCTTGATGAAAAGCTTGATGGAGCTGATAACTTCCGAGCTTGGAAGTATAGGATCTCCCTGGACTTGGGAGAAAATGAGTTGGACTCTTACATCAATGAAGAGATTCCAGTTCCAGAGGGAGATGAGGCTAAGGCCTTACACAAAAAGAAATTGGTCATGGCTAAGAGGATTATTGTTGATTCAATCAAGGATCATCTCATGCCTCAGGTGTCCTCCCTAAAGACACCTAAAGAGATGTTTGATGCCCTGACCAAGTTATTTGAAGGGAAGAACATAAATTGGAAGATGACTCTGAGAAACTAGTTGAAGAATGTAAAGGTCCAGAATGCGGAGACCATCCAGTCTTAATTTACAAGGGTCTCTTAGACCAAGGAACAACTTAAAGCTGTAGATGAAGAAGTAGAGAATGCAAAAATTGTGATGACCACCTTGAATGGTCTCCCTAGGGAATGGGACTCTTTCATTCAAGGGATTTGTGCCATAAAGAAGTTAGTCAAGTTTAGCAGACTGTGGGAGTAGTGCTCACAAGAAGAAGCTCGAATATTAGCTCGAGAATAAAAAATTGGAAGTGAAGATCAAGCTCTCACAGTACAATCCAAGAAAAGAAGAACAGACCATCACAGAGGTAAGCACTCTCGCCAGAAGAATAACGCTAGAAAATCTAACAAATATTTGTCTAAATTCATTTGCTATACATGTACTGAAAGAGGACACCTTGCAAGAGATTGTCCTAGAAACAAAGATAGATCTCACAAAAGGAAGGGAAATAAGAAAAGGCATCATGCTCATGCTGCAAAATATGATGAGCCTTCCAAGAAGAGAATCAAACAAGAAAGTGATGAAGAATATGTTTTGATTTCTGCTCTCACGAAAACCATCACACATGGAAGCAATGATTGGATTATAGACAGTGGGGATTCCAAACACATGACATGATTCAAAGAATCATTTGTAAAACTGTCAGAACATGAATCACCCCACAAGGTGAAACTTGGGGATGACTACCAGTATCCAATAAAAGTTAGTGGAGAATCCTCCTACAAATTACACTTTGGAAATTCTATGAAAATAAAGGATGTCCTATTTGTACCAGGACTAAAGAAGAACCTTCTCTTCATCTCTGCATTAGATGCAAAAGGCATGGGAGTTGCATTTATAGATGGACAAGTTCTCATGTGGCCAAAAGGAAAGACTATTGATGATAGTAATTGGATAACAAGAGGGAGGACTGTGTAGATTAAAGGGCCAACCAAAACAAGCTTTGGTTCATGACTCAGTAGAACCAAATGAACTTTGGCGTAGAAGGCTTGCACATGTACACTATAAGGCACTACCACTTGTAAGAAAAGTTGTTGAAGGTCTTCTAGAAATACAAGAAAAACATGAAGGAGTATGCAAGGGATGTGCAAAAGGAAAGAACACAAAGAAGACATTTCTAAGTAGCGAAAGCAAGGCTAAAGGAATCTTGGAAATCATTCACTCCGATGTATGCGGTCCGATGTCATCCAGTTCATTAAGCATGTATGCATACTATTTTTCTTTCATTGTTGATTAAACTAGGAATACATGGATATACTTCATGAAGAACAAAGATGAAGTATTCAATAAGTTCAAGGAACTCAAAGCCTTGATCAAAACTACACAGAGAAGAAGATCAATATTTTTCGATCAGACAATGGCGGAGAATTCACATCAAATGAATTCAAGGAACTATGCAAATATTTAGGGATTAAGAGGGAGTTGACCACTCCATATAATCCACAACAAAATGGGGTTGCAGAAAGAAAGAATAGAATGATTATGGAAGCTGTAAGGGCAATGATTCATGATCAAGATCTTCCTATGCATCTATGGGCAGAAGCTGCCAGGATAGTTGTGTATGTATAGAACCGTACTCCACATAGAGTACTTGAGAACAAGACACCTGAAGAAGTGATTTTCGGCAAGAAACCAGAAGTCAGACATCTCAGAATATTTGGTTGTCCAGTGTACAGACACATTCCGAAAGAAAATAGGACAAATTTAGATCCTTTAGGGAAGAAGGGTATATTTGTGGGATATAGTGAAAGCTCGAAGGCTTACAGAATATTCTTCCTAGGATTCAAGAAGATTGCATCAGCAGGGATGTAACATTTGACGAAGACTCAGCTTACAACAAATCCAGAAAGAGACCTGCTAAAGAACCTGAAGAAACAAAAGTACCCAGAATTCAAGACACAACCATGAATGATGCAATTCAAGAAGAAGATCAAGAAATAGAAGAACCTTAAGAACCTGTAGATCCACCTTAGGAGAAGAATCCTCACAAAAGGAAACCTACATGGGTACGAGAAGCTATCCAAGGTGCAGAAAGATATGGGTCTCTAGAAGAGATACACGGAGAGAGGAAAAGAACCAGGTCCTGCTCCGGTTATGTAGCCCTATTATGTGACATCATTGATAAAGAACCTTCCAACTATGAAGA